>CM017781.1:42662999-42732831 GCA_008121275.1 Drosophila lowei | reverse complement strand
TACATTTTAGTTCTTTAAATGTGAGCCTTTTTATATATATTTTTTTTTTTTTTGGTTTTAAAACATCTCAAGGATGATTGGATTTTGATCGCAGCAATGTAGCCACATTGATCAGATACTGGTGAGGTAGTTTGGCGAGTTTGACAGGTCGGTATAAAAACAAAAAGTTAAAAACTGTTTTAGAATATAAACTGAATTTACTTTATAATGTGATGAAGAAAACAGGGGTGAAAAGCTTAAGTCAGCAGTTTTGATGAAGATTGCCAGCTCTCTGAGATGTAGCGGCTCTTTTGATTAATAATTGATGTATATTGTTATAATATTTAAAGATTTTGAATTTCCTCCTGAGCCCAGCAAATCTTTGGCAATCGAAGATCAGGTGTTCGGCATATTCAGTTACATTGCACGTTTCACAGATATTTGAGTCAATTGCTTTGATTCTGTGTAGGAAGACTTTGTCGTATGTGTGTCCTGTCATAAGTCTGTTAATGGTCTTGATGCTTTTAGCATTCCATTTAAGAGAATAATGTCAGGGCTTACTGGGTATGTCTGGAAATATGTCTATGAGGCTGGATCCCTTCATCCTGCACTTTATCCTGTAGTCCGTATACTAAAAGTTCCTAATTTCTCTTTGAGCCTCCTTGTAGCTGTATTTTATATTTATTGTAACCCTCACTTGTAGCAGCCTTTGCTGCTATGTCAGTCTTTTCGTTGATGGCCACACCCTTGTGACCAGGGAACCATAGAATGTCAAGTTTCTGCAATAATGTAAATAGTAATAATAAAAAATGGAAAATGAGATAATTGAAACTGTTGGTTGTGCCCCAACGATATCAAGTACTAAGTAAAATTAAAATAAATTTACGAAGTTAAAACGTCAATTAATTGTAGTGCATTATTTACATATAAGCTTAAAACTAGATATAAGACTTTAAAATTGAACTAAGAACAAAAGACCGATGAACAAAAAGACCAATGAACAAAAAGACCAATGAACAAAAAGAACGAACAAAAAGAACGAACAAAAGAACGATGAACAAAAAGAACGACGATGAACAAAAGAACGATGAACAAAAAGATTGATTAAGATGAACAAAAGGAACGAACTAAAAGAACGACTTAGTTCTCTGCATAAAATGAACGAACGAACTTATTCAGTAAATTGAACTATGTTTACCCAACACTACTGCACCGTAGAATCACCGTTCAGGAACCGCACAAGCGAAATGCAATCGTCCAATGCACAAATTGACAGTAATATGGACAGACGAAAACGTATTGCACCCTACGCGCAGTCTGGGTTGCCTGCGGGAACTACATCTCACTGAGCGCTGCCCGTAAATAGGAGGGCCCAAAAATGTGCCAAAAATGTAGCAACTGAGGGAGGAACCACACTGCTAACAAAGAGGTTGCCCTGTCTATAAAGAGATATTATTATTATATAATGTTAAGCTGGCGAAAATCCTCTAGCTGAACCCTCCACGAGGGTGCCGGCTGGGCAATGGACACTGCATTACCCCGGGCAAGGGTAATGTACTGTCGCTTGCTCTGTCCGGAGTAATGCAGTGTCTGGCTAAGGCAATGGTCCGGCGTCTTCCCGATCTGAAGTCGGGGGAACCGAACCAGGGCCATGGCTAGAGGTGCCTGGCGGTCAGGCCTAAAACGCTAGGGGGTGGTTCCCCGAAAATATCAACCGGTATGAACCGACGGGCCAACTATGGAGGCGAAGAAGGATCAAGCACGGGTTGGGATGTCAACCCAAAGCGGTGGGAAGCAACTGCACCACCGGCGGGCCGGGGGACAATCCTCCTGCGTGCCCAGGGCCATTTCAATTGGCAGGAGAGGCCACATTGTAAAGTCTGCCAAAAAAAAAAAAATACTCCGACCTCAAGTTGACCCACAGTGCCGGTGCAAGACACGGATCGGAGAGCGTGCTCTCTCTAAGCAGGCGGAGGAAGGGCCTTCCCGTCGCCGGAACCGGACCAGCCCCTGGTAGGGAAGGGCCGGCGTTCCAAGGAGGTGGGCCAAAAATACAAAGCGGCCCCAACATAAAGGGTGCAAGGTGAGCAACACTCCCGGGGGAAGGCAAGCTACCGGGCCGGCAGGAGGAGAGGGTCGGCTACATTTGCTCAGAGCCACAGTGAGGGCTCGAACAAACCAATAAGGTGGAAGTGAGGCCACCAGGGGCAACGCCGACTGAGAGTGCCTTAAGGAACCCAGGAGAAGCCCGCGGGCCCAAAGGCACCCCTCCCCGAAAGGGCCAAGGTCAAGAAGCCAAAGCGAATCAGCGGTACCAAAGCCTGAGTGGCACCATCCCCAGGAGGAGAAGGCAAGTGCGGGCCAGGGAAGTGGGAGGCGCTCTAGCCGTTTGCACAATGGAGGGCCCCGGGCCCCAATGCTAGTTGAGGGTGATGGCCAAGGGGGAAAGTCCTAAAGTGCAATGACACCCAACCCGAGGGGCACGCGCCGGTCGCCAACGGAGGCGAGTAGGGGCCAAGCGGAGGTTGTGGACCAGCTTATCCCTCAAGCCAAGGCGAAAGACCTTCCCCCACAATAGGGGACCGGCCTGAAGCCCTTCACGGAAAACCGGCGGCCAAGGCGGATTGGAGGTCCTTAAACAAAGAAGCAAAGATCTGCGACCCCAAATTTGGGAAGTGGGGGGGCAAGGTAGTGTTACCGGCACCTCAAAAGCGCCCCCAAACAAGGACGCGCAACCCTCAGGCAGGCGAGGTGGAAAAGACAGGTCTTGACCATGGGAGGCCGCCCAGGGTCTCGCCTCAACGCAAGGGAAGAAAGGAGGACACCTACGCGGAGTAAGCAGGTCCTGAGCCCCACCCTGAGCTGAGGGTCTGCGCTCAACGCAAAAGAAGGAGCGTCGGCGGAGTCCCTTCCAGGGCAAGGGCCGCCACATGTCTAGTCCGGAGCCCAATTGCACAAACCAGGGGGACTAAAGTCCTCAAATCAAACTTGTTCTATTCAACATCAGTAAGCAGGAACAGAACCGTCGTACTCGTACGAAAGGGAATCCATGCTTACCTTATGTCTCATTACAGCACGGATGACCTGATGGTAGTAATGCTGGAAAGTGAGGAAAAGCGCCTTATGGTAGCTTCCTGCTATATGGCTCATGACAGACCCGCACCACCCGACGAACTCAGGAGCCTGGTGTAATATGTCACTTGTTCAGTTATAACACGGGCAGGTCTGTGCCGTTTATTCGGAAAACTTTTGCCCGACCGGGGTTTTCCCCAAAGGGGCCCATTTTGTCTTATCCTTGGAGGGCAAGAGCCGTATGTACCCGGCGTGGGAATGCTGACTTAGCTTGCGCATAAGCGGGATCATATTGCACGCTCACTTGAAATGGTTTTGTTTGTGTACTGCAACAATGTGTTGCTGATATATTTATTGTTAACCGTTGGGTACAGTGTACACTCAATATATGCACATACTACATCTCCCTCCTTTTGAAAAATAACGTAATTAAATGGAGTTATTTTACTTAAATTTATTTTATATATATAAACAATTTTTGATTTGAGGATTTTTGTATTTGTAATGTATTTTTTTTTTTTTTTTTTTTGTATACATATTTTTTGCAATCTTGTATAATTAATTTTTTTTCTCTTTTTTTTATTTTATTTTATTTTGTGTCTGTTATGAATTAAAATTTTTAACCTATCTTTGTGAACTGTTTGTTTTTATTCTTATTTCCGGAAATAACTATATTATCATTATCTTCGATTTTATCAACTATATAGGGCCCTGTGTATTTAAGATCTAGCTTATGGCCTACTTTATTTTTTAGTAAAACTTTATCTCCTATTGATAGCGTTATGTTCCTAGTTTTAAATCATATAATTCCTTATTTTTCTGTTTATTTAACTCGAGCATATTTCTTGCTCTTTTGTATGCTACTTCTAATCTATATTTACTTTCTTTAGCGTAGTCTTCTATGTTATATATAGGTTCTATATTACTTATGCTATCAAAATACTTTGGTAGATTATTAGTCTTACCAAATACTAACTCATATGGACAATAATTATGTGCCATAGAGGGTTGTATTGAAACAATAAACAAAATATGGAAGCCATACGTCCCAATCAGTTTTATTTACTGATATATAGGATCGTATATATTCGTTAAATGTTCTGTGGCCTTTCTATTGTTCCAACAGTTTGATGATGGTGTGCAGTTGATGTTATATTTTAATTTTTAAATATTTGCACAAATCGTTTATAATTGAATTTTTATATTCCGTTCCCATGTCTGAAATGAACGTCTTCATTGGACCGTACTTGAGAATAAATGATTCAAATATTGCCGTTGCAACAGTTGCTGCGCTTTTATTTGCGACAGGTATAGCAACTAGATATTTAGTCAAGTCACATATGAGCGTGACTGCATATTCATTGCCTTTTTCTGACTTGGGTAGTGGACCAATTGTATCCACTATCACTCTGTCAAAAGCCTTCATCGGGGTTTCTGTAATTGTTAAAGGGGTCTTTATATTTGTTGTTGTTTTGCTTTTTGACATTTCTGACATTTCCGGATGTGCTCTGTTATATCGCGAGTCATACCTTTCCAGTAATAATGTCTTTTGACCTTGGCCAAGGTTTTGCAATGCCTGTGTGAACTCCTTGTACTGGAATCATGTAGTGTAGACAATATAGCTTCTTTCTCTTTAACATTTGTTAATGTGGTCACCGGGTTGAGTAGCGCTACTCTCAGTATTATTTTGTTCCAATGTTTATACATGAACACACGAATTTATCTATTGAAACTTTTCAAGATCTATTTTTCCACGGTGCCATTTTCAATTGGCTTCTTTTCGAGCCAGCAAATAATGGTTGTCGAATTCAAAATGTTTCCATTATTAGTATATAAATCTCAATATCTATTCTTGCTATAGACATGTTTTAAGAAACATAGCATATCTTTTTATATAAAGGTCACTTCTTTACGTACTTCGTCGTTATTACAATGACTTCGTATACTACGTTGGGCTGAGGAAGCTGTTTCAGTGGTTGCTTGTGGCATCCTCTACTTTGTTTTCTGCGCAGAATTTTTGTCCTTTGATGCTGGTAGTGACACCAGGACTTTATTTTTGTATGTCTTTAGTTTCCGAATGTTGTTATCACGTGACAATGCATCCGGCTACAAAATTATCTTTGCCTCTTAGGTACTCTACAGTAAAATTATACCCTCTAATTCAAGTCTCATACCGTTAATTTAGAACTGGGGTTTGTCATTGAAAACAAAATGTTAGTGGTCTATGGTCTGTTTTTACTATGAAATGAGTTCCGTAGACATAAGGTCTAAATTTGGTGATTGCCCAATAAATAGCTGTTAACTCTTGTTCCGTCGTACTTTTGTTACTTTCTCCTTTGGTAAATGCCTCGATGCGTAAGCTATTGGGAGTTGAGTTCCTTTGTGGGCTTGTGTTAGCACTGCACCACAGGCTTGCTTACTAGCATCTGTGATTATACAAAATTCTTTCGTAAAATCTGGATATTGTAACAGAGTAGGCTTTATTAATTGAGCTTTAAGATATTCAAATGCATTTTGACATTCATCAGTCCATTCAAATGGAACATTCTTTTATTTAATCTTGTTATATGCCTAGAATAATCGGCGAAATTTTTGATGAATCGTCTGTAGTAATTACAAAATGCTATAAAACGTCTAGCGCTATCAGAGTCATGTGGAACTGGATAATTTAATATGACGTCAAACTTTTTGTCATCTGGTAAGATTCCCTTATCTGTGCATTTGTGGCCCAAAATGTGATTCATGCATGAAAATGAACATTTTTCAGGATGTAACTTCTAGTTGTGTTTCCTACACATGTCAAAACACTAATTAAATTGTTAAGCATGTGTTTTCGGAACAACCGATTACTATTAAGTCATCCATATAGAGGAATGCTTGTGATGGTTCAAGTCCAGAGAATGCGATAGTCATCATTCTTTGGAATGAATTGGGCCTATTTTCAAACCAAATGGTAATCGCGTGAAGCGATAAGAGCCATTGCTCGTTGAAAAGGATGTTATATCTCTAGAGTTTTCGTCTAGCTCAATCTGATGGAATCCTGACATTAAGTCAAGGCAAGAGAAATATTTTGCTCTTCCTAGTTGATCCAAGATATCATCGATCCTAGGAAGTGGAAATTTATCGGATAGTAATTTTTATTAATTTGGCGATAGTCAACTACTAATCGCCTTTTTTCTTTTGTTATCTATGGATTTCTTTGGTACTAGTAGGTTAGGTTAGGTTAAGGCGGTAGCCTGGACCCGCCCCAAGCTCACTTGGACCTATAAAGGTCCGTTGTGTTGCCGCATGGGCATGTGCCCCTTCGCGTTGCCCGAACCGTGAGAGCATACTACTGCAGGTTAAGGGCAGTCCCATCCGGTGGCTTGGATGTACTTGGACAAGGTCCCTGGTTTGATTTCGGACAAGTCCGAAATGTCCGTGAGAAAGCGGCCCCGAGAATGCGAAGACGACGATTTCCAAGGGCTGGGCAGTTGCAGATGAGATGTTCCAGGGTTTCGATAGCCCCAGGTTCCTCATTTTCCTACAACTGTCTCTGTTGGTGATGCCTAGCTTTGCTGCATGTGCAGCAGCCAGACAGTGACCTGTTAGTATTCCCACTAGCAATCTACAGTCCTTTCGTGGTAGGTGCAGTAGGTAGTGGCTAAGTTTCTCGTTGCGCTCCTTGCACATTATCTTCGAGGTTCTGCAGGTGGTGGTACTCCTCCACCTGCTATCAGTCTGTGTTCTAGCCTGCTTCTCTAGATCGCCTTGCAGCGTTCTGAGGGAGACAGGCACGTTCTCGGTTCTCCTATTCTCCAGCCCGACGCCTTCCTTAGCTAGTACGTCCGCCGCTTCGTTTCCTTCGATGCCCTGGTGGCTGGGAACCCAATAGATCCGCACTGTCTTTGTCGTGCTTAGGATGTCTAATGCCTCCCTGCTCGCCAAGACACTTCTGGAACTGACCGCGGACGACTGCATGGATCTTATCGCCGCTTGGCTGTCGACGAATAGGTTGACCGCATCGTGTGCTCGTTCTGTGAGGAGAGCGACCTCCGCTGCTTCCCTATGGCAAAACTTCTGCCTGGAATATGCTGCATTGGTCCGGTAACTTATACGACAGCCTTATCTCAGGGTCTGTACAGTATAGGCCTCCTACTCCTCCGTCCATCTTGGAGCCGTCTGTGTATATATTGAGGTGCTCAGTTTGGTCCCTTCCAATTTTCAGTCTTCAGGTCCCAAAGATGTGGTTGTTTTGACGTCAAGGCAAGTTTGGGGGTCATGTAATCAGTTGATCTGGTCATTTCCTGCCGATTGAACTATGCCCGTATCCTTGTGGCGATAGATTTCCTGATGCTATGAGGCGTTGTGCTGCCTTTCCCGCAATCAGGCGAGCGTGAATGTCCAGGGGTCGATTCCGAGTACAGTTTCGAGTGCTTTTGTTGGGTTGACCTCAGCGCCCCTGTAATACAGAGCAGAGCCTGTCGCTGAGTCTTTTCCATAAGCTTATGGTATGTCTTCTTTTCAGTAGCCTGCCACCACACAAGGCTCCATACAGCAGAGTTGGTCGCACCACCGAGATGTAGATCCAGTGCATTAGAGCAGGTGACAGGCCCCATGTGCTGCTGAGCATCTTCTTGGATGTATAAAGCGCAATGGTAGCCTTCTTCACCCTTTCCACTACATTGGGCCTCCATGCCAGCTTGCTGTCCAGTACTGTGCCTAGGTATTTCACCTGTGATTTTGGAGTCAGCCTAGTTTGGTCAATTTTCGGGGGTCCATATCGGTACCTTGTACCTCTTGGTAAAGGGATGAGGTCCGTTTGTCCGCGTTGATACTGAGTCCTACCTCTTCCACTCACGTATCTCCCTGAGTGTACGTTCCATTAAGGAGCTGAGGGTCGATGGACATAAGCTGCATAAGCTGTTATCTTTGGGGCCTTCCTTTCAAATCTCTTGATGAGGTCGTCGACCACCAAATTCCACAGTAGTGGCGACAGGACTCCACCCTGAGGTGTGCCTCTGTGTGCCCCTTTACCATGGAAGCAGTGCCCTCCGATTGCACCCGTCTACAACTTAGGAGGTTTTGATCCAGACGTTGATTGCAGGGTGTATGTTATTCGCTTCTAGGCGACTTGCTATTGCGGTTGTGGCCACGTTGTTGAATGCTCCTGAGATGTCCACAAATGCTCCCAAAGCATACTTTTTGTTGTGAAGGGCGCTCTCGATGGTGGCTACTAGCGAGTGTAGTGCCGTCTCCACTGATTTCCCTTTGGTGTAGGCGTGTTGGTTTGTTGACATCAGTCCCCTACCTCATTCCTGATGTGCAAGTCCAACAGTTTTTCTAGTGTTTTAGTATAAAGGAGGTAAGGCTTATCGGTCTGTAATCCTTGGGACTCACGTGGCTGCACTTTCCTGCCTTAGGGAGGAAGACAACTCTCAAGGTTCTCCATTGGATATATAGCCCGTACTTAGGCATGCTGAGTATATTGCGAAGAGCCATGGGGTAACAACCTCTTTGGTCAACTGCATCATGGCTGGGAATATCCCGTCCAGTCCTGGTGCTTTATGCCCGCGAAGGAGTCTATGGCCCAGTGGATTCTCTTAGTGGTTAACAGACCTATTGGGGGTGCTGTTCCTCGGTTGCTGGGTCCTGATGCTCCTTGGCGTCAGTGACCTCGGTGCATCCAGGGAAGTGCGCCTCCATTAGTGCTGTTAGGGCTTCTTTACTGCCCTCTGTCCACTGTCCGTTGTCTAGTTTTAGTTGGCTCTGTACTGTGGGCTGCTTTGAAAGCAGCCTCCGGAGCCTAGCGGTTTCCGGCACTTTCTCGATGTTGGAGCAGAAGTTTCTCCACGAGTTCCTTTGTGCCTTACGTATTTCCTTCTTGTAGCTCCTAAGTAGGATTTTATATTCCTCATTGACAATCTCTTCGTTCGCTTGTTTGGCGATCTTGAAGAATTCCTTGAGGTTGTTCCTTTGGAGAGAGATCTCGGTTCCACCAGAGTGGCTTGACCTCCTCTTCGTTCTCGAGGGTTTGCACGATGCATGGTAGGCGTTCAGTAACTCGTTGGATAGGGTCTTTAGGGACTTCTCTATATCCTCCGCGGATTTCACTGAGCCCGGATTCGCGAGCTTCGAAGTAACTGTCTTTTAAACTTTGCCCAGTTTGTGTTCCGGGGTTTCTATAGACTGTTATCTTCGAAGAGTGTTTAATTCGCGAACTGAATGTACTTATGGTCTGAGAAGGATGGTCTTTCGAGGACCCTCCAGCTAGATACCAGAGTACTGTTTCCCGTTGCAAGTGTTAGGTCTAGCACGTTGGATGAGGTCGGACCTACGAAGGTGTGCTCCTCCCCAACGTTTGCTATATATAGATTAGTTGCTAGTATAAAGTCTAAGAGTGACTCACCTCTGTCATTGATGTCGGTGCTTCCCCACACATTGTGGTGGGCATTGGCGTCCGTCCCGATGACGAGTTGATAGTTTTGGTGCCGGCTTCTATCACCAGGCTCCTGGTTCGTCGGGTGGTGCGGGTCTGTCGTGAGCCATGTAGCAGGAAGCCACCAGAAGGCGCTTTTCCTCACTTTCCAGCATCACAACCGTCAGGTCATCCGTGCTGTAATGAGACATAAGGTAAGCATGGATTCCCTTTCGTACGAGTACGACGGTTCTGTTCCTGCTTACCGATGTTGAGTAGAACAGGTTATGATTTGAGGACTTTAGTCCGGCCACTGAATTGCCTGTCGCAATCCAGGGCTCCTGGACTAGAGCTATGTCGGCGAGCCCTTGCTCCATGGCGATGAGGAGCTCCGCCGACGCTACCTTGCTTTATGCAAATTGAGCTGCAGCACACTCAGCATGGGTGGCTGGCTCACTTGCACCTGACGGGTTGACTACCAGCGTCAGGTCACCGTCTTCCTCTTCTTCGTCTTCGAGCGCAAGACCCTGGGCGGCCTCCACGATGGACTCAAGACCTAAGTCCTTTTCCGCCTCGCCTGCCTGCAGGGTGTGCGCGTCCTTGTCCTCAGGGTGGCGCTTTTTGAGGCGCAGGTAGACGCTACCCATGCCCCACGCCATCTTCCCGAAGGGGAACAGCAGATCTTCTGCTTCTTTGTTTATTTAGAGGATCCTCCAATCCGCCGTTGGCACGTCCGCGTTTTGCCGCTGAAGGAGCTTCAGCGCTCGGTCCCCCTGGATTGTGATGGGGAAGAGTACCTTCGCCTTAGGCTTGGACGGGATAAGCTCCCGGTCCACAACCTCCAGCTTGGCCCCTCCCACATCGCCTCCAGTTGGCAGACCGTACGCGTCAGCCACCTTAGGGTTGGATCGTCATTGCACTTCAGGATCTTAACCCCGTTTAGCCACCCAGCACCATCGAACGTGGGCATTGGGGCCGCGGGGTCTTCCTCCATCTGTGCAAAAAGTGCGTCGACGAGACGCGCGTGCACCAGCTTCCACTGTGCCGCTGACATCTTGCCGTTTTCCTCGCTGCGGTCGATGAGTGCCACGATCAGATGTCGTTTGGTCACATCGCTGACCTTCGCTTTCGGCTTCGTTGACTTCTTGGCCGCTTTCGGTGGAGGGGCTGCACTCTTGGGCCCGCGTTGCCGCTTGCTCGCTGGAGTGTCCTTAATGGCACTCTCAGTCGAGCGTTGCCTCTGGTGGCCATCATCTCCTCCACCTTATTGGCATATTCGCCATTCGACGCCCTCATCTGTGGCATCTGAGCATAATGTAGCCGACCCTCCTCTACTCTCTGCTCGGCCCAGGCTAGCTTGACCTTCTCCTCCTGGGAGATGTCTGCTTTACCTTGCAGCCGGCTTATGATGTTGAGGGCCGCTTTGTATTGCGCTTTGGCCTTCATCCCTCCTTGGAACGCTTCGGCCCTTCCTACGCAGGGAGCTGGTGCCTGGTTCCGGCGAGCGGAGAAGGCTCTCTTCATCCGTCCTGCAGAGCACGCTCTCCAGATCCGTGTCTGTATCGACTACGGCATCTGTGCGGCTCAACTTGCAGGCTACGGAGTGACTTGTTTTTGTTGTTGTTGTTGTGGCAGTAGCTTTACAACTGACCTGGCCTGCTCCCGCCAAGTCTGAGGTGTGACCGCTGGCGACACGCAGAGAGGATTGCTCCTCCCGTGCCTGCCGGTGGTAGCAGTCACGCTTTCCACCGACGTTTGGGTTGACATCCCAACCCGTGCTTGCTCCTTCTTCGACTCCATAGTTGGCCCGAGGGTCCATACTGGTTAATATTTTTCGGGGACCACCCCTAGCGTTTTAGGCCTGACCGCCAGGCACCTCTAGCCATGGCCCTGGTTCGGTTCCCCCGACTTTGAATCGGGAAGACGCCGGACCATAGCCTTAGCTAGACACTGCATTACCCGGACAGAGCAAGCGACAGTGCATTACCCTTGTCCGGGGTAATGCAGTGTCATACCAACCGGCACCCTCGTGGAGGGTTCAGCTAGAGGATTTTCGCCAGCCTGTTAACATTATAAATTTGTTTTAAATTTTGTCCAGGTCATCTGCCCGGCTTTGATAGCGTTTCTTTATGCATCTATTATGTAGTTTATACAATTTATATAATAGATGTCCTATGATTATAATGAAAATAATAGCAACAAGTATTGTTATTAACTTTAGGTCGGTGTTATTGACTTCGACTTTGTTTATTACATTGGCTGTCGAATCTACCGATTTTACATCTACTAAACCCATTGTGTCAAAATTTTCGAAATTTTCTTCAAATTTACTTATTTTATTTGTTTGTGACCCTTTTTTTCAGTTTTTACATTTTTTCTCTGCCTAGTGTTTGTGTGGCTTTACAGGCCTCACTCTAATTGGGCAGATGTTATTCCGCTCAATTTTACAATTTTAGATTTTAAAGTTAAGTTTTATGCATCGCAGGCATTTAGAAAAAAATTTTTGTTTGGCGGTGGGCGCTCTAGGAAGCGCTGTCGGTTCACTGCTCGGGTCTAGCTTGTTGCGCTAGACGAGGCCGGTGCTGGCTGCACAGGCTGCTACTGCTTCTCTTGGGGCACCGGTGCAGGCTGCACAGGTGTACTCGCAATGCGGCGAGTGTAGAGGTCCCTCGCAGTCGTTCGGGCAGGTCTTCCTTGGCTTTGCTATTTGGAGTTGGGGTGGTGGAGATGATTAATATTTTACTGATATTTTGTATTGCAGTGTAGGTGGTTGTGTGCATTGGCTCTTTCTTTTCTTTTCTGCTAGCAACAATTTGATGTGATCGAGCTCTGTGTGTAATTTCACAGATGTGCTCCACGGCAAATTATCGTTGCTATTTAGCAGTTTGAGCAGTGTTGCCCTTCTGGCTCTCAGGCGTTTTACTACGCCGCCTCTTTTACCACATACCACTCTACTCACTGCGTTCAGTTTCGCTCCATTTCGTTGTTAGTTTTGATGTTACTGCTGCTGCTGCAGCTGCTGGTGGTCTCCTGTTGGTCGGACTGCTGCTGCTTCTAGTGGTGCCTGCTGTGGTGCTGCTGTTGTTGTCTGCTCTCGTGCCGGCTCATTGTATTTTTATATTTTATATGAATGATTTTATTCGGGCAACGCGGACCGTTTTAACTTTGTTTATTTTCAATATATTTTAGTTTTTGAACATCTACATGTTCGTGACACGTGTCACGGTCGCCATTTAATATGTCACTTGTTCAGTTATAACACGGGCACGTCTGTGCCGTTTGACTTCGGTTTTAGAATATCTTTATTGAATTTATTCTTATAACTCAGACCGCATAGCTGCGCTGCGGTTACGCCAACAGCGGAGCGGCTTCATACAGATTTGTCTTATCAGCATAATCGAGAGGGCAAGAGCCGTATGTACATATGTGTATATATATATATATGCTTCAAGTGGTCAGCGTGGGAATGCTAGCTTAGCGCATAAGCGGCGATCATATTGCACGCTCACTTGAAATGGTTTTGTTTGTGTACTGCAACAATGTGTTGCTGATATATTTATTGTTAACCGTTGGGTACAGTGTACACTCAATATATGCACATACTACACTGGTGACAGTAGCCGGCACCAAAAACCATCAACTCGTCATCGGGACGGACGCTAATGCCCACCACAATGTGTGGAGAAGCCCCGACATCAACGACAGAGATGAGTCACTCTTAGACTTTATACTAGCAACTAATCTATACATAGTAAACGTTGGGGAGGAGCACACCTTCGTAGGTCCCACCTCATCCAACGTGCTTGACCTAACACTTGCAACGGGAAACAGTACTCTGGTATCTAGCTGGAGAGTCCTTGAAAGACCCTCCTTCTCAGATCATAAGTACATTCAGTTTAAGTGCGAATTCAAACACTCTTAGAAGATAACAGTCTATAGAAACCCCCGGAATACAAACTGGGAAAAGTTTAAAAAGACAGTTACTTCGAAGCTCGTGAATCCGGGCTCAGTGAAATCCGCGGTGGATATAGAGAAGTCCCTAGAGACTCTATCCAAGGAGTTACTGAATGCCTACCACACATCGTGCGAACCCTCGAGAACGAAGAAGAGGTCCAAGCCACTCGGGTGGGACCAGGATCTCTCTCTTCAAAGGAACAACCTCATGGAATTCTTTAAGATCGCCAAACAGGCTTCGTTCGCTATTAGGCCGTCTATGAGGAATACAAACTCCTACTTAGGATCTACAAGAAGGAAATACGCAAAGCACATCGGAACTCGTGGAGGACCTTCTGCTCCAACATCGAGAAAGCCAGAAACCTCACGGCTTCGGGCTGCTCTCTAAGCAGCCCACCATACAAAGTCAATTAAAGCTAGATAACGGACAGTGGACAGAGGGCAGTGATGAAGCCCTAACAGCACTAATGGAGGAGCATTTCCTGGTTGCACAGATGTCGCTGATGCCAAAGAGCACCAGGACCTAGCAACCGAGGAACAACACCCCAACAGATCTGTTGACCACTAAGCGAATCCACTGGGCAATAAACTCCTTTGCGGGCACAAAAGCACCAGGACTGGACGGGGTATTCCCAGCCATGATGCAGGTGACCAAAGAGGTGATTACCCCATGGCTTTCCGCAGTACACAGCATGTCTAAGTACGGGCTATATCCCTATCCAATGGAGAACCTCGAGACTTGTCTTCCTCCCAAAGGCAGGAAAGTGCAGCCATGTGAGTCCCAAGGATTACAGACCGATAAGCCTTACCTCCTTTATACTAAAAACTAGAAAAGCTGCTGGATTTACACATCAGGAATGATGTAGGGGGACTGATGTCAACCAACCAGCATGCCTATACCAAAGGGAAATCGGTGGAGACTGCACTACACTCGGTAGTAGCTATCATTGAGAACGCCCTTCACAATAAAAGTATGCACTGGGAGTTTTGTTGACATCTCCGAAGCATTTAGCAACGTGGCTACGAAAGCAATAACAAATCGCCTGGTAGCAACTAATACACTTCCAGCAATCAACCTGTGGATAAGGAACCTCCTAGGTTGCAGACGGGTGCAATCAGAGTGGGGCACCGCTTCCATGGTAAAAGAGGCACACAGAGGCACACCCCAGGGTGGAGTCCTGTCGCCCCTCCTGTGGAATCTGGTGGTCGACGACCTCATCAAGAGATACGAAAGGAAGGCCCCAGTAATAACAGCTTATGCAGATGACATAAGCATACTTATTACAGGTGTATGTCCATCGACCCTCAGCTCCTTAATGGAACGTACACTCAGGGAGATACGTGAGTGGGCGGAAGAAGTAGGACTCAGTATCAACGTGGACAAGACGGACCTCATCCTCTTTACCAAGAGGTAGAAGGTACCGATATGGACCCCCCCGAAGATCAATCAAACTAGGCTAACCCCAAAAGCAAAAGTCAAATACCTAAGCACAGTACTGGATAGCAAACTGGCATGGAAACCCAATGTATTGCAAAGGGTGAAGAAGGCCACCATTGCGCTTTATGCATCCAAGAAGATGCTCAGCAGCACATGGGGCCTTTCACCGGCTCTAATGCACTTGACTTACATATCGGTGGTGCGACCAACTCTGCTGTATGGAAGCTACCGAAAGAAGACGTACATAAGCTTATGAAAAGATTCAGTGACAGGGTTTGCTCTGTATTAAAGGGGCGCTGAGGTCAACCCCAACAAAGGCACTCGAAACCCTACTTGAATCGAACCCTAGACATCCACGCTCGCCTGATTGCAGGAAAGGCAGCACAGCGCCTAATCGCATCAGGAAACCGGTTGCCACAAGGACATGGGCACAGTTCAATTGGCACGGACATGATCAGATCTACTGATTACATGATCCCCCAAACTTGCCTCGACGTCAAAACAACCTCATCTTTGGGACCTGCAGACTGGAAAATTGGAAGGGACCAAACTGAGCACCTCAATATATACACAGACGGCTCCAAGATGGACGGAGGAGTAGGAGCGGGCCTATACTGTACAGACCTTGGGATAAGGCTGTCATATAAGCTACCGGACCAATGCAGCATATTCCAGGCAGAAGTTTTGACATCGGGAAAGCAGAGGTCGCTCTCCTCACAGAACGAGCACACGATGCGGTCAACCTATTCGTCGACAGCCAAGCGGCGATAAGATCCATGGCGAAGATCCAGAAGTGTCTTGGCGAGCAGGGAGGCATTAGACATCCTAAGCACGACAAAGACAGTGCGGATCTATTGGGTTCCCAGCCACCAGGGCATCGAAGGATACGAGGCGGTGGACGTACTAGCTAAGGAAGGCGTCGGGCTGGCGAATAGGAGAACCGAGAACGTGCATGTCTCCCTTAGAACGATGCAAAGCGATCTAGAGAAGCAGGCTAGATCACAAACCGAAAGTAGGTGGAGGAGTACCACCACCTGCAGAACCTCGAAAATCATGTGCAAAGAACGCAATGATAAACTCAGCCACAACCTACTGCACCTACCCCGGAAGGACTGCAGATTGTTAGTGGGACTATTAACAGGTCATTGTCTGGCTGCGGCACATGCAACAACTAGGCATCACCAACAGAGACAGCTGTAGGAAACGTGGTGAATCTGGTGCAACCGAAACCCTGGAACATCTCATCTGCAACTGTCCGGCTCTTTTAAGGGCAAGGAGGAAATACCTGGGCGCACCAGTGCTGGCATCACTGGAAGATGCCTCCAAGAGGACGCCACAGCAACTACTGGCCTATACGAAAAATACCTCGATTCTCAAGGACTTCGAAATTCCTTAACACTGCCGCGACGGTTCGCGACTGTGGCGTAATGTTGAAAAAGTACAGCTGACGGTGAACATGCGCGTTAAAATACTTCAGGATCCATCCGCCGAAACTTTCTCTACACTGTTAGATATTGGCGATGGGAAAGTTGCTGTACAGGAAAATACTGGATGCATAAAATTACAGACGGACTTCTGCACAATCATCGACTCGCAAAATACTCTCATCGATTACATATTTCCCGATGTACACACACAATATGAAAATCATAATAGGCTGGTAGAAAGAGCGATTTTGGCAGCAAAAAATGTGGACGTCAATTTACATTTAAATTTAAATTTATAGATGTCATACAAATCTATCGATGCATTTTGCGATATCAACGAAACTGTGAATTTTCCAATTGAGTTTTTAAATTCATTGGATTTGCCAGGCATGCCACCACACCATTTACAATTGAAGGTTGGATCTCCGATCATTCTGCTGCGTAACTTGAACCCACCACGGCTGTGTAATGGCACACGATTAGTCTTTAAAAAACTAATGAGAAACGTTATTGAAGCCATCATTTTGAATAGAAAGTTTCAAGGCGAAAATGTGTTGCTGCCACGAATCCCTATGATTAGTACAGATGTATCAATTGAATTCAAACGCAATCAATTCCCAATTAGATTGGCATTCGCTAAACGAAAAGGCGATAAAATTGCATATAAAACGAGGGGGAAAGTTGTGAGTTGCTGCTGCGACCGCAACTCTACATTTATACCCGATACATAGTCAGTATGGGTTCATTTAACGACAAAGAGTGCGTGCGAGAGATAGAAAATCAGTCAGAACGTGTCGACGGGCGCTGCGTAGCCACTGCAAATTGATTTGTTACTTTTGGCTATAATGATAATCCGATCTTATTCGGATTCGGCAGGATTCGGCAATCTGGTAGATATGGCCATTCTCTATGATTGTGCCTTTTTAATTTTCTCCTATCTTCAAAATTGTGGTTGCCACAGATTTTCGTTGTTTATGGCTGCGGAAGGGGGTGGGGCGAAATTTTGAAACACACTTGTAGCAGTGAGCTATCAACAGTGAGTTCTGCAGTGAAAAATTACAAATAGTTTTGTAACAGTGAGAGCTCTACAGTCAGGTCTAATAGTCTCTGAGATCTGTGGATGTCACAGATTTTCGTCCTTTCGGGGCGGAAGGGGTGGGGCGAAATTTTAAAACAAACTCGTCAAGGTCCGATATCACAGGAGTGTGGATACCAAATTTGGTTGCTCTAGCTCTTATAGTCTCTGAGATCTAGGCGCTAATGTTTTGCGCTAAGCAAAGCCGGCTATGATACGTGTGTGTTAGAGAGAGACAGGGCGAGAAAAATGAAATTGTTTTCTTCATACTGGCTATAATAATAAAACGATCCAATTCAAATTCTGCAGTCTAATAGATATGGTCATTCTCTGCGATTCTGCGTTTTGGTTTTCTCGTATCTTTAAAATTGTGGATGCCACAGATTTTCGTTCTTTGTGGGGGCGGAAGTGGGCGGGGCGATGTTTTGAAATATAATTGTAACAGTGACATATCACAGAAGGCTGGATACAAAATGTCGTTGCTCTAGCTCTTATAGTCTTTGAGCATTAGGCGCTGATAGGGACGGACAGACGGACGGACGGACGGACAGACGGACAGACGGACAGACATGGCTCAATCGACTCGGCTATTGATGCTGATCAAGAATATATATACTTTATGGGGTCGGAAACGCTTCCTTCTGGACGTTACACACATCCACTTTTACCACAAATCTAATATACCCCAATACTCATTTTGAGTATCGGGTATAATTACATGAGCATTTAGAGTCGAAAATTAAACGGTTAAACTGTGCTCGCTCCCTTTGGCCAGTTTTAAACTCTCTTCTCTTTTCTTCTTACAATTTTCCTTCTTTCATGCTCATTTATTTTAACAAGAGTAAGGTAGTGTTTCTCTTACTTACGTGCCATCCATGTCCAAAGCGCTTTTGTTGACGCGACGACTATAATTGCTGTAAATGTACATCATCTAGAGAGCACATACAAAAAGAGAGAAAAGAACAAGGTGCGTAGAAGAGTTTCGGTGGATTGCCTTTTTCCTCTAGCTTTCGTGCTTAAGGTAAGTTTTGACTGTAGATTTTCACACTAAAACCATTCTTTTCGACTTGGCACTGGCGCGAGGTTTTGTTGGTTCACTATTATTTCCTCTTTATAAATAAAACACCACCAGTGGGGCACTGAATAGAAAAGAGCGACAGTAGGTGGACTTGCATCCACGCACCCTCATAACAGCGAAACGATCCAAACGCCAGTTCCCACGAACATACAGCGTTTACTCTCTCGAGTCCCACCGTTTGCCCAAAAATACCCGCCAATCTTGACAAATAGGGGCGCTAACAGCAGCTACGATTTTCAAAGAATTTTTGGTCAGTAGTAATTTCTCAATTGCGTTACTTGGTTCAAGCGTCACTACAAGAATTTTATGAAATGCCTTGTTTTTCCTTTAAAGAATTTTAAAATTTTTGTGTAGGGAACTTCTGTTTCATCGATAATGATTTGATTTCGGAAACAGGTGACTGGTTTATCTATTGTCTCTACGTCATAGCTGGGGACTCTTCGCTAAGACAGGTTGCTACGTCCGAGCCCGTATTGTCCTTCAACGCGTTTATACGCTGGCGTGACAAAGCGTCGGCCACGAAGTTTTTTCCTGGTTTACAGATTATTTTTCGCCATGCTCGTCAATAAAAAGTGTGGTTGGGGTCGGGAAGTTTGATATTGCTTGCACCTTCTCGGGTGAAGTTGTTATCCCGCCTCTCGACACAATGAATCCCAAGTATTTCACGCTTTTTTTAAAAACTTGGATTTTACCTGGGATATCTTCATGCCTGCCTCATGAAGACTTTTAAGGACTCAGTCGATATCATTAACATGATCTTCCTTTGTTTCAGAAAAATAATCACGTCGTCCACGTAAACGTAGCACGTTTTGCTTATCTTCCCTCTGAGGATATCGTCGATAGCCCTCTGGAAAATAATAGGGGCGTTTTTAGCCCAAACGAAAGTCTGCAAAACTCATACTCTCCGTTGTTGACGGAAAATGCTGCTTTTTCCCTGTCCTTCTCCGCCAGTTGGATCTGATGAAAGCATGATTTCAGGTCCAATGTTGTGGAATATTTTGCGAATGCTTTTATTCTATTTTCTATCATATTGTTAAATGATTCCCGATGGCAACTGGGACATCCGTGTCGTCGAAGTGAATTTAATTAACGTCCGGCTAACGTTTGAAGAAAATAGGTTTTGAACCATAATCTGTCTTTAATATATTTGTATTCAGATTTTTTTAAGGAGGTCAAGTCCTATAATGCCGTCGAAATTTTTTAATGTATCTATGATTCAAAAATAAGATTTAACCTGAAAGAGATCAATGAGATATTTTTGTTTGACAGTCGTTCTACCGTGAATGGACTTGAACTGAAAGGGATTTTCTACTGGTACAATATTTTTAGCTCGGGAAGTGGCTTTATATAGTTTTTCGAAGCCCCTGTATCCAAGTGCAGCTTGATTGTACGCCCTGCTACTATTCGTGTGATGAACGGTAGCAGGCCTAAAATTGCAACTTTGTTCATCGGAAAGTGCATCATCAATGCTGTGACCTCGTCCTGGGCAACCGCCTCGTACTCCTGGTCGCTTGCTGCTTCTTGTGAAGCGAAACTGGCCGCGAACTGACCGCGTTCGTTACTAGCTTCTGCCTCTTGAGCTAAGGCTAAAGCCGATGGCAAATCATGAGATTTTGCCGGAAAACCGCGGTTTTAAGGAACTTTTAAGTCCAGAGACAAATGTGTGTAGGGCATCTTCCCTATAATTTTTGTTCAAGACGGCAGCAGCTGCTGTGTCATGAGTCATAATAGTTTTGTTAGTAAGAAGCGTGAGCTTTCTTTGAATTTCGTCATAGTATTTCAGGAGAGAAAGTTCTCCTTGTCTCAAAAGACCCAACTCCTGGGTTATTACCTGTACCGGAGTTTTATCCGCTTACGTGAAGTCTAACCGAGCCATTATTGCTTTAAAATTCAAAACAGTGTTGTATGACGCAAGCATAGCATCTGCGGAACCCTTAGTCTTGTTTCGAATAATGGTTACAATAATGCGTAAGCAGTGCGGCATGGTGCCAAGAGACATAATTCTCTTGACTACCATTGAATTCAGGGATGGATTTAACCATATCTAAGAGCTCGACACACTTGATGTCCCTATTAATAGAAGCTGGTTGGTACTCTTTAACACCTTGGTCAATTGTTATTGAAATTTAACCTTTAAGCAAGTTTAGCTTTTCCTCGAATTCTAATTTCTGTTGTGTTAGGGCCCTTCTATTGATCTGTCATTCCTAAGGGCGTTCAGTTGACCCTCAAATTCTAATTTCTGTTGCATTGGGGCCGCATTGATAGCAGCCTCCATGCTCTGGATCTGATCCCAATTCATACTTTGACTACTGTCTGCTGTGCTATGGTGGTATCGGTGCTCATTTATAATTGTAGTAACTGCTTGTGATTTTTAATTTCTTAGTTTTATTTTCTCAGGTTAATGATTTCGAAACTACGAGTATCAATTTTTACTATTGTGGAGATAATGGTTTTATCCCCGATCGGCCGACTAATTATTTCGAATTAAATAAAAGCCGGCGCAGATATAAAATTGCGATATAAACTTTATTGCGCGAGCTCCAAATTGCAAGTGTAGCTTGCCTGCCTTCGCTAAGCGCAGCTTCGCTCGGCAGACGTGGGTAGGCCGACACAAAGCAGAGATGACAAAGAGCGAGCTTGCTTAGCAGGGCAAGCAAGCGCAAAGCTTTAACAAACATTTGAGTTACATAGGCATTATTAACAAACAAAATTTGCCTCTTTCATTATTAAAGGCTTTCAAGGTAACTTACAGACGGATGTTATTTACACCGACTTCAGTAAAGCATTCGACTCTGTAAACCATTCCCTTCTAGCACATAAACTTGACCTTTTAGGGTTTCCGCCCAACCTCCTGAGATGGATTTCTAGCTATCTTTGTTCCAGGTCTCAAAGAGTCCTCTTCAAAACTCCCTCTCTTCACCAGTAAAGGTTTCTTCGGGGTACCACAGGGCAGCCATCTAGGCCTTACTCTTCACACTCTTTATTAATGACTTGCCTTCGGTATTAACATACTCTCGAGTACTTATGTATGCGGATGATGTTAAACTCTGTGTCCAGTATAAGGACATTTCATTTCATTCTCGCTTGCAATCCGATCTCAATAACTTTCAGTCATGGTGCTGTGCAAACTTGTTACACCTTAATGCCTCGAAATGCAAAGTAATGACATTTCATCGTTCTAGCCCTTGTTGGCTACCTATACCCTATGTGGCGGTTCTCTTGAGAGAATTACCCTGGTGAATGATCTTGGTGTCTTATTAGACGCAAAGTTAAATTTTCCGAACACATTTCTACCATGGTAAATAAGGCCATGGGCGTGCTTGGGTTTATAAAGAGGTGGTCAAAAGAATTTGACGACCCCTATATAACAAAGACTCTCTATACTTCGCTAGTTCGTCCGATTTTAGAATACGGCTCCTGTGTATGGTGCCCTCAATACAAAGTACACCAGGACCGTATAGAATCAGTACAGAAAAACTTTTACTCTTTGCTCTGCGGGGCCTTAACTGGGATGCGGGTGTAAGACTCCCATCTTACTCTAGTAGACTACTATTAGTAAACCTCCATCCTTAATTAACCGTAGAAAAATGCTTGGTGTGATATTTATGCACAACTTGATCGGGGGTGACATAGACAGCCCTGATCTGTTGAGCCGCATAAACTTCACGATTCCTATTAGACTGACTAGAAATTTTATACCGTTGTTCCTTCCACTTTGTAGATCGAATTATTCCTTGCATGAACCGTTTAGGGTCTTATGCTCGGATTACCCTCTACCATATTATATCCACCACTAATTCTCTTCCTCTTATTAAATTACTAATCCTTACACACCTTTCTAGTAATTAGTAATTGTAGTGGTATTTGTATTTTGATTGCATGCTTAGTTTCTTAGTAAGTTTAGTGCTAATTTTCCTCGAATGTTAGTCTAACAGCTATCTTTCTTGCATGTTCGCGTTCGGTTCGGCTACGCGCCGTGCGTCATGCGGCAGCGCCCCTCGGTCGGTTGGGCGGGAGGAGGGCTGCGTTTTGCCTGGGATCCGCGCGTAACAGCCTTCTGCTGGTTTCACACGGGCCACTTGACGGTGCAGTAACTGCATCGCCTCTTGAAAGATGCAGTCATTGCATGTCAACGTCAAACAAATAGACTCTGATTCAGAATCAAATAGATTGGCCAGTGTGATTACCGCTGGTATCGTAAGGTCGCCTAGGTCTTCTTCTTTTATTTATTTTTCTTTTATTTTTAGCCAATTTTTGTTAACATTATAGGTTAGGTTAGGTTAACCCGGACGGCCCTAAGCGGGGCCACGCATAGGCCAATATGGCCCTTAGTTATCCGGATGGGGTGTATGAACCGTCGCGAGAGTGTTATGTGGTTTTAAAGTCCCCGAGAATCGAGGTGTTTTTAGCGTAGGCCAGCAGTTCCTGTGGCGTCCTTTTGGAGGCATCTTCCAGTGATGCCAACACTGGGGTGCCCAGGTATCTCCTCCTTGCCCTTGAGAGAGCCGGACAGTTGCAGATGAGATGTTCCAGGGTTTCGATAGCCCCAGGTTCCTCATTTTCCTACAACTGTCTCTGTTGGTGATGCCTAGCTTTGCTGCATGTGCAGCAGCCAGACAGTGACCTGTTAGTATTCCCACTAGCAATCTACAGTCCTTTCGTGGTAGGTGCAGTAGGTAGTGGCTAAGTTTCTCGTTGCGCTCCTTGCACATTATCTTCGAGGTTCTGCAGGTGGTGGTACTCCTCCACCTGCTATCAGTCTGTGTTCTAGCCTGCTTCTCTAGATCGCCTTGCAGCGTTCTGAGGGAGACAGGCACGTTCTCGGTTCTCCTATTCTCCAGCCCGACGCCTTCCTTAGCTAGTACGTCCGCCGCTTCGTTTCCTTCGATGCCCTGGTGGCTGGGAACCCAATAGATCCGCACTGTCTTTGTCGTGCTTAGGATGTCTAATGCCTCCCTGCTCGCCAAGACACTTCTGGAACTGACCGCGGACGACTGCATGGATCTTATCGCCGCTTGGCTGTCGACGAATAGGTTGACCGCATCGTGTGCTCGTTCTGTGAGGAGAGCGACCTCCGCTGCTTCCCTATGGCAAAACTTCTGCCTGGAATATGCTGCATTGGTCCGGTAACTTATACGACAGCCTTATCTCAGGGTCTGTACAGTATAGGCCTCCTACTCCTCCGTCCATCTTGGAGCCGTCTGTGTATATATTGAGGTGCTCAGTTTGGTCCCTTCCAATTTTCAGTCTTCAGGTCCCAAAGATGTGGTTGTTTTGACGTCAAGGCAAGTTTGGGGGTCATGTAATCAGTTGATCTGGTCATTTCCTGCCGATTGAACTATGCCCGTATCCTTGTGGCGATAGATTTCCTGATGCTATGAGGCGTTGTGCTGCCTTTCCCGCAATCAGGCGAGCGTGAATGTCCAGGGGTCGATTCCGAGTACAGTTTCGAGTGCTTTTGTTGGGTTGACCTCAGCGCCCCTGTAATACAGAGCAGAGCCTGTCGCTGAGTCTTTTCCATAAGCTTATGGTATGTCTTCTTTTCAGTAGCCTGCCACCACACAAGGCTCCATACAGCAGAGTTGGTCGCACCACCGAGATGTAGATCCAGTGCATTAGAGCAGGTGACAGGCCCCATGTGCTGCTGAGCATCTTCTTGGATGTATAAAGCGCAATGGTAGCCTTCTTCACCCTTTCCACTACATTGGGCCTCCATGCCAGCTTGCTGTCCAGTACTGTGCCTAGGTATTTCACCTGTGATTTTGGAGTCAGCCTAGTTTGGTCAATTTTCGGGGGTCCATATCGGTACCTTGTACCTCTTGGTAAAGGGATGAGGTCCGTTTGTCCGCGTTGATACTGAGTCCTACCTCTTCCACTCACGTATCTCCCTGAGTGTACGTTCCATTAAGGAGCTGAGGGTCGATGGACATAAGCTGCATAAGCTGTTATCTTTGGGGCCTTCCTTTCAAATCTCTTGATGAGGTCGTCGACCACCAAATTCCACAGTAGTGGCGACAGGACTCCACCCTGAGGTGTGCCTCTGTGTGCCCCTTTACCATGGAAGCAGTGCCCTCCGATTGCACCCGTCTACAACTTAGGAGGTTTTGATCCAGACGTTGATTGCAGGGTGTATGTTATTCGCTTCTAGGCGACTTGCTATTGCGGTTGTGGCCACGTTGTTGAATGCTCCTGAGATGTCCACAAATGCTCCCAAAGCATACTTTTTGTTGTGAAGGGCGCTCTCGATGGTGGCTACTAGCGAGTGTAGTGCCGTCTCCACTGATTTCCCTTTGGTGTAGGCGTGTTGGTTTGTTGACATCAGTCCCCTACCTCATTCCTGATGTGCAAGTCCAACAGTTTTTCTAGTGTTTTAGTATAAAGGAGGTAAGGCTTATCGGTCTGTAATCCTTGGGACTCACGTGGCTGCACTTTCCTGCCTTAGGGAGGAAGACAACTCTCAAGGTTCTCCATTGGATATATAGCCCGTACTTAGGCATGCTGAGTATATTGCGAAGAGCCATGGGGTAACAACCTCTTTGGTCAACTGCATCATGGCTGGGAATATCCCGTCCAGTCCTGGTGCTTTATGCCCGCGAAGGAGTCTATGGCCCAGTGGATTCTCTTAGTGGTTAACAGACCTATTGGGGGTGCTGTTCCTCGGTTGCTGGGTCCTGATGCTCCTTGGCGTCAGTGACCTCGGTGCATCCAGGGAAGTGCGCCTCCATTAGTGCTGTTAGGGCTTCTTTACTGCCCTCTGTCCACTGTCCGTTGTCTAGTTTTAGTTGGCTCTGTACTGTGGGCTGCTTTGAAAGCAGCCTCCGGAGCCTAGCGGTTTCCGGCACTTTCTCGATGTTGGAGCAGAAGTTTCTCCACGAGTTCCTTTGTGCCTTACGTATTTCCTTCTTGTAGCTCCTAAGTAGGATTTTATATTCCTCATTGACAATCTCTTCGTTCGCTTGTTTGGCGATCTTGAAGAATTCCTTGAGGTTGTTCCTTTGGAGAGAGATCTCGGTTCCACCAGAGTGGCTTGACCTCCTCTTCGTTCTCGAGGGTTTGCACGATGCATGGTAGGCGTTCAGTAACTCGTTGGATAGGGTCTTTAGGGACTTCTCTATATCCTCCGCGGATTTCACTGAGCCCGGATTCGCGAGCTTCGAAGTAACTGTCTTTTAAACTTTGCCCAGTTTGTGTTCCGGGGTTTCTATAGACTGTTATCTTCGAAGAGTGTTTAATTCGCGAACTGAATGTACTTATGGTCTGAGAAGGATGGTCTTTCGAGGACCCTCCAGCTAGATACCAGAGTACTGTTTCCCGTTGCAAGTGTTAGGTCTAGCACGTTGGATGAGGTCGGACCTACGAAGGTGTGCTCCTCCCCAACGTTTGCTATATATAGATTAGTTGCTAGTATAAAGTCTAAGAGTGACTCACCTCTGTCATTGATGTCGGTGCTTCCCCACACATTGTGGTGGGCATTGGCGTCCGTCCCGATGACGAGTTGATAGTTTTGGTGCCGGCTTCTATCACCAGGCTCCTGGTTCGTCGGGTGGTGCGGGTCTGTCGTGAGCCATGTAGCAGGAAGCCACCAGAAGGCGCTTTTCCTCACTTTCCAGCATCACAACCGTCAGGTCATCCGTGCTGTAATGAGACATAAGGTAAGCATGGATTCCCTTTCGTACGAGTACGACGGTTCTGTTCCTGCTTACCGATGTTGAGTAGAACAGGTTATGATTTGAGGACTTTAGTCCGGCCACTGAATTGCCTGTCGCAATCCAGGGCTCCTGGACTAGAGCTATGTCGGCGAGCCCTTGCTCCATGGCGATGAGGAGCTCCGCCGACGCTACCTTGCTTTATGCAAATTGAGCTGCAGCACACTCAGCATGGGTGGCTGGCTCACTTGCACCTGACGGGTTGACTACCAGCGTCAGGTCACCGTCTTCCTCTTCTTCGTCTTCGAGCGCAAGACCCTGGGCGGCCTCCACGATGGACTCAAGACCTAAGTCCTTTTCCGCCTCGCCTGCCTGCAGGGTGTGCGCGTCCTTGTCCTCAGGGTGGCGCTTTTGAGGCGCAGGTAGACGCTACCCATGCCCCACGCCATCTTCCCGAAGGGGAACAGCAGATCTTCTGCTTCTTTGTTTATTTAGAGGATCCTCCAATCCGCCGTTGGCACGTCCGCGTTTTGCCGCTGAAGGAGCTTCAGCGCTCGGTCCCCCTGGATTGTGATGGGGAAGAGTACCTTCGCCTTAGGCTTGGACGGGATAAGCTCCCGGTCCACAACCTCCAGCTTGGCCCCTCCCACATCGCCTCCAGTTGGCAGACCGTACGCGTCAGCCACCTTAGGGTTGGATCGTCATTGCACTTCAGGATCTTAACCCCGTTTAGCCACCCAGCACCATCGAACGTGGGCATTGGGGCCGCGGGGTCTTCCTCCATCTGTGCAAAAAGTGCGTCGACGAGACGCGCGTGCACCAGCTTCCACTGTGCCGCTGACATCTTGCCGTTTTCCTCGCTGCGGTCGATGAGTGCCACGATCAGATGTCGTTTGGTCACATCGCTGACCTTCGCTTTCGGCTTCGTTGACTTCTTGGCCGCTTTCGGTGGAGGGGCTGCACTCTTGGGCCCGCGTTGCCGCTTGCTCGCTGGAGTGTCCTTAATGGCACTCTCAGTCGAGCGTTGCCTCTGGTGGCCATCATCTCCTCCACCTTATTGGCATATTCGCCATTCGACGCCCTCATCTGTGGCATCTGAGCATAATGTAGCCGACCCTCCTCTACTCTCTGCTCGGCCCAGGCTAGCTTGACCTTCTCCTCCTGGGAGATGTCTGCTTTACCTTGCAGCCGGCTTATGATGTTGAGGGCCGCTTTGTATTGCGCTTTGGCCTTCATCCCTCCTTGGAACGCTTCGGCCCTTCCTACGCAGGGAGCTGGTGCCTGGTTCCGGCGAGCGGAGAAGGCTCTCTTCATCCGTCCTGCAGAGCACGCTCTCCAGATCCGTGTCTGTATCGACTACGGCATCTGTGCGGCTCAACTTGCAGGCTACGGAGTGACTTGTTTTGTTGTTGTTGTTGTGGCAGTAGCTTTACAACTGACCTGGCCTGCTCCCGCCAAGTCTGAGGTGTGACCGCTGGCGACACGCAGAGAGGATTGCTCCTCCCGTGCCTGCCGGTGGTAGCAGTCACGCTTTCCACCGACGTTTGGGTTGACATCCCAACCCGTGCTTGCTCCTTCTTCGACTCCATAGTTGGCCCGAGGGTCCATACTGGTTAATATTTTTCGGGGACCACCCCTAGCGTTTTAGGCCTGACCGCCAGGCACCTCTAGCCATGGCCCTGGTTCGGTTCCCCGACTTTGAATCGGGAAGACGCCGGACCATAGCCTTAGCTAGACACTGCATTACCCGGACAGAGCAAGCGACAGTGCATTACCCTTGTCCGGGGTAATGCAGTGTCATACCAACCGGCACCCTCGTGGAGGGTTCAGCTAGAGGATTTTCGCCAGCCTGTTAACATTATAAATTTGTTTTAAATTTTGTCCAGGTCATCTGCCCGGCTTTGATAGCGTTTCTTAATGCATCTATTGTGTAGTTTATACAATTTATACAATAGATGTCCTATGATTATAATGAAAATAATAGCAACAAGTATTGTTATTAACTTTAGGTCGGTGTTATTGACTTCGACTTTGTTTATGACATTTGCTGTCGAGTCTACCGATTTTACATCTACTAAACCCATTGTGTCAAAATTTTCGAAATTTTCTTCAAATTTACTTATTTTATTTGTTTGTGACCCTTTTTTTCAGTTTTTACATTTTTCTCTGCCTAGTGTTTGTGTGGCTTTACAGGCCTCACTCTAATTGGGCAGATGTTATTCCGCTCAATTTTACAATTTTAGATTTTAAAGTTAAGTTTTATGCATCGCAGGCATTTAGAGAAAAATTTTTGTTTGGCGGTGGGCGCTCTAGGAAGCGCTGTCGGTTCACTGCTCGGGTCTAGCTTGTTGCGCTAGACGAGGCCGGTGCTGGCTGCACAGGCTGCTACTGCTTCTCTTGGGGCACCGGTGCAGGCTGCACAGGTGTACTCGCAATGCGGCGAGTGTAGAGGTCCCTCGCAGTCGTTCGGGCAGGTCTTCCTTGGCTTTGCTATTTGGAGTTGGGGTGGTGGAGATGATTAATATTTTACTGATATTTTGTATTGCAGTGTAGGTGGTTGTGTGCATTGGCTCTTTCTTTTCTTTTCTGCTAGCAACAATTTGATGTGATCGAGCTCTGTGTGTAATTTCACAGATGTGCTCCACGGCAAATTATCGTTGCTATTTAGCAGTTTGAGCAGTGTTGCCCTTCTGGCTCTCAGGCGTTTTACTACGCCGCCTCTTTTACCACATACCACTCTACTCACTGCGTTCAGTTTCGCTCCATTTCGTTGTTAGTTTTGATGTTACTGCTGCTGCTGCAGCTGCTGGTGGTCTCCTGTTGGTCGGACTGCTGCTGCTTCTAGTGGTGCCTGCTGTGGTGCTGCTGTTGTTGTCTGCTCTCGTGCCGGCTCATTGTATTTTTATATTTTATATGAATGATTTTATTCGGGCAACGCGGACCGTTTTAACTTTGTTTATTTTCAATATATTTTAGTTTTTGAACATCTACATGTTCGTGACACGTGTCACGGTCGCCATTTAATATGTCACTTGTTCAGTTATAACACGGGCACGTCTGTGCCGTTTGACTTCGGTTTTAGAATATCTTTATTGAATTTATTCTTATAACTCAGACCGCATAGCTGCGCTGCGGTTACGCCAACAGCGGAGCGGCTTCATACAGATTTGTCTTATCAGCATAATCGAGAGGGCAAGAGCCGTATGTACATATGTGTATATATATATATATGCTTCAAGTGGTCAGCGTGGGAATGCTAGCTTAGCGCATAAGCGGCGATCATATTGCACGCTCACTTGAAATGGTTTTGTTTGTGTACTGCAACAATGTGTTGCTGATATATTTATTGTTAACCGTTGGGTACAGTGTACACTCAATATATGCACATACTACACTGGTGACAGTAGCCGGCACCAAAAACCATCAACTCGTCATCGGGACGGACGCTAATGCCCACCACAATGTGTGGAGAAGCCCCGACATCAACGACAGAGATGAGTCACTCTTAGACTTTATACTAGCAACTAATCTATACATAGTAAACGTTGGGGAGGAGCACACCTTCGTAGGTCCCACCTCATCCAACGTGCTTGACCTAACACTTGCAACGGGAAACAGTACTCTGGTATCTAGCTGGAGAGTCCTTGAAAGACCCTCCTTCTCAGATCATAAGTACATTCAGTTTAAGTGCGAATTCAAACACTCTTAGAAGATAACAGTCTATAGAAACCCCCGGAATACAAACTGGGAAAAGTTTAAAAGACAGTTACTTCGAAGCTCGTGAATCCGGGCTCAGTGAAATCCGCGGTGGATATAGAGAAGTCCCTAGAGACTCTATCCAAGGAGTTACTGAATGCCTACCACACATCGTGCGAACCCTCGAGAACGAAGAAGAGGTCCAAGCCACTCGGGTGGGACCAGGATCTCTCTCTTCAAAGGAACAACCTCATGGAATTCTTTAAGATCGCCAAACAGGCTTCGTTCGCTATTAGGCCGTCTATGAGGAATACAAACTCCTACTTAGGATCTACAAGAAGGAAATACGCAAAGCACATCGGAACTCGTGGAGGACCTTCTGCTCCAACATCGAGAAAGCCAGAAACCTCACGGCTTCGGGCTGCTCTCTAAGCAGCCCACCATACAAAGTCAATTAAAGCTAGATAACGGACAGTGGACAGAGGGCAGTGATGAAGCCCTAACAGCACTAATGGAGGAGCATTTCCTGGTTGCACAGATGTCGCTGATGCCAAAGAGCACCAGGACCTAGCAACCGAGGAACAACACCCCAACAGATCTGTTGACCACTAAGCGAATCCACTGGGCAATAAACTCCTTTGCGGGCACAAAAGCACCAGGACTGGACGGGGTATTCCCAGCCATGATGCAGGTGACCAAAGAGGTGATTACCCCATGGCTTTCCGCAGTACACAGCATGTCTAAGTACGGGCTATATCCCTATCCAATGGAGAACCTCGAGACTTGTCTTCCTCCCAAAGGCAGGAAAGTGCAGCCATGTGAGTCCCAAGGATTACAGACCGATAAGCCTTACCTCCTTTATACTAAAAACTAGAAAAGCTGCTGGATTTACACATCAGGAATGATGTAGGGGACTGATGTCAACCAACCAGCATGCCTATACCAAAGGGAAATCGGTGGAGACTGCACTACACTCGGTAGTAGCTATCATTGAGAACGCCCTTCACAATAAAAGTATGCACTGGGAGTTTTGTTGACATCTCCGAAGCATTTAGCAACGTGGCTACGAAAGCAATAACAAATCGCCTGGTAGCAACTAATACACTTCCAGCAATCAACCTGTGGATAAGGAACCTCCTAGGTTGCAGACGGGTGCAATCAGAGTGGGGCACCGCTTCCATGGTAAAAGAGGCACACAGAGGCACACCCCAGGGTGGAGTCCTGTCGCCCCTCCTGTGGAATCTGGTGGTCGACGACCTCATCAAGAGATACGAAAGGAAGGCCCCAGTAATAACAGCTTATGCAGATGACATAAGCATACTTATTACAGGTGTATGTCCATCGACCCTCAGCTCCTTAATGGAACGTACACTCAGGGAGATACGTGAGTGGGCGGAAGAAGTAGGACTCAGTATCAACGTGGACAAGACGGACCTCATCCTCTTTACCAAGAGGTAGAAGGTACCGATATGGACCCCCGAAGATCAATCAAACTAGGCTAACCCCAAAAGCAAAAGTCAAATACCTAAGCACAGTACTGGATAGCAAACTGGCATGGAAACCCAATGTATTGCAAAGGGTGAAGAAGGCCACCATTGCGCTTTATGCATCCAAGAAGATGCTCAGCAGCACATGGGGCCTTTCACCGGCTCTAATGCACTTGACTTACATATCGGTGGTGCGACCAACTCTGCTGTATGGAAGCTACCGAAAGAAGACGTACATAAGCTTATGAAAAGATTCAGTGACAGGGTTTGCTCTGTATTAAAGGGGCGCTGAGGTCAACCCCAACAAAGGCACTCGAAACCCTACTTGAATCGAACCCTAGACATCCACGCTCGCCTGATTGCAGGAAAGGCAGCACAGCGCCTAATCGCATCAGGAAACCGGTTGCCACAAGGACATGGGCACAGTTCAATTGGCACGGACATGATCAGATCTACTGATTACATGATCCCCAAACTTGCCTCGACGTCAAAACAACCTCATCTTTGGGACCTGCAGACTGGAAAATTGGAAGGGACCAAACTGAGCACCTCAATATATACACAGACGGCTCCAAGATGGACGGAGGAGTAGGAGCGGGCCTATACTGTACAGACCTTGGGATAAGGCTGTCATATAAGCTACCGGACCAATGCAGCATATTCCAGGCAGAAGTTTTGACATCGGGAAAGCAGAGGTCGCTCTCCTCACAGAACGAGCACACGATGCGGTCAACCTATTCGTCGACAGCCAAGCGGCGATAAGATCCATGGCGAAGATCCAGAAGTGTCTTGGCGAGCAGGGAGGCATTAGACATCCTAAGCACGACAAAGACAGTGCGGATCTATTGGGTTCCCAGCCACCAGGGCATCGAAGGATACGAGGCGGTGGACGTACTAGCTAAGGAAGGCGTCGGGCTGGCGAATAGGAGAACCGAGAACGTGCATGTCTCCCTTAGAACGATGCAAAGCGATCTAGAGAAGCAGGCTAGATCACAAACCGAAAGTAGGTGGAGGAGTACCACCACCTGCAGAACCTCGAAAATCATGTGCAAAGAACGCAATGATAAACTCAGCCACAACCTACTGCACCTACCCCGGAAGGACTGCAGATTGTTAGTGGGACTATTAACAGGTCATTGTCTGGCTGCGGCACATGCAACAACTAGGCATCACCAACAGAGACAGCTGTAGGAAACGTGGTGAATCTGGTGCAACCGAAACCCTGGAACATCTCATCTGCAACTGTCCGGCTCTTTTAAGGGCAAGGAGGAAATACCTGGGCGCACCAGTGCTGGCATCACTGGAAGATGCCTCCAAGAGGACGCCACAGCAACTACTGGCCTATACGAAAAATACCTCGATTCTCAAGGACTTCGAAATTCCTTAACACTGCCGCGACGGTTCGCGACTGTGGCGTAATGTTGAAAAAGTACAGCTGACGGTGAACATGCGCGTTAAAATACTTCAGGATCCATCCGCCGAAACTTTCTCTACACTGTTAGATATTGGCGATGGGAAAGTTGCTGTACAGGAAAATACTGGATGCATAAAATTACAGACGGACTTCTGCACAATCATCGACTCGCAAAATACTCTCATCGATTACATATTTCCCGATGTACACACACAATATGAAAATCATAATAGGCTGGTAGAAAGAGCGATTTTGGCAGCAAAAAATGTGGACGTCAATTTACATTTAAATTTAAATTTATAGATGTCATACAAATCTATCGATGCATTTTGCGATATCAACGAAACTGTGAATTTTCCAATTGAGTTTTTAAATTCATTGGATTTGCCAGGCATGCCACCACACCATTTACAATTGAAGGTTGGATCTCCGATCATTCTGCTGCGTAACTTGAACCCACCACGGCTGTGTAATGGCACACGATTAGTCTTTAAAAAACTAATGAGAAACGTTATTGAAGCCATCATTTTGAATAGAAAGTTTCAAGGCGAAAATGTGTTGCTGCCACGAATCCCTATGATTAGTACAGATGTATCAATTGAATTCAAACGCAATCAATTCCCAATTAGATTGGCATTCGCTAAACGAAAAGGCGATAAAATTGCATATAAAACGAGGGGGAAAGTTGTGAGTTGCTGCTGCGACCGCAACTCTACATTTATACCCGATACATAGTCAGTATGGGTTCATTTAACGACAAAGAGTGCGTGCGAGAGATAGAAAATCAGTCAGAACGTGTCGACGGGCGCTGCGTAGCCACTGCAAATTGATTTGTTACTTTTGGCTATAATGATAATCCGATCTTATTCGGATTCGGCAGGATTCGGCAATCTGGTAGATATGGCCATTCTCTATGATTGTGCCTTTTTAATTTTCTCCTATCTTCAAAATTGTGGTTGCCACAGATTTTCGTTGTTTATGGCTGCGGAAGGGGGTGGGGCGAAATTTTGAAACACACTTGTAGCAGTGAGCTATCAACAGTGAGTTCTGCAGTGAAAAATTACAAATAGTTTTGTAACAGTGAGAGCTCTACAGTCAGGTCTAATAGTCTCTGAGATCTGTGGATGTCACAGATTTTCGTCCTTTCGGGGCGGAAGGGGTGGGGCGAAATTTTAAAACAAACTCGTCAAGGTCCGATATCACAGGAGTGTGGATACCAAATTTGGTTGCTCTAGCTCTTATAGTCTCTGAGATCTAGGCGCTAATGTTTTGCGCTAAGCAAAGCCGGCTATGATACGTGTGTGTTAGAGAGAGACAGGGCGAGAAAAATGAAATTGTTTTCTTCATACTGGCTATAATAATAAAACGATCCAATTCAAATTCTGCAGTCTAATAGATATGGTCATTCTCTGCGATTCTGCGTTTTGGTTTTCTCGTATCTTTAAAATTGTGGATGCCACAGATTTTCGTTCTTTGTGGGGGCGGAAGTGGGCGGGGCGATGTTTTGAAATATAATTGTAACAGTGACATATCACAGAAGGCTGGATACAAAATGTCGTTGCTCTAGCTCTTATAGTCTTTGAGCATTAGGCGCTGATAGGGACGGACAGACGGACGGACGGACGGACAGACGGACAGACGGACAGACATGGCTCAATCGACTCGGCTATTGATGCTGATCAAGAATATATATACTTTATGGGGTCGGAAACGCTTCCTTCTGGACGTTACACACATCCACTTTTACCACAAATCTAATATACCCCAATACTCATTTTGAGTATCGGGTATAATTACATGAGCATTTAGAGTCGAAAATTAAACGGTTAAACTGTGCTCGCTCCCTTTGGCCAGTTTTAAACTCTCTTCTCTTTTCTTCTTACAATTTTCCTTCTTTCATGCTCATTTATTTTAACAAGAGTAAGGTAGTGTTTCTCTTACTTACGTGCCATCCATGTCCAAAGCGCTTTTGTTGACGCGACGACTATAATTGCTGTAAATGTACATCATCTAGAGAGCACATACAAAAAGAGAGAAAAGAACAAGGTGCGTAGAAGAGTTTCGGTGGATTGCCTTTTTCCTCTAGCTTTCGTGCTTAAGGTAAGTTTTGACTGTAGATTTTCACACTAAAACCATTCTTTTTCGACTTGGCACTGGCGCGAGGTTTTGTTGGTTCACTATTATTTCCTCTTTATAAATAAAACACCACCAGTGGGGCACTGAATAGAAAAGAGCGACAGTAGGTGGACTTGCATCCACGCACCCTCATAACAGCGAAACGATCCAAACGCCAGTTCCACGAACATACAGCGTTTACTCTCTCGAGTCCCACCGTTTGCCCAAAAATACCCGCCAATCTTGACAAATAGGGGCGCTAACAGCAGCTACGATTTTCAAAGAATTTTTGGTCAGTAGTAATTTCTCAATTGCGTTACTTGGTTCAAGCGTCACTACAAGAATTTTATGAAATGCCTTGTTTTTCCTTTAAAGAATTTTAAAATTTTTGTGTAGGGAACTTCTGTTTCATCGATAATGATTTGATTTCGGAAACAGGTGACTGGTTTATCTATTGTCTCTACGTCATAGCTGGGGACTCTTCGCTAAGACAGGTTGCTACGTCCGAGCCCGTATTGTCCTTCAACGCGTTTATACGCTGGCGTGACAAAGCGTCGGCCACGAAGTTTTTTCCTGGTTTACAGATTATTTTTTCGCCATGCTCGTCAATAAAAAGTGTGGTTGGGGTCGGGAAGTTTGATATTGCTTGCACCTTCTCGGGTGAAGTTGTTATCCCGCCTCTCGACACAATGAATCCCAAGTATTTCACGCTTTTTTTAAAAACTTGGATTTTACCTGGGATATCTTCATGCCTGCCTCATGAAGACTTTTAAGGACTCAGTCGATATCATTAACATGATCTTCCTTTGTTTCAGAAAAATAATCACGTCGTCCACGTAAACGTAGCACGTTTTGCTTATCTTCCCTCTGAGGATATCGTCGATAGCCCTCTGGAAAATAATAGGGGCGTTTTTAGCCCAAACGAAAGTCTGCAAAACTCATACTCTCCGTTGTTGACGGAAAATGCTGCTTTTTCCCTGTCCTTCTCCGCCAGTTGGATCTGATGAAAGCATGATTTCAGGTCCAATGTTGTGGAATATTTTGCGAATGCTTTTATTCTATTTTCTATCATATTGTTAAATGATTCCCCGATGGCAACTGGGACATCCGTGTCGTCGAAGTGAATTTAATTAACGTCCGGCTAACGTTTGAAGAAAATAGGTTTTGAACCATAATCTGTCTTTAATATATTTGTATTCAGATTTTTTTAAGGAGGTCAAGTCCTATAATGCCGTCGAAATTTTTTAATGTATCTATGATTCAAAAATAAGATTTAACCTGAAAGAGATCAATGAGATATTTTTGTTTGACAGTCGTTCTACCGTGAATGGACTTGAACTGAAAGGGATTTTCTACTGGTACAATATTTTTAGCTCGGGAAGTGGCTTTATATAGTTTTTCGAAGCCCCTGTATCCAAGTGCAGCTTGATTGTACGCCCTGCTACTATTCGTGTGATGAACGGTAGCAGGCCTAAAATTGCAACTTTGTTCATCGGAAAGTGCATCATCAATGCTGTGACCTCGTCCTGGGCAACCGCCTCGTACTCCTGGTCGCTTGCTGCTTCTTGTGAAGCGAAACTGGCCGCGAACTGACCGCGTTCGTTACTAGCTTCTGCCTCTTGAGCTAAGGCTAAAGCCGATGGCAAATCATGAGATTTTGCCGGAAAACCGCGGTTTTAAGGAACTTTTAAGTCCAGAGACAAATGTGTGTAGGGCATCTTCCCTATAATTTTTGTTCAAGACGGCAGCAGCTGCTGTGTCATGAGTCATAATAGTTTTGTTAGTAAGAAGCGTGAGCTTTCTTTGAATTTCGTCATAGTATTTCAGGAGAGAAAGTTCTCCTTGTCTCAAAAGACCCAACTCCTGGGTTATTACCTGTACCGGAGTTTTATCCGCTTACGTGAAGTCTAACCGAGCCATTATTGCTTTAAAATTCAAAACAGTGTTGTATGACGCAAGCATAGCATCTGCGGAACCCTTAGTCTTGTTTCGAATAATGGTTACAATAATGCGTAAGCAGTGCGGCATGGTGCCAAGAGACATAATTCTCTTGACTACCATTGAATTCAGGGATGGATTTAACCATATCTAAGAGCTCGACACACTTGATGTCCCTATTAATAGAAGCTGGTTGGTACTCTTTAACACCTTGGTCAATTGTTATTGAAATTTAACCTTTAAGCAAGTTTAGCTTTTCCTCGAATTCTAATTTCTGTTGTGTTAGGGCCCTTCTATTGATCTGTCATTCCTAAGGGCGTTCAGTTGACCCTCAAATTCTAATTTCTGTTGCATTGGGGCCGCATTGATAGCAGCCTCCATGCTCTGGATCTGATCCCAATTCATACTTTGACTACTGTCTGCTGTGCTATGGTGGTATCGGTGCTCATTTATAATTGTAGTAACTGCTTGTGATTTTTAATTTCTTAGTTTTATTTTCTCAGGTTAATGATTTCGAAACTACGAGTATCAATTTTTACTATTGTGGAGATAATGGTTTTATCCCCGATCGGCCGACTAATTATTTCGAATTAAATAAAAGCCGGCGCAGATATAAAATTGCGATATAAACTTTATTGCGCGAGCTCCAAATTGCAAGTGTAGCTTGCCTGCCTTCGCTAAGCGCAGCTTCGCTCGGCAGACGTGGGTAGGCCGACACAAAGCAGAGATGACAAAGAGCGAGCTTGCAGAGAGCGCTTAGCAGGGCAAGCAAGCGCAAAGCTTTAACAAACATTTGAGTTACATAGGCATTATTAACAAACAAAATTTGCGGCTGATAGCCAATAATTGGGTGCTTTTGGCAAGCAGCTAATCTGCGGTGTTCTGCTCCGAACAACTATAATTATCCATGTCTTTTACTGCCACTTGCGTGAGAACTTCTAAACACCAAAATTTTATCTTATTTTTGTTTTAAATGATCATGTCACTTGCATATTTTTTCTCTGTAGAGTGGCTATTGGTAATACGGTCGCTGTCGGTGATTTTCTGCTATCGGGCTGTTCGCGCTGCTCATTTGTTGCAAGCTCCCAATTTTCACTAGTCGCGCTGTTGTGAATATTTAATATATTGTGTAAAATACAACAGCACATTATTATGGCGCTATTATTTTTGTGGTGGCTATCAAGACCTTTACCAATTATTCGAAATCTGGCTTTTAAATGGCCAAACGCATTTTCCACCACTCGCATAGCTTTTGAAAGGTTGTAGTTGAACGTGCGCTGTTCCAAAGAGGTGGCTGTGGAAAACGGGTAAGGTTTCATCAGCTTTTAGAAAACCTAAATTCCGAGTCCCCGATCAGCATTACAGGCACGTTTACTCCGCCTACATCCTTGGCTTTCTCTTGGAGTAATGCCGATGCTACGATCCGTTTTGCAAGTCTTGACTTCTGGTATATCATCGAGTCATTGCACCTTCCTGCTGACCCGATATTGACATATGTACATCTGTATCTAAAGAGAATCGAAATTAAATAATAATCACTTGATAAATATATATGCAAATATCTTACCTATAATCCACTAGGGCAAACAAGACTGTGGAATACCAGCCCTTATAGTTATGGTGGTCCACTGCCTCAGCTACTGGTGGTTTTATTTCAATGTGGCATGCATCTAGACTAAAAAAGAAGTTTAAAAACCAATTTATATGTAACTATATTACGGGAGTTCTTATTGATTGCACCTAGGCACTGAGGAAACCCAATTGCCTCGAATCCCTTAACGCACGCATAAATTTTGTCGGAAGTTAGGTAATTGGGCGACATGAACTCCTCCGAAAACTCGTGGGCAAGTGCTCTGCAAAACTCGTGCAGGATATTACACACACTGCTTGGAGACACACCGAAAAGCCTGCCAACTGTTCGGTACTCAGAGGACGAGCCCAAAGTCGCCAGCCGATTCACTAAAACATCAAAGCAGGGCCTCTCCAAACTTTCTTTGAAGAACGCCTCGTGTTGTTAGGCACATCTTTCTCCCAAAATGTCCCGAACCGCTTCTAAAAACATAAAATATGTCCTTGTACTTAAACTTTGGTTAAAGTTAGTAGAAGTACTCACAAACGACCAAAACATTCCTGGCTTTTGTATATTTAGGGCAGATGCTCAGTCAAGCATCTCATCCTCGTCAAATTTACAGTCATCATCATCATCATTATTCATTTGCAGCAACATTATCAGTTGGTGCAAGAAAATATTTTGCTGTTGAACCACATCCAAAATAATTGCCAATTCTTCATCATCCATTTTGAGACAAAGTAAATAAATAAATCTTCTAAATAAAAAAAAATTGTATGAACTTGTTATTGGCATCAGCTGTTTTGACGGATGGTGGATGGTGTCAGAGTGAATCGGAGTTTCACATCTGTCAAAAATCTCAGGTCAATGGACCTGCATGGTCCAATTTTATTTTGTTCAAGCCTGCAAAGTATAAAAATATAGTAGGTTTCACAATTTCTTGTGTTGCAAACACAATAATATTTACTATTGAACTGACCGCTGGAATATTCTGCTCCTTCTTTCATTATATTTATTTTAAAATTTTCTGCTCTTTTGGTCTGTTTTGTTTTGTTATTGTTGTTGTTATACCCCAAACTCAAAATGAGTATAGGGTAGAGTGTCCCTTATTTTCGAAAGTAAAATTTGAACACGCATACCCTCTATTTTTACTTTTTATCCAAATAACTAAAAAATTATTTTGGCTTTTTAAATTACATTAAACCGTGCCGAATCGTGTTAGAAGTTGTGATTTTAACCGCGCATACATTTTACATTTAGGTTTCTGGCAACCTGTTTGTTACTCGCGTCAAATTTAATTTGTATTCCTTGTTTGACTAAATATAATATATAAAACATATATATACATTTAAAAGTATATGTTTTAAATATATATAATACACATGTATAAAAAAAGGTTAAATTTAAATCACAACGAATACTTGGGTTTTATAAAGCGATGTGGCATCTCTGTTCACTGTTCACTGAACATATGGCAGACCCGTTAATTTTGTGTTTTGGCGGCAAAGCGTTTACGAAGTAATAAAACACAATATAATATTTTAACAATGGCTCAAGTGTTACGCAGCTCCAAACAGAAAATTTTTTAGTTGGTGATATAAATCATCAAATAGTTGGCGCAAAACTTCCGTCGAATCGTCAAGTGCTTGCGGTTCTGTTTTACAGAAAGTGCTAATCTGGCGCTTCGCGAATGCATTATCTTTTGGGAAAAGCAAGAATACCCACAAAATCTTTGCATAACTGTGTAAAGAAGCTACTATGCTTACATCAAGCTTGAGAGACCTTCAAAAGATGCTAAAAAGTATCAGAAAAGTATAGATCCCGTAGAGACCATTTTGTTCAAACTTTGGACAATTTTTGATATTGCCCATTCCGAAGCAATGGAAATAATCAAAATTGAAGAGGATAAAAGTTTCTGCAGTGCCAAAGAAAAGCAGGAGACCCGCCTGCTTGGGTGGAGTGGATAAAGAATTGGCCAATAAGGAAGAACGCTCTCAAACAAGGCGTTTGAAAGAAGAAACCCGGCAAAGAAACCATGATTCTTTATTGGATGCGCCTTCTTCGAATTTTGATCTTCACACACAGGTAATTTATATGAAATTATTCTTAATTATTTTAGAACTTTACTATTTAACTTTGTAGGATGATTCACTGTCAAGCTTGGAAGATAGAGCTGAAAGCTCTCATAACTCCATGATAACCGAAAGTGGTCAGCCTCAAAACATAAAAAGACGTGGTAGCAAAACTTCATCACTCCGAAGCTCGTGGCTGTCTTAGATAGGTGCCAGCTTAGTGTAAGGGACTCTGTTTACGTTCTTCAAGCTACTGTAGAGGCACTTGGTTACAATTTTGATGAGCTTAGTATTAACAAGTCTACCATTCAACGAATTCGTACAGAAAGTCGGAAGAAACGCGCTATAGCGATAAAAGAGGATTTCAACAATAATATCCCAGAAGTTGTCAGTCTGCACTGGGATGGAAAGCTTTTACCAGCTCTAGATGGTCGAAGCTGTAAGGAGGAACGTCTTCCAATTGTAATCGCATTTGACAATACAGAACAACTCATTGCAGTGCCACATCTGCAAAATTCGACAGGTAAAGAGCAAGCACAAGCTGCTTGGAATGCGGTTCTTAAATGGAATCTTGAAGATTGCGTACAAATTCTTTGTTTTGATACAACAGCTTCAAACACAGGTCGGTTTAACGGCACGTGCTTATTGTTAGAGCAAAAATTTGATAGAGATTTGCTATATTTTGCCTGTCGCCATCATATCTACGAGCTTGTGCTGAAAAGTGTTTTGAAGTAAAAGTTGCAGAAATAGCAAGAAGTCCAGATATTCCCCTTTTTAAAAAGCTTAAGGATACTTGGAAAAATCTGGACCTTTCAAAAATACAATCTGATCTACAAACTGTGGAAGCGCACTTTAGCCGTTCTAAATATAATGAGTGGTTGGAATTTTTCAAGCGAAACTGAAAGAAAATTTTGCTAGAGGAGACTTTCGGGAGTTAATTGAGCTCTCCATAATATTCCTAGGTGGCGATATTGGACGGGAACAGAAAATAAGACCTCCTGGCGCGATGCATCAAGCTCGATGGATGGCACGAGCAATTTACACCTTAAAATGGCAATTTTAAGCTCTCAGCTCAAGCTCAGTGAAAAGAAATCGCAGCTATATACGACCTGTCATTGTTTATAGTATCTACCTATGTGAAACCATGGCTTGAAAGTTCCTCGGCTGTGAAAGCACCGTATCAGGATTTATGCTTTTTAAAATCATTGAAAGAATATGAAAGTATTAATGAAGCTATATCAAAAGCAGCTTTGAAGAAATTTTGTCACCATTTATGGTATCTACATGATGAAATATTAATTCTCGCACTTTTTGATGACGACGTTACTTTTGATGTAAAGGAAAGAATGGTCACGAATTTGACTAAAAAAATAGATCCAGTTTAGAAAAACGATATTTACCATCGATGGAAGATCTTAACGGTGCACTTTTTGGTAATTAATATTAAAACCTTTTAGTATTAACTCAAATATGCAATTTTTGTTTTCTTTCCATTTAAGACAAACACATGGACGATTTTATATCTATAAAAAGCAGGAAATCATTTGATCGCCTTAAAATTGATGACAGTTTTTGAGTCTGTGCCCTTCATCATGGAACAGTAACCCATCTTACTTAAAAGCAAGAAGAGTCTTTCATTACTTAAGGCAGTAAATGATACAGCAGAAAGAGCTGTAAAATTGATGCAAGACTTTCACGGCCGTCTAACAGTGGATGAGGAACAAAAGAGTTTTGTTACGTTGCGTTCAGGAGCATAGAAAAATGTACCCGGATTGTAAAAGGAGACTTTAAAAAGAAAATATTCCCAATAAAATGTTAGAATTGCGTACATTGATTAAAATTTTACCTATAATTTATTTTATATGTAAAATCGGTGACAAAGTAAAATATCTCAAAAGCCTTTCACATATGTAAAACTTTGAGTGGGATTCGGCATGGGTTAATGACAAAATTTTCAAATAATATTTAAAATACATATACTTTAAGGCAAAGGAAAAAATAAGAGGGTATGCGTGATTGAATTAGGAAAAAAAATTTTCCCCATATAAGGGACACTCTAGTATAGGGGTATATTAGATTTGTGGTGAAAGTGAATGTGTATAATGTTCAGAAGGAAGCGTTTCCGACCCCATAAAGTATATAAATTCAGCATCAATAACCGAGTCCATGGAGCCATGTCTGTCTTTCCGCCCTTTTGAGCGCTCAGAGACTATAAGAGCTAGAGCAACGACATTTTGTATACAGACTTCTGTGATATGTCACTGTTACAAGTGTATTTCAAAACTTCGCCCCGCACCTTTCCGCCCCCACAAAGGACGAAAATCTGTGGCATCCGCAATTTTAATGATACGAGAAAACCAAAACGCAGAATCGTAGAGAATGATTATATCTTTTAGGCTGTAGAATCAGAACCAGATTCATTATCGTATCATTATTATAGCCAGAATGATGAAAACATTAAACGAAATGACGCCTTTAAAAAGTTTAAAAGATACAAGACTGAAAGCCACCTTAATATGTACAAAGCATTAAGATCAAATGTAACAAAGCTAATCAACTCTGCCAAGACCGCCTTCTACACGTCAAAGTTTAATAACGCGTTATGCGGTAAGAAAAATGGCAAATTATTAAAATATTGGAATTGGGAAGAAAACACGAAACACTCAAGTTGACATGGACATAACGAAATAAATAACAAATTTGTGCAACTAGTTGTACCTGACTTTCCCCCAACCCTTAACTTGACATCAGTACCCTATCCTAGCACTGTTCCTAGCTTCAGTTTCTGTTGTGTTAGTCCGTGTGATGTTCTGGAATCCCTACTTAAGATTAAGTCGAATGCGATTGGCCTAGACAACATGAACCCTAAATTTCTGAGAATAATTCTCCCCGAATTTAATGCAGCTACCTTACATTTTTAACACAGCCATTACTACATCAACATTCCCTGAAAGTGGAAGGAGGCCAAAATAGTCCCTATCCCCAAAGCAAAACTCCTCCATCGTTAGAAAAGTCAATATCCATCTTGCCGAGCCTATCAAAAGCGTTCGAGGCTTTGGTGGCTGTGCAAATAAATACATTTCTTTCTGAGCATACACTACTAACAACAACCAATCTGATTCAGACGAAATAGATGTTGTCTTTACCGCCATAATAAAATTGTAGAGGATATTCGCGAAAGAATGGACGACGGAAAATGACATTCCTAACTCTTTTCTTGACTATACTAAAAGCTTTGGACTAGCTGACCATGGTATCCCTCATTGCAAAAAGCTTCGTAAAGCCTATAATTTCCCCTTGTCTCAGCAGTACGGTTGCTATCGTGCTATCTCTCGTAAATAGAGTCAGGGCTGTTGTCACCGAAACCGAAATGTCGCTCCTTTGCATATGTTTAAGTGTGGTGTCCCATTGGATCAGTACTTGGTCCATTATTGTTCTCCATTTATGTAAATGACCTGCCAATGGTATTGTCCGACTGTGATGTGCACATGCAGCCGATGACGTCCACCATATGTTAATGACCGTTAAGTAGAATAGATGAGTGTATCAGTGTTAGCAATGTAGAACTTGAGAAGATTAGCGCATGGGCGACTCACAATCGCCTATGCCCAACCAACTAAGTCAAAGTCAAGTTTGATTATCTTCAAAAACAAGAAAAGATAAACCCAACATTCAAGACGCGGCAAAATGAAATCTCAACAGTACTCCATTGTATTACGTAGAGAAGGCAACAACTTAGGCTTTGTACTAAACAATACGCTGATAATCACGTGAGCAAAGCCGTTGGAAAACCTATGGGATCCTAAGGCTTCACTAAATATTACCAAACGATTTATACCAAGCAAACACTGATGCAAATAGCAAAAGCATACCTTGTACCTGTACTCACCTATGGGATAGAGGCATTTGGTAACTGTGGTTACGCAGACAGGCAAAAATTGAACGTGTGCTTTAATAATACTGCTCGATATATATTTGGGTTAAGCCGTAATGACAGAATTTCAGCTTTTTCATTCAAAATATTCGAAATGAATTTTTTAATGGATTGACTATAAGATGCTAACATTCCTTCATAAAATAATATTCACCAAACAACCCGAATACCTGTACCAAATTCTTCGATTCACTAATTCCGTCAGAACAAATAATATTATCACCATTCGACATAAAACTTTAAATTCCGAGAGGCATTTCTTCGTCTATGTCATTCGCATTTGGAATCAGCTTCCGCATCACATGAAAAGATAAGTAACCTTTCACAGTTCAAAACGCAGTTAAGAGCCCACCTTATAGTAGATTAAGAACCGTAAATCTCAAAACCTAATTAAATAAAATAAAATAAAAGACAACATAACCTATATCTAATAAATGCCGAATATAACATACATATGTAACCCTAAGTTAGAAAGATTATATAATCATAATAGTTGAGTTTGACCCAACCAAAACCAATGTGACATCTAGTGACTAGTGCTCTAATTATAAGCCCCTTGCTTGTAGCACTAGGAAAGAAAATAAATAAATAATAAATAAATAAATTCATTCTCTCTCGTTCTGTCTCTCTCTGACACACACTTTTCATGGTCGGCTTTCCCTATCGCAAAAAGTGAGCGCCTAGATCTCAGAGACTGTAAGAGCTAGAACAACCAAATTTGGTATCCACACTCCCGTGATATCGAACCTGCACAAGTGTACATAGTTCAAAATTTTGCCCCACCCTCTTCCGCCCCCGCAAAGGACGAAAATCTGTGGCATCCACAGATCTCAGAGACTATTAAGGTTAGAGCAACCAAATTTGGTATCCACACTCCTGTTAGATCTCACTGTTACAAGTAGATTTCAAAATGATTAGTCTAGCTAACCTACGGTGGTAAGGACTAGCGAATTTGCGAGTGCGAGTTTCTATTATATTATTAAAAATATCAAATTTAGCGATAAGCCGTACAGCCATTTATGATGAAGGACGAAACATATGGCAATAAGAAATAGTTGTTTAATTTTCGAACTGTATTAGATAAAAAAGACAACAAAAACACCAGAAACCATACAAAATAAGATGAAATGCTTGAGTCCAGTCCAATAAAACAACCATATTACTAATTTAACATTGTTGAAATTTCACAATTCAGACCAAAAATTATTTATATCATGCTCATGAGTTGCTCTTTAATGGATGTTGGGTGGTTCCAGTGTGAATCGGGGTTCACGTATGTGAAAATTCCACTGTTCCTCCTTGATGTGCTCAGTTCGTACAGATGCCTTCCACCGTACAGGTATTACCTGCTGTAGAGCTGATTGGGCAAGGCCTTCGGGCCGCTGCCTTTCCATGCTTGGGATTCATTGATCACGAGTATAGAGTATAAATGAAGAGTTGCGGCCGTAGCAGCAACTCACAACGTTCCCCCTCGTTTAAAATCGGACTAACAATATATATTTAAAGAGTCTTGATAGTCAAATTTCTTTTACCACCTTTTTTTTTTAGAAATTATTTAGAAAAGGTAGAAATTATGATTACTTGTGTGTCAGTTAATTTCTTACTATTTTGAAGCGGAGCTGAAAGCCGAGCTGAAAGCTTATTTATAAGCTCTGAAAAAACAAACACACTGCACCGGTGCAAGTGCGCACATTGCAGACTGAGCTGAGCTGAAAGCTGAAAAGCTCGCTGAAATCAGCTCAGCTTAGTTTGATCGATCAAGCATGTTTGTTTTTTCAGCAAGCTGATTGCTGATTCTGTTCAAGTGAATTGGTTCATTGGTGAAAGAAAATGGGCTGCGAAACATTGTTAAGCGAAATTGCGGTTAACCATGCGCTAGGGAATAAGCGGGATTATTTAAAATCATTCAAATCGTTTAATTTCTATAATTTCTGGAAGGCGATATCAGATAAATTGGGCAAAAAGTTTTATTATTGACCTTGTTGACCTATTATTGTCCCCAAGTACAGTAAACGCTCGAAAGACCAAAATGTTTTTGTTTTACAAAAATTGAATAATTGAAAAATACAATAATAATTCGTAAAATAAAAGTAATACGAATACAATACACAACGAAAATGTGGTTAAAATACACGAAATTAAAAAACGAAGAAAACTACTGTACTTGCTGTGAAGTAATAATTAATTAATAATATAATTATAATGATAACATTTGATGCAACTTAAGGAGAAAGACAAAGGGAGGCTATGGCTTTCAGCTTTCAGCAATCAGATCAGCCGACAATGTACGCACCTGCAAGCTGATTCTGCCTGAAAAAGCTCTCAGATCAGCTCAGCTTTCAGCTCCGATTTCAGCTCCGCTTTCAGCTATAGTGTACGCGAGCCCTTAAGCCAATCGTATTTTTCACTCGCTCATGCATTTTTCTGCTTTTTAAAAACAATCCAACTAAAATTATATCTCAATTGGTATTTAATACCCTATCTAATATAATACTTTTCGGTGGCAATAGAAGACGCACTTGCGATCCGCCTCTGATCGCCGCTCTGTTTCACTAGGGCCTCTATCTCGATCCGGACCTCACCGAGGAACTTGATTTCGGCAACGCAAAGGAGTTTATGCCTGTTGCGCTAGCATCGTCCGCTCCATTGTTCTTGCGCGTAGAGTTATACCCTATCTTTCAGCTTTAGACCATGAACTTTCTTGCATGTGGCCACTTCCGCTATCGACGCTCTAGGGCACACGCTTAACATCCTCATAATTACAAAGTTGTTCAATAAGTTTTGCGGTTCGATGAGAAAACACAATTTTATGGTTTGAAGTACACTTTGTTATTCAGTTAAGTCTTCCTGAACATCAATACACTTATTCCAACAAAGAAGTAAGAATCCGGAAAGGCCTCAAAAATACGCTTCCACAGCTGTTATCATCAACATCATCATTTGATAAAAACGCTTTCCACTCATGAATTTTTAGGTTTGAAAACAGATGGAAGCCGCTAGGTGCCTGGTCTGGCCGATACGGTGAATGCTCCAACAATTCAAACTTTAATTCATAGATTTTAGCCATTGTCAAAAATGCTTTTGTGACACGGTGGATTGTCCTGATGAAAAGAGTTTTTTCTTCTAAAACCGGGCGTTTTTTTACGAATTTGTTCCTTCCAGCTAGTCTAAAAAGGATACAGACATATTACGAATTTATTGTTTTATAGGCTCTGCACACTGAGCACATCCCGGGGAACGGTGGGATTTTTTGACAGATGTGAAACCCCGGTTCACACTGGCACCATCCAGCATCCACCAACAACCAACCGTCAAAAGCAGCTGATGAGCATAAAATTACAAAGTTTTTGTTCTGAATTGTAAAAATTTCACAATTTTAAAGTAGTAAATTGGCTATATTATGGACTATAACAAAACCGATCCATATATGTACAATAAGCATTACTCTTTGGACTCCTTAAAAAATTGCAGCAGCTCTGTTTATAGTTGGTTTGGCCCTTGGCTGTCGCAATTTGCTGGAGTATCTCTCGCTTTGTTTTTCCTACCATCCTGTAATTTCACTGCTGCTTCTTCCTGGACTTCAAGCATTTTTTCCGAGCAATCTCCCTCCAGATTTTTAGAGTTTAATCCGCTTTGGGGCGGTGCCTTGGTTGCAGAAATAATACTAGAGTCGTAGTTGGATTTCATCACGGTCGACATTAACGGAATTATTTCGGGACCCCGCAAGCCCGCAGTACTATCATGCCAAATTTTTTATAGCGAGATTTTTCAATATATGCAGTCAATTCGACATGCGTGTATTGTTTGTTTATTTAATGGTTGCAAATACTTATCATAAAAAAAGAAAGCAAATACATACATATGTATATATGTTTACTTATTAACACCAATTTCAGGTCTCTCCATTTTGTATTGTCTATTGGATTTTTTTTTTTTTAGTTTTCAAACGATTTAAAATTCGAACTAAGATTTGAAATTTGACTATAGGCGCGAACTAATTTTAGCTGCCATTCATTGCTTTTAGGGTTGCATTTGAACCATCGGCTGACTATCGCATAGAAACGTGCGGTATATAGGAACATCCCAGATGGATGGTGGAATAATTGAACAATTTTCGAACGGCAAAACCTTACGGACCATCCCCGAAATGGATGGTGGATGGTCGTCGAAATAGCCTATTAGGTTCCTAAAATCTATCGATATAGTTAGATACATATATCGATATATATAAATATTTGCTAATATATGCATATATATGGTTATGTCAGTATAAAGTGAGCTGTGGCATGTGGCAGCAGGGGTTGGGGCTTGGTAAATTGAAAATACAATTATTTAGAAATGTCAGAACTCATTTCGAACTAAAAACTAAGGATTTGGTAATAAGCAATAATGTCTTTATTTTACGGCATTCAATGAAATTTATTTTTAAGAGCGCAAGACAGAAGAGCTTTCCACCCAAATACAGTTTGTAACAGGAAAACGATCACTATGCTGAAAACTGACGATGATCTGATCAAAACTCCAACTTAAAATATACAAAGCTCAAACATCGTTTTATCAATAATTAGGCAGGTGAGTAATTTCAATTTATAATTACTATTCAGGCATCAAAGTAACTTGTTTTTAAAGTCCATAGCCTCATGAAGCCAAGTCAGCAATGGAGGTTACCGAAAGTTTTTCGATCACGGAGCATTTGGAAAACGTTTTGCACGAGCTATTTCATTGGCATTTCCGGAATATGGAAACATACCAGTCATAATTGCACCAGTGAATAGTGCGCCTCTGCAAAAGTATGGTGACTATCAGTGTAACAATGCGATGGTTTGGCCAAAAATGAAAAGAAATGGGTGTTAACAGAACACCGTAATGACATCGCTAACGAGTTACAAAAATTTTGTCCACTATCACCGATCATAAATAAGCTGGAAGTTGGCGGTGCTGGGTTTGTGAACGTGTTCCCAGCAAGTACGTGATATATGTACGTATCATGCATGTGATATTTCATTGACTTTTTTATTTTTCTTCCAAAAAAGAGATTATGCAGCTCAATCTTTAAAGAACATATTACGTAACGGTATCAAACCCAAGGGTACTTAAAAGCGAGTTTTGGTGGATTTTCTTCACCTAATATAGCCAAGCAGATGCATGTTGGTCACTTACGCTCTACCATTATTGGCGAATCAATTTGCCGCTTGTTGGAATTTTGCAGCACGACGTGATTCGTATAAATCATCTTGGTGATTGGGGAACACAATTCGGTATGTTAATTGCACATTTAGAAGATCGGTTTCCCGACTTCCTCAACAAAAGCCCGCCAATTGGAGATTTTTACAATCCTTTTATAAGGAGTCAAAGAAACGGTAAGTGATAAATTAACAACTTTTATTGCTACACCCTTAAAAGGAATATACATTTTTCCAAACAATGGCTTGTAGCTAATATACACAAATTCTACTTTAAATATTTAGCCAGGCTCCGGTTTTCACTTACTTTTGCGTTTTCAGCCAAAACGTTTCGTTTTTTAGGTGCTGCCGTTTTCACAAATTTTTTTTCATCGATATGTTTCATTGTCTCATTGACTCTGGTAACCAAAAAACAGCTGACCTGGTTGCTTCGTAAAATATACAGCGTGATAAAAATGCATTTTTTCAATTGCTTCTAAAGCAAAAAACGACGGCAGAACGATTTAAAGAGATCAAGACATCTTAGATGCAACACCTGTGTATTTAACATGTCTGACGAGCTGTGAGTAACAACATGCATGTTGAAAATTAAATTGCTAATGGTCAATTCTTTGCACTTACATTTTGAATTAAATGTCCGGGAAACAGTTTTCTTTACCAAGATATTCTGTTACGCGCATGTTACGAGCACACCCGAGCTGTTCCGATAACCGAATCGCGCTGCTGTTAGCACGAAAACGCAAAGTGTTGTTGCCTTGACAAATTATTTCAGAGACAAATTTGAGACTGGGTTAAAAAAACTATTTATAAAGAAGGCACAAAGCTACTTAATCTCTTTTAGAATTGCCGCTTTGTAATACTGTCAATTTATTTAATACATCAATAAGTCATCTATGTATTTCCTTTAAGGCCATTAAGGTTCGCTTTGTTGTATTAAAAGCCGTTTAATTTTAATTTCAGCGGGAAAATGTTTCCGTTTGAAATCGGAAAAATCTTGCGTTTTGTGCAAACGGGGAGCACGAAATTTTCGTTTTTCACAAATTTTTTGAACATTTTATGCCGCGGTAATCGCCGACCCGAGCCAGAATGCAACAAAAATATCTAGTCTTCGATGGTCATAAAACTGTTGGTGCCGAGGCTCAGAAAACTCGTGACATTGATGCTCGACTCGAGTTTCGTTTATAAGAGTTGTTTTGTTGTTGGTCTGTTTTGAATTCAAATTGTTTGCTTCGAAAATATACAGCGTGAAAAAAATGCCTTTTGTTTCAATTGTTTTGTTTTGGAAGCCGAAAACGACGGCAGAAATTGCGCGATTTAAGAAGATCAAGACATCTAGATACAACACGTCTGTATTTAACATGTATGACGAGCTATGAGTAACAGCATGTAACATAAAATTAAATTGCTAATGGCCAAAAATTAAATGGTTGCGCTTTTACATTTTGAATTAAATGTGGCGGAAAACAGCTGTTGTTACCCGCTTTTCTGTTTAGCACATGTCACGAGAACAGTCTGTGCTGTCATGCGCAAATGCCATTTTTGCCAACGTTGCGACAAACAAATTTTTACTTGAGTTTTAAGCTAAGAAAAAATTATTTATAAGGAAGGCACAAGCTAAATTGCCCTGGTAATGGGCAAATTTATGTTAATGCATCAATAAGTCATCTATATTTTTCCCTTCACAATTCAGATTTTGTTTTTGTTGTATTAGCCGTTTACTTTTCATTTTCGTCGAGGAAAATGTTTTCGTTTGAAAACGAAGAAGCTTGCAGAATGTAAAAACGGGAGCACCAATTTATGTGTTCAAGAGTAAATCGGAACAGTTTTGTGAAAGTGAAAACCGGAGCCTAGCTGAATATATATGATAATATCTGTTTCCATTTTTCCTTACATTTTTATTTACATCTGTCTATTTTTTTCTATTCTCACCAACACCAGTCGTTTCATCTCGCTTCCTTCCGATAGGGGACGCACACCTGCAGCAGGAAGAGTGTGTGAGAGAGAGAAACACGTGGCTACTGAAATTTCATTTGTTCCTTCTGGCTATAATAATGATCCGATCTGATTAAGATTCAGCAGTCTGCTAGATAATGATTCCATAATTCTGCGTTTTTTGTTCTTTTGTATCCAAAATTTTGGATGCTACTGATTTTCGCCTTTTGTGGGGGCGGAGGGGGGCGTTGCCAAATGTTGAATCAAACTTGATTCAGTGTGAAACGCTTCGGAAACGCTTCAGGACGGAAACGCTTCCTTCTGGGCGTTACACAATCCACCTTCCCTCAAATTTAATATACCCCTATTCTCTTTGAGTAACGGGTATAAAATGGAATATGTAAGCCAATTTGTGCTCTCGACATTCGCGTGCAAACCAAGTCTTTTTTGGGATGCTTCTAAAATTAAATTTTTCAGGACCGATCTAAAAAAACTTGTAAAAATCAAAATATGCTTCTTGCTTCCATGAGGAAATCTGAAGCGACCAATAAGGCTACCAAAATCTGACAATTTTAGGGAGTCAAAAGCTCATCAGCAAGCAATAGAAGGGACTTTAATGTAAGCTGTATGCTGTCGAGAACATAAAGCCGTTTCTTTGAATGAGGATGATCAAGGATTTAATGATATGAGGAAAATCGTACATACAAAAACCTTTTTAATTTTCATATTCATTCATATTCCTTCCTTTTTTGTGTGAAACCTTGATAGCTAACCAAAACCATACAGAGTCGCAAAGAAGATCAATATCATTGAAGCATTTGAGCAAATGGGTTTCAACGAGCGTCACGAAGTTCCAAGCAAGTCTGTGTACTATGTTTATGTTCAAATCGGTATTTTCAAAAACTAGTTCGCTATTGAACTACTTCATTTCGAAAAATAGATTAACCGCTGATCTTTGCGAATCTGTATGGCTATCAAGGTTTTACACAAAGAAATTTTATAATTTAGGTGCAAGCGAGGAATATGAATATGAAAATCAAAAGTATTTTATACGTACGATTTTCCTCATATAATTAAATCCTTGATCTAGCTTTTCATTATAGCGAAGTCATCTCATCTATCATAAGCACTACTTTGACTTAATTTTTATACCCGAAATGAGTATGGTGCTATATTAGAGTTGTGGGAAAATGGATGTGTGTAACGCCCAGAAGGAAGCGTTTCCGACCCCATAAGGTATATATATTCTTGATCAGCATCAATAGCAGAGTCAATATAGCCATGTTTATCTGTCCGTCCGTTCCGATGAGCGCTTAGATTTCTGAGACTATAGGACTCCTGTGTTGTCAGACTGTTACAAGTGTATTTCTGAATTTCGCCCGCCCCCTTTCGCCCCCACAAAGAACGAGAAACTGTGGCAACCACAATTTTGAAGACACGAGAAAACTAAAACGCAGAATCATAGAGAATCTAAAACACCATATCTAAACCAGAGTGCCGAATCTGGATCGTTATTATTATATTACTATTTTATTATATTATAATTGGACTATTATCATTATAGCCAGAAGAAATAAATGAAACTGCAGTAGCTACGTCTTTCACACACTCTTCATCGTGTATTGAGCGCTCTGGTCTATTGTATAAAATATATAAAATATATATACAGTAGACGCTCGGAAATTAGAAATCTCAGGTATTAGAATCTTCCAGGTATTAGAACCGACCGTTTTTTGCACTGAACTCTCCAAAATTAGAACCAGTAGTTCTTATTTCAGAGCGTATTTTTTTCCTTTTCTGCGATTTCGTTTGTTTAAAAACGGGGTTTTCCTTATTTGGCATAATAACATGTGCGTACAAAGTAAAGACAGTTCAGTTCAGAAGAGCCAGCAGTATAACGACAGAAGGGAGTCAGAAAAATGTCTACGAAGCGTAAAAAAGTACTTTAACTTTGGAGCGAAGGTTCAAATTTTAAGAAAGCTTGATGAAGGCGTACATGCCAATCGAATAGCTCGTGATTTCAATGTTGCAAATTCAGCCATCAGTTATATAAAGTCCAAAAAAGAAATTGTTTTAAGTGCTTTGTCTAAGCTAAGCAAATCTTTAGCATCGTGTACCCCGATATAGTGATGTATAATTTGAAGCAGCCCAAAAAACGAGCCAGTATCTCAGATTATATGAAATAAAACTGAAGCACTGAAAATTGTATCATGTACAATAAAACGAGGGGGAACGTTGTGAGTTGCTGCTGCGACCGCAACTCTACATTTATACCCGATACATAGTCAGTATGCATTCATTAAACGACAAAGAGTGCGGCGAGAGAGACAGAAAATCAGTCAGAACGTGTCGACGGGCGCTGCGTAGCCACTGCAAATTGATTTGTTACTTTTGGCTATAATAATAATCCGATCTGATTCGGGTTCGGCAAGATTCGGCAATCTGGTAGATATGGCCATTCTCTATGATTGTGCCTTTTTAATTTTCTCCTATCTTCAAAATTGTGGTTGCCACAGATTTTCGTTGTTTATGGCTGCGGAAGGGGTGGGGCGAAATTTTGAAAACACTTGTAGCAGTGAGCTATCAACAGTGAGTTCTGCAGTGAAAAATTACAAATAGTTTTGTAACAGTGAGAGCTCGACAGTCAGGTCTAATAGTCTCTGAGATCTGTGGATGCTCCAGATTTTCGTCCTTTGCGGGGGCGGAAGGGGGTGTGGCGAAATTTTGAAACAAACCTGTCAAGGTCCGATATTATAGGAATGTGGATACAAGATTTGGTTGCTCTAGCTCTTATAGTCTCTGAGATATAGGCGCTTATGTTTTGCGCTAAGCAAAGCCGGCTATGATACGTGTGTGTTAGAGAGAGACAGGGCGAGAAAAAATGAAATTGTTTTCTTCATTCTGGCTATAATAATGATACGATCCAATTCAGATTCTACAGTCTAAAAGATATGGTCATTCTCTACGATTCTGCGTTTTTGGTTTTCTCGTATCTTTAAAATTGTGGATGCCACAGATTTTCGTCCTTTGTGGGGGCGGAAGTGGGCGGGGCGAAGTTTTGAAATACACTTGTAACAGTGACATATCACAGAAGTCTGGATACAAAATGTCGTTGCTCTAGCTCTTATAGTCTTTGAGCACTAGGCGCTAATAGGGACGGACGGACGGACGGACGGACAGACGGACGGACGGACAGACAGACATGGCTCAATCGATTCGGCTATTGATGCTGATCAAGAATATATATACTTTATGGGGTCGGAAACGCTTCCTTCTGGACGTTACACACATCCATTTTCACCACAATACTCATTTTGAGTATCGGGTATAAAAATTTAAAAAGAGTTGTTTTTCTGTATTGTTTGAAAAAAAATCCGTCCAGAAATTAGAATCTTTCGAGAATTAGAGCCACGTCATTTACAAATTGGTTCTAATTAACGAGCGTCTACTGTATATAAAAACTTAAGCTATTGTTTTGTATCTTTAATTTAACACCATTAAAAGCAAACCATCATTAGAACTTCGAAAAAATTGTTAGTAAAACTAGGTGGCAAATTTGTAGATCAAGACGGATTTGTACGCCGACAGCGAATGACAATTTGACTAGAGTTTTCCTAAAATGAAAATAAAAAAAAAGGGAAATCGTAATTATGCTGATGCATATCAATCTGGAATTAAATAATCATTCAAAAGCACTTTACATAGAACAAGAGTTTTTAAAACCAACCGAGACAGCCTGCTGTGCCCCTATATGTCAAACTTAGTTGGAATTCGTTTGGAATGAAAATCTTTGGTAACTCCGTATATGTATTTTCATAATTTAAAAATAGCTCCGTTTTTCTTGAGGTTAGAATGAAAAGCTATACAAAAATTCTGATCTTGATCAATGTACCTTTTATAAATGCTTTTCCCGGCTTCCAAAAAATCTATAGCTTAGCAAATCATTTATTATTTATTATCCTTTTTAGCACTTTGATTTTACCTTTTCTTTTTATTACAGCTTTGACACGGATGAAGAGTTCAAGAAGCGCTTACAATCGAGTAGTTTCACTGCAAAGCGGTGAACCAAACTCCAGAAAAGCATGGCAGCTCATTTGTGATGTTTCGCGACAGGAATTTCAGGCTATATATAACCGTTTAGATGTAACACTTAGAGAACGTGGTGAATCTTTTTATCAATCACGTATGTTATCTGTGGTTGATTTTTTACGAAAGAAAAATATGCTTGAACATGATGAGGGCCGTCAAATTATGTGGCCAAACGAAGACAGGAGTGGCGTACCTCTAACAATCGTAAAATCGGATGGTGGCTTCACCTATGACACTTCTGATATGGCTGCTATACGCCACCGCATAGAAGAGGAGCATTGCACTTGGATAATTTATGTTGTAGACTCCGGACAAAGTACACATTTTAATACCATTTTTAAAGCGGCGGAGCGTTGTTGTATTTTAAATCCGACCGCCCACCGTGTTCACCATGTACAGTTTGGCGTGGTTCTTGGTGAGGATGGAAAGAAATTTAAGACCCGTTCCGGTGATACCGTTAAACTATCCGATCTGCTTAATGAGGGAATGAAACGTTCATTAGAGCAACTACGCAGTCGTGGCCGCGACGAAACTCTCACAGCTCAGGAATTATTTGAAGCACAAGAGGCAGTGGCTTATGGTTGCATAAAGTATTCAGATTTATGCCACAACCGTATCAGTGACTACGTGTTTTCATTTGACAAGATGCTAGACGACCGCGGAAATACTGCAGTTTATTTATTGTACACATACACACGTATTTGCTCTATTGCACGTAACTTAGGTGATGACTTCTGTTACTTGGTAAAGGTTTTAGATACCGTCGAGATTGTTTTGAATCACGAAAAGGAATGGAAGCTGGCAAAAACCCTTTTAAAGATGCACGACATATTGATGAAGTGCTCGAAAGACCTTTTTCTTCATTTTCTTTGTGAGTTTTGCTATGAGGTATGCACTGTATTTACAGAATTTTATGACAGTTGCTATTGCATTAAGAAAAACAAAGATGGAGAGATAATTGAAGTAAATCGTAGTCGAGTTTTAATGTGCGAGGCAACTGCAGCAGTATTGCGTCAGTGTTTCTATATACTAGGACTAAAGCCAGTTTCTAAACTTTAACTTTGGTAGGCAAATGTTATAAAAATACACACATATGCATTAATATTAATATTTAATATTAATTAATTTAAATATAAAAATCTATGAAGAACTATTCAAATAAAGATCGATGATGTTTTTCTATCCTGACTGAGTATTAGCATTGTTCCACTACGCTTCATTCAGCATAATTATCCAAATGACATTAATTTCGCTATATTTTTCATTTAGACAAGTGGTCGCCACGCAGACATTTCGACACCAACAGTTGACACACGTCGCTCCAAACTGGCGAAGTCAGCAACGACGGTTTTGTATCCGCCCGAAATTGGAGAATCCGTGGCTGGGCCGGAGTCAAAGCCCCATGCAAAGTTAGCTGAGCATACCCCGCGTGCGCCAGCGCTTCAACTCGACCAGTGTAAGTGCGCGGCGATTGACGGGCGGCTTCTGGTTGCAAGGTGCTGACGCTGATTTCTGCCAACGCCGCTGGCGACAATCGATTCTCTTGTGATAAAAGGAGAGTTCACATTCGAAAAGAGGACAGTTTGGAGAGTTCAGGCAGACAGTTCGAAGCATCTGAAATATAAAGTGGCTACTAAAAAACGGACCGACAAGTTCGTAAAAAGGTCGGTCGTTGCCAAGGATGGCAACTGGCGCGTATACACCGACACCCGCAAACACTCTGACACAGAAAAACACAGCACAAAGCCCTTACACAGCAGAGGTAATAGTATTTGATTGCGTACAGGAGATAGTTTTAGCGTTTTAACCTGACTCCCTACACGGATATGACTACGCTCTGTGCCCCTCACTCGAAGCCACGGATGTGACTACGATCTGTTCACCTTTAACCTGACCCCACGGATGTAACTTACAGACCCAGCTTACCTCAGCCTGAAATAAGTTCGTTACAAGTGGCTCCCGAGCAGGGACTTCAGGTAGACTTTACGAGGGTTTTAGTGGATTAAAACCCTCAGCCACAGACCGAGATTATAGTACAATCAGAGCAAATTAGGACCCACCACCTAGGCAAGACATACGCATACACAAACACACGCCCACACCCTCTATACCTCTATCTCACCCAAAGGCCGATGGACCCACACCCTCATCCCAAGCATAGCATGCTGGGTTGAAAGGAAGCACGGCCAGGTGAATTTCTACCTCACCCAGGCACTGAGCGGACATGGCTGCTTCCGCGGCTACCTCAAGCGCTTCGGCCACGAGACAGAGGACTGGTGCCCCGAGTGTGGCACAGGCATAGAGGAGGACGTTCGCCACGTCCTCTTCGACTGCCACAGGTTTGACCACGAGCGTCAGACATTGGAGACAGTAGCAGGGTCTAGGGTCAGCACCGAGACTCTGGTTCCGCTGATGCTGTCAGACCCGAAGGTGTGGGAAACGGCTTCGGTTCGCCTCTAGCGTGATGCGAACGCTTAGGTCCTTGGAGAGAAGGCGGAAGGAGCAGACGGAGTAGGTGTCCACGCCACTGCGAAGCAATGCTTTGCGGCAGTACCGCAGCGCGGGGCCCTTAGTCCCAACAGTACTCCTGTCCGTTAATTAAGTTAAATATAAATTGTATAGTATATTATAGAGTAAATAAATAATTATATGAATATAAAAAACCTCTACCAGGAAGGGAAGTGAAAGAGTGCGGACGCGTTGTTCCTGGTGCCCGCTCGGACAGCAAATAGATACCTGTAGGAAAATAAGCCAAATAGTGAATAATCTTTTCAATCTTTTCTTCTCTCGCACTTATAATTAGTTGTCTAATTGTCATCCTTTTATTTGGCTGTGCCATCTTGTTGCGCTCCCACTAAAATTATTACTCGTCATGCGAACTGATCGAGACGAAGCGAAAAAGAAGCAGACGGCAAGAAGACCCAGGCCTGATGCTATTATCATTTAACCTCAGACATGATACGACTGGTCACTAGGCGGCAGGATGACGTGTTGCAGGACGTTGATATGCAGTACCAACCGCAGAACAACAACAGGAGAACTGCTTTTGAGTCGAAGAATGAGTGTAGGAGCAACAGTGCCAAACAGCAAGCGGGCATTAGAGCTGTCTCACAGCAAACCTGCACAAAGATTAAGGATCTTGATATCAAAGGACATAGTCATAGCGATTGCGAACCAGGCCCGCCAGGTATAGACATCAATGTGGTAAAAAGCCCAAGGCAGGCATATACAAGTAAACAACTGGTAATAGTTTATCTTTAATTAACGATTGTCAAAGAGTTGCTAAAAGAGGGCAGACTGAGGACCAGATGACGGGTCACCGAACATCTGTAGCTGCTGTAGATCGCTGCTTAGGGGAGCTAAAGTGATTTGTATGCTGTGAAAACAATCGGCAGGTCACTAGTCACAATTCTGTTGGCAGAAGATGCCGAATGGCATAAAGCGGTTCTCGTAACACGCTTAAAACTTAAGTTCCTTCAAATAAATTTAAATCATTGTGCGGCAGCCCAAGACTTAGTGAGCTAAACTGTTAGGAACACCAATGTGTCAAACAACACCAGAGGATGAGTTGAGGTAGTTTTGCTAGACTCGATATTACTCCTGGAGTCTGGAGGCAAACGGTTGGTGTTATTGTGAGAATGCCACGGGTCGTAACGTTCCCCATCGTTTAATATCTTGAAAATTTTAAAATAATTAGAGTTCCTTATCATACCCGATACTCAAAATGAGTACAGGGGTATATTAGATTTGTGGTGAAAGTGGATGTGTGTAACATCCAGAAGGATGCGTTTCCGACCCCATAAAGAACATATATTCTTGATCAGCATCAATAGCCGAGTCGATTGAGCCATGTCTGTCTGTCTGTCTGTCCGTCTGTCCGTCCGTCCGTCTGTCCGTCCCTATCAGCGCCTAGTGCTCAAAGACTATAAGAGCTAGAGCAACGACATTTTGTATCCAGCCTTCTGTGATATGTCACTGTTACAATTATATTTCAAAACATCGCCCCGCCCACTTCCGCCCCCACAAAGAACGAAAATCTGTGGCATCCACAATTTTAAAGATACGAGAGAAAACAAAAACGCAGAATCGTAGAGAATGATTATATCTTCTAGGCGGCAGAATCTGAAGCAGATCGTATCATTATTATAGCTAGAATGAAGAAAACAATTTCATTCTTTCTCGCTCTGTTTCTCTAACACACGTTTCATGGTCGGCTTTGCCTATCGCAAAACATTAGCGCCTAGATCTCAGAGACTATAAAAGCTAGAGCAACCAAATTTGGTATCCACACTCCTGAAATATCGGACCTTGACGAGTTTGTTTCAAAATTTCGCCCCACCCCCTTCCGCCCCCACAAAGGACGAACATCTGTGGCATCCACAATTTTGAAGATATGAGAAAATTAAAAACGCTTAATCATAGAGAATGACCATATCTATCAGATTGTTGAATCTGGATCAGATCGAATCATTTTTATAACCAAAAGGAACAAATCAATTTGAAGTGGCTACGCAGCTGATTTCTGTCTCTCTCGCACGCACTCTTTGTCGTGTCGTTCAATATTACCGCCGTCTGGTGAAGGAGAGCCATACTGACTATGTATCGGGTATAAATGTAGATTTGCTTTCGCAGCAGCAACTCACAACGTTCCCCCTCGTTCGTATTTACCGGATTGAGAACATACAAATAGGAAGTTTTATACCCGATACTCAAAATGAGTATTGGGGTATATTAGATTTGTGGTGAAAATGGATGTGTGTAACGTCCAGAAGGAAGCGTTTCCGACCCCATAAAGTATATATATTCTTGATCAGCATCAATAGCCGAGTCGATTGAGCCATGTCTGTCTGTCCGTCTGTCCGTCCGTCCGTCTGTCCGTCCCTATTAACGCCTAGTGCTCAAAGACTATAAGAGCTAGAGCAACGACATTTTGTATCCAGCCTTCTGTGATATGTCACTGTTACAAGTATATTTCAAAACATCGCCCCGCCCACTTCCGCCCCCACAAAGGACGAAAATCTGTGGCATCCACAATTTTAAAGATACGAGAAAACCAAAAACGCAGAATCGTAGAGAATGACCATATCTATTAGACTGCAGAATTTGAATTGGATCGTTTTATTATTATAGCCAGTATGAAGAAAACAATTTCATTTTTCTCGCCCTGTCTCTCTCTAACACACACGTATCATAGCCGGCTTTGCTTAGCGCAAAACATTAGCGCCTAGATCTCAGAGACTATAAGAGCTAGAGCAACCAAATTTGGTATCCACACTCCTGTGATATCGGACCTTGACGAGTTTGTTTCAAAATTTCGCCCCACCCCATTCCGCCCCGCAAAGGACGAAAATCTGTGGCATCCACAGATCTCAGAGACTATTAGACCTGACTGTAGAGCTCTCACTGTTACAAAACTATTTGTAATTTTTCACTGCAGAACTCACTGTTGATAGCTCACTGCTACAAGTGTGTTTCAAAATTTCGCCCCACCCCCTTCCGCAGCCATAAACAACGAAAATCTGTGGCAACCACAATTTTGAAGATAGGAGAAAATTAAAAGGCACAATCATAGAGAATGGCCATATCTACCAGATTGCCGAATCTAGCCGAACCCGAATTAGATCGGATTATTATTATAGCCAAAAGTAACAAATCAATTTGCAGTGGCTACGCAGCGCCCGTCGACACGTTCTGACTGATTTTCTGTCTCTCTCGCACGCACTCTTTGTCGTTTAGTGTAGCCATACTGACTATGTATCGGGTATAAATGTAGAGTTGCGGTCGCAGCAGCAACTCACAACGTTCCCCTCGTTTTATTAGGTCGGAAGATTTTATTTTTCGGAAATCTATGAGGCCACATTTAACTTATTAGAGTTTGCTGCCAATATGTGCATGCCGCCGTTAGATGGTGACGATTATGAAGTGACTCATGCCTGTGATGCTTATATGTATATGCGTTATAACTATCGGTGCCATCACCTGCCTGTCTATTTGTGGAATGCAGATGTGGAATACTGAATGCTGATACCCATCGGAAATGCTTGCATAACACCAGGTCCCCAACATGTCGCAAGTGTGTATCCCACAACGCCAGGAGCATATTGATAGCCAGATGGGGCTAGACAAAAATAGGGAGGATGAGATCATGCCCGCAGCTAGAGGCATACCAAACGAGAAAGCTCCTAGCCCAGATGCCATTTCGAATATAACTCTAAAGACGGCCATAATGCTCCACTCTGCAATGTTTTTCCTGTTTCCTTTTTTCCAGTTGACCTCCTCACGAAGACTGGCAAATTGAAGGTGCCCGACCAGATGGACATCATCAAGACGGCCAAATTCAAGGAGCTGGACCCCTACGATCCCGACTGGTTCTATGTGCGTTGCGCCTTGATCCTGCGTCATCTGTATCACCGCAGTCCCGCTGGTTTTTGCTCCATCACTAAGATCTATGGTGGTCGCAAGCGCAACGGTGTCCACCCCTCGCATCTCTGATGTTCCGCTTACAGTGCCGCCCGTAAGGCTCTCCAGGCCCTCAAACACGCCCGCCTTGTCGAGAAGCATCCAGAGGGTGGCCGCAAGCTCAGCTCCATCGGACAGCGTGATTTAGATCGCATCGGCAGATTGTGGTCAAGCAGCGCGATGCCGCCAAACAGACGGGTCCCCTTGTCATTTCCAAGTAAACGTGGATCGCATGTCCTATCGAAGTTTACAACATTTTTAAGCTTATTATTTAAGCGTTTCTTGATTGAAGCGTGTTCTCAGAAATGGGAAAATTAAAATGAACCAAAACCGGACAAACCGCCAACTGTCAACTAGTTTTATAAAATTATTTACTCAACCCTTAATACATTTGTTTCGGAAATCACTGTATCTGTATCGTCTAAGCCTCCCTGGTTCTCCAAGAATTTCTGCTCCTTAAAGAACAGTAAAATCAGGCTCTATAAAACGTACCAGAAAACTGGCTCCATGACTGTCTTTGCTCAATATTCCTCCGCTCGTCTTCAGTTCCTGTTAATAGTCTGTGCTATAATCAATACCTTTCCCGATGCAGTAGTTTCCGTAGCGATCCTCAAAAATTATTTTCGTTTGTTAACGCTATTCGTAAGTCTAATGAATTTCTTCCATACCTTCATAATAATAAAGAATCTTCTGCAGCTGGTATTGCAAACTTATTTGCCACCTTTTTCCAATGAACGTACTCGTCTCATATATACAACGCATCCACTCCGTATCCCTATCATCTACCTCATGCTAACAGCATTTTTTTTCCTTTCTTCGAGGAAAGCGTTGTTCTGAATGGTCATCTTTAGACTTATTATTCTCTGCGGGTCCAGACAAAGTGCCAAATTGTATATTAAAACACTGTACCCAGTCCTTATGCCAACCCTTAACCTATGTTTGTAGTTTGGAATAAATCCTCCACAAAAAAGGGTCAAACTGCAAAATCTTTGCAGAAGCTATCAGATATCACCGTCGCAACACGTGTTTTAAACATCGTTCAATATCGACTAATCTTCTCTAACTTAATTAATTGCAGCTTTCAAAGTTGTTTGCAGACGGACGTAGTTTTTAAGGATTTTAGCAAAGCATTTGATTCCGTGAACCATACTCTGCTAATTCACAAGCTGTCTTTATTAAGTTACCCAAATCATCTTCTAAATTGGATTTCGCCTTATTTTTCTACCTGCAAACAACTGTACGCGCAACTCAAGGCCGACTATGCAGAGGCTCGAAGGGATCTCAAGACAGTCATACGGGGTAGGAAGCGGAATAGTCCTGACCTTCGAGGCTCACTGATGTCTGGTCTTCATTGCTGAAATTTGGGAGCAAAAATAAGTGCAACTCTCTTTGCAAGAATTCAGATGCGAGTTTTACCTGCGGTGTCAGCTACGTATAGCTCATAGTCTGGAGTCCTCAGACCGAAGACCCTGTTTCCGAGGATCCAGGGCTCCTGAATGACGACTTGGCTAGGTGGAGCAGGAGAGCAGCGCATGCTGCCTTACAATGGTGGAGGTTTATCTGCAGGAGTATCAGCGACATTCCTGAGGTTCACATCCATCATTGTTTTGTCGTGATCGCTTTCTGGAGTCTCCAAGTCCTCCCTGACCTCGATGAGTCTGATGTGATGAGCCGACACCACAGACGCTATGTCCGACATCGCAGACTTAGACTTCATGCTCGGGCTTCCGGGGGCTCCAGATCTGGCTTAACCTCCGGTTGCCTCCCCTTTGAGTCGTATTTGTACGGGACTATGCCGTTTTGTATAGTCCATGGTCCACAACACCTTCCTTGCTGCTGAGGAGCCTCACTCATCGTTTAGGAAGAGGATGATCTGGCGCCTCTGTCCACTGCCTTGGCCTTGACCTTCCAATCGGCTGTAGGAAGGTGAGGTTGCCGGAATACCGGGTCATCGCCCTTGGCTTTTCGGACCCCGCATCGCAGCGCTTGCTGCCTCGGGTCCTCCGTCACTTAAAGAGGAGTACCGAGCTCCTTTAAGGTATTTTGTATGTTTTAGAATTGGTCCAAGCGTTGAAGCGTTGGTCCAAGGAGTTTGAGGACCAGTATGTGACCAAACATCTGTATATTTCGTTAGTGCGTCCGATATTGGAATATTGTTCTTGTGAGTGGAGCCCGCAGTATAAAGAGCAGCAAGCTGTTATCGAATCAGTGCAAAAGCAATTTTTATTTTGACTTTGCCGTTCCATCTAGACCATCCGTACTTTTCGGCCAATTCGCTTACCCATATGTAGGTCAAATTATGCCCAGCATGAACCCTGAACTATCCCTTAAGATTGTAGCACTTAATATTTACAATTACCTAAACTTAGCAAATTTGTAAATTCTGTTCTTTCATACTGTCCTGTATTGTTAATTAATTAAGCTTATTTTTAAGTAATGAATTAAAAAATATAATAAATACATATGTCAGATACTTAAGTTATGTGAAAAAGAAACACTACCTTTGAAAAACAGTAAAACAATAAAAATGTAAAATTCTTAAAAAAAATTAAGCCATAACACAAAAAATATTTTAAATATTTTGTTAAGCCCCAAATCTATCAGAAACGAGTGGGAACGTTGTGAGTTGCTGCTGCGACCGCAATTCTACATTTATACCCGATACATAGTCAGTATGGCTCTCCTCTGGCAGACGGCGCTAACATTGAACGACAAAGAGTGAGTGCGAGAGAGACAGTACATCAGTCAGAAGTTGTCGTCGGGCGCTGCGTAGCCACTGCATATTGATTTGTTCCTTTTAGCTATAATAATGATTCGATCTAATCCAGTTTCGGCAATCTGGTAGATATCGTCATTCTCTATGATTGTGGGTTTTTAATTTTCTCGTATCTTCAAAATTTTGGAAATTTTGCAGCAAAACCAACTTCCAAACAGAGCTGCTGCAATTTGAAAGGGAGTCCAACGATTCTTGAAATTTCACAATTCAGACCAAGACTTTGTTATTTTATGCTCATGACGGATGGTGGATGGTGCCAGTGTGAATCGGGGTTTCAGATCTGTCAAAAATCTCAGTGTTCGTCGGGGATGTGCTCAGTGTGCAAAACCTATTAGATTTGGGCACCCCATGTTTTTAACACGGAAAATTATACGTAGCATATTCACTTGTAGACAAGCCAGCTTATTTATGTTGTCTACAGACGGACTGACAAAAAACATTTTACACTCAGTAAATAAATATTGATAATTTAAATGTCAAAACAACAACTTATACTGACTGAGTATCGGTTCCGTGTGCCACGGCTAGGTTTTAAGTCATAACACTTAGTTTTGAGCCCCAGCTTATAATTTAATGTCATTTATGCAAATTCTAGAAACAAAGTAAAATCTGACGCTAATATATTTCTACCTTATGTTAAAGTGCGAATCACAATGAGCTCAAATAGTTGTGTGCTTTAAAACAATCTGATCTACTTATTCTAACATTTTTATTATGACTATTCTTATTAATATTTTTGTAAATGTTGGATATACGAAATATAATGAGCGGGAAGTTTGTGAGTTACTGCCAGCGGGCGCACATAATGCACGACAAAGAGTGTGTGTGAGAGAGAGACAGAAAATCGGTCAGAACGTGTAGGGCGTAGCGACTGCATATTGATTTGTTCCTTTTGGTTATAATAATGATCCGATCTGATCCAGATATGGCAATCTGGTAGATATGGTTTTGCGTTTTTGGTTTTCTCGTATCTTCAAAATTGTGGATGCCACAGATTTTCGTCCTTTGTGGGGGCGAAAAGAGGCGTGGCAAAATTTTGAAACAAACTTGATTCAGTGTGATATCACAGAAGTCCGGATACAACATTTCGTTGCTCTAGCTCTTGTAGTCTCTGAGAATTAGGCGGTAAACAAGACGGACGGACAGATAGACATGGCTCAATCGTGATGCTGATCAAGAGTATATATATTATGGAGTCGGACACAATTTTTTCTGGGCGTTACACACATCCATTTTCCCCGAAACTCTAATATACCCCTATACTCATTTTGAGTAACGGGTATATTTACGAGAAAGGTATGTGAGTATTACTAATTTAATAAGAGGAAGGGATGTAGAGGTGGATTTAATCTGGTGAGGGAATTATAATCCGACCGTAAGACCCTCAACGGTTCATGCAAGGAATGATTCGATCTACAAAGTGGAAGGGAAAACCTTACATAGTTGTTTGTGAATTTAATAGGAATGAATGAATGAAGCTTATGCGGCTCAACAGATCAGGGCTATCTACGTCACCCTTGATCAAGTTATTCAAAAAAATCAGGAGGTTGGGCGGAAACCCTAAAAGGTCCAGTTTATGTGCTAGAAGGGAATGGTTTACAGAGTCGAATGCTTTACCAAAGTCGGTGTAAATAACATCCTTCTGTAAGTTACCTTGATACTGGTCTAATGAGTTCGTGAGTTGGCTCAAAGGACAGCCAGCGGGTGCTCGCGAAGCAGCAACACTGACGATGCGCTTGTGGTGCGGCCTCATATAAGTAGCTCACACACTCCCATCCCTACACGCTACCTACCCACATCTCAACCCCTACACCCACACCTACCTCACACCGGGCCGGACTAAGTGTTTTACTCGACCCGTGACGAGAGTCAGCATAGCTGGGGTGGCACTCACCAAACGCCAACTGGGAGCAATCCCAAGCATGGAAAGGCAGCGAACCAAAGTCCTGGCCCTACCAACTCTACAGCAGCTAATACCTGTAAGGTGGAAGGCGCCTGTGCGAAGCCGATGGGGTCCCATCCCGAATCCGGAGTGGGTGGCAAGGCAACTCCCGAAGCTGACACCTTGGAGGCAGCTAAGCAATACTGCTGCTGCCCGACCCTCTGGTAAAGCGGAGGGGGATGACTTGCCGTCAACAAGCGGCCAAGCCAAGCGCTACACCTATGCCGAAAAAAGGAGTGCAGGGCACATACTCCGTCGGCAGCACCCAAGCACCGAACGCAGCCCATCAGCCGACGGGCTGAAGAAGGTGGAGTGGGCCTCGGCTGTGCTCCCGGAGTTTACCTTGGAGCAAAGAAGGTGGCTCCTCCAGCAAATAGGCAGCGTTCGCAGGAGACACCGGGACCGGTAGCAAAGCGCTCCAGAGTGCTGTCCAACGTCTCCTTTGCGCAGATTGCCAAGGAGAGGACGCTGATCGGCGTCCTCGGCAAAGGCAGCGTAGAGGGGAAAATACCATGAACCTTGAAGAACCTTGAAGATGGTCCTAAGGATACTTCAAATAAATCTCCACCACTGTAAAGCAGCATCTGCTGCCCTCATACTCCGCTTGGATGCGAGTGGAGCCGATATAGTCCTAACCCAGGAGCCTTGGGTGGTAGGAGTAAAACCCGTACCTACATACTTGCAAGAAAGCACTCAAATATCTTTCTGCTCCATAACTATAGCGTTGGGGACAACACGGCGGCTAGCCTAGAGTAATTGACAAAGAAGCTTAATTGAACCTGAATGTCAAAGATAGAGTGAAAAGGCAACGACCAGCACTCTACACATGCAAAAACACTTGGCCTAAAATGGGGCATGAACCCAAGCATAGTCCAATGGATATATCTGGCAATAGTCAGACCTATACTACTCTTCGGAGTTACAGTGTGATGGACTGCCCTAACAAAAAGGACAATCACCGAGCAGCTGGGCAAAGTTCAGCGAACTGCCGCCCTTTGCATCAGTGGAGCTCTTCGCACCATCCCAAATGATGGGCTAAATGCCATGTTATGCCTCCAGAGCCTTGACCTTGCGGGAAAGGAGCGGGCAGAAATGGCAGCAATACGTCTCAGAGAATCTCACCAATGGGTACCACAGCATATATCATCCATACTGAATTACAATAACATTGTCCCAGCAAGAACGGTCTATCAAGTTCCAGGGAGTATACAGATACTACCTTCAACACAATCATCCCTCACAGAGACGAATGGCTCGAGGGACTTCCATGCCCGATGGGTCCATAAACATCTTCGCGGATGGATCGAAGCTGGACGGCAGGGTCGAAAGGAGGAATCTTCTCTGAACAGCTAAACATAAGGCAATCCTTCAGGTTCCCAGATCACTGTAGCGTCATCCAAGCAGAAGTTATAGCAATCAGGGAGGCTCTGAACTGCCTTCAAGCGGTTACCGTTACGGCAACCCAGCTAAACAACTATAGCGACAGCCAAGCGGCAATCAAATAACTAAATGCGATCTCCTCGAACTCGGCTACTGTGGAAAACCGCCGCAAACCTCTTCACGAGATGGCTCAGCAATTTGCTATATGCCTTATATGGGTCCCGGGCCACCGGACATTGAGGGCAACTGTATAGTGGACGAGCTGGCCAGATCTGGTACTACAACCCCTTTTACAAGATAAGGAGGATATTTGTATGCCTATGGCCACCTGTAAGCTTATCATAAAGGAGCAATACAAGCGACTGACAGACGATAAGTGGCGAATAGGGCCACGTTGTCGTAGAACTCGGCTAACATGGCCGAACATAATAAAAAAAGCGCACCTCTGAGCTCTGCAAGCTAGGCAGGAAAAGGTGCAGCGCAGTCTGGGGCTGGGGCCCCACATAATGATTTTGCCGTAGCTGTAGAGACGAGGAAGAGGAGGAGACAGTGGAACACCTGTTCTGCTCCTGCCCAGCTCTCAGCAGAGGAAGGCTACAACACTTGGGCTCAGCCTTTCTAAACGACATTTCGGAGATGTCCAAACTATGTCCTAGGAAGATCGCGAACTTTGTGAGAGCATCTGGATGCAATAATTGCTGACAGATGGTCTCACAACGCAGGAAGGAAAGATCCTAAGCGGTATCACGCGGCCGAAACCGGCCTAAGTGTGACGTGCTCCGAGCGAGCCCGGCAGCCGCCTCAACCTAACCTAACCTAACTGTATCTGTGTTATGATTGTTGGAGTAGAGCTATGTCCCGTCCGTTCTTGGGAATAAAACCCTCCATTTTTTTGCCGATGAGGCGGAAGCCGGAACAAGCACGTGCACGGACGGGAGACGAACCATCACCTGCTCAGCCTTCCTTGAAGGTCTCTAATACCAATATGCTACAAGTTTAACTATGATCAGTTAAACTGTGTAGAAAGTAGAATGTACAAATCATAAATCATAAAATTATCTGCTACTGGCAAGTTCGCTAACACAATTCAAGACAGAAGAAAGTTAACCTAAATTATTCATTAATGAAGATTTGACTTTGGAAGCACAAGTATCAAAGGAAAAAGATGGACAAATTTATTGTAATCGCGGCAAAGGCTACGGAAAGATTCATGGTCAGAGTAGTTTGATGGACAGAGAGTAAGACGGAGAGGAAACTAATGCCTAGTCGCGCGGGATGGCACAGCAAAACTAATAAGGCTAATGAGGGCCGAGGACTTAACCTCGCCTAGGAGAAGTTTATGGAGAAAAGAATTCCATGACAAGTCCTACGGATTTCAACAGAGTGCAAGGTAATAAGATGCAGCCGACTCTCATAAGAAGGAAGATGACGTGAAGGGTCCCAACGGACCCTTGAACGGACTCAAGCATATGTTGATATTTTTGGTAATGAGGAGACCAGACACAGGAACCATATTCCAAGATAGGCCGGACAAGAGAAACGTAGAATATTTTAGTGGTATAGGGGTCAGAAAATTCCTTAGACCATCTTTTGATAAAGCCAAGGACTCCTTTGGCATTTCGAAATAGCGGATGTATAAGAATTAAAACATAAGTTAGGTACGCAGATAATGCCCAAGCCATTAACTTTGTACAAGCGTTCCAAAGAAATGTTATTAATTGAAAAGTCAAATAGGTAAGGCTTGTTGCGATGGAAGGTCATGACGTTACATTTGGAAAT
>CM017781.1:42424191-42662499 GCA_008121275.1 Drosophila lowei | reverse complement strand
TCTGACGAAACACAGAGCTACAATGTCGCACCCTTTTACAAATACAGGGTTTGACTTCGCCGGACCTTACGATATCCGATGCTTTAAAAACCGGGTGCAGAAATCCTATAAGGGATATATTGCCGTATTCGTGTGCATGGCGACAAAGGCTATTCATTTGGAAGTAGTCAGCGATCTTACTTTAGATGCATTTCTAGCTGCACTTAGAACATTTTTCTCAAGAAGAGGTAAATGTGCAAAAATCTTGTCCGATAATGGAACTAACTTTGTGGGAGCTTCGCGCAAATTAGACGAGGAATACCAAAGAGCCCTTAAGGACAACATAAAAGTGGTGCCAATATTAGAAAGAGAACAGATCGAGTGGCACTTCTTTCCCCCGGCAGGACCTCAATTCGGAGGTATTTGGGAAGCTGGGGTAAAAAAAAGGCAGATTGTATTAATAAAAGATGAAACCTGTCACCCAGCTAGATGGCCCATGGGAAAAATAGAAGAAATACATAAAGGTAGGGACGATAGAGTCAGAGTAGTAACTATAAAACATCAAGACGGGTTGATAAAACGTCCTATAACTAAAATTTGTCCATTAGCTGGAATTGCGTCAGAAGAGCAAGACTCTGGAATGACTCCAAAAGAGACCAGAAGTACTCGTAGTATACCTCAAATGTCCAAGCTTGGACTAATGGCAGCATTGTTAGTGCTTGTGTTATGTTGCCAAGTATCAAATGCAAACATTGCTGCCAGAGGAAAGGCGAAGTGGTCAATTGATAAAATGAACAGTTCCACTTCGATATATTTGAACCCGATGGGGGACGTTGAAATAGTCGAAGTCGAAGTATTGTCAAAAGAGAAAAAAGGGAAAAGATATTGTTTGGATAATAAACGTCGAAGATAGGGAAACGTTGGAAAGTCATTCAAATTGCTTAAATAAAAAGATAGCAGAGACAAGGTCATTTTGGGTCGATTTAGAAAGCTCTTCAAAGTTCCAGTAAACACTAATGCTAGTAACTCAAATCAAAAACTAATTGATCTTTCGCAACAAGGAATTTTAACGATAATACATGGTTGTACTGTGCGAACCGATGATAAAATACTAGTACCTCATCACAGTATTCAAACAGAAAGCTACGAGCCAATTTCATCCTTTTATATAAGTAATATAAGTAAAATACCAAAAATTGTTTGGAATCTATTAACAGTACCATTAATTAACCATACAGAAGAAATGGATAAGTTAAGAAACGAATTAAAATTGTTAAAAGAAGGTCATCATGATTTAAAAGGACTTAAGTTCCATCATGTATCTGAACATGCGGCCTTGATTATCCGAATCATAATAATAATAATATTAATAATCTATGCCATAAGAAGAATTAAAGTAGCACGAAGACTGCAAACGATAGCACTTCCCTACCCATTGTAATTGACTGTAAAAGATTATCTGTACTTGTAATTATAGCTATAAAGAAAATGTACACAAAAAGGTTCACAAGAATCAAAATACAAAGCCATGCCACTTTCGGCCCCTTGCAGAATGTTCAAAACATAAACATATTATTGTACACATTCACTCATGTAACAAAACCGATCTCTAAAGAAATCACATAAAGTAGACAAGTCATGAATGCACGGGTGTAAACAGAGATCTGTAACCCATTAATACGACAACAAAACACAAGTGGAGAAAACACTTAACAACTGCAGTCCTAAAATAACACTAATGTAAGCATGCACTCAAATAGACACCCTCAGTAAAGTGTATCCTCTGTGCAGGTCTAACGATAATTATAGAATACAAAATTGTACGTACCTCCTACCTCATTGTCAAATCACATATAAGGCGCTGATTTTAAGAATAAAATTTAGTTTGAATTTACAACTCAACTCGCAAATGTCTAGACTTTTCTTTTAAGGTCTTAACACCGTATTTTCCAATTCGAAATGATTTGGCTTATTCTATCAGCACGTAGCTCTGAGACTGGCGTAGTCCCTCCTAGGCTATATCTAGATGGTGGCTCTCTGACCGTCTGTCTTTCCGAACTAACACCGAACAGTTGCTGAAACGTTTGTTGTTCTACCTTGTCGATGGTTTGTGTATTGATTGGTTGTAAACGATTACTTTCAATACTCTCACGAGACGCCGTTTGCTGAATCGATAATTTCTGCAGGCCAGTTTCGATGGTCTGCGCTAATATGTGGGTCTGAGCCTGCACTGCAGCTGCCATAGCATCGGCAATAACCTGGTGTAGACTTGAATTGGTCGAAGCGGCATTGCTTCCATTTGTACTTTCGGGTTATTCTCACTAACATTTGATTCGCTTGGGGCGTCTGCGTTGGGATCGGTTGCCCTGCCCTTAGACCTAGTCTGATGCATGTTTGTGGTGGGGTCTTGGCTTGCAGTCTGGGCTGCGGCAATCTCCTCAGCTAAATTCAAAGCCGATGCACGCAAACTAACGTGGCAGATAGGTCAAATCTTTTTGGGTCCAGCTTTACGGTTAAAACAGACCCGGTGGAATTGGTGTCCACAGCTGGTGGTAATTGTGCAAGTGCTACAAATTATTCCCTGATTCTCTACTTGAGCTAAATTCTCGGGACTATGACTTAGGGGCATGATTATCGTATATAATCTCTCAACCAACGATCTTTTATAGATAATTACGAAACATAATACGGACTAATTTATACATCAAAGCAAAGGAATAAAAATGGCAAAATGTTCTTAAATAAAATGATCATGATTCTGCTTCGATGCACATAAGAGATAGACTGAAGCTTGTTCGCTATCTAATCTCACTGTCTAAGAGACGAATTTATGTAGAAAACAAAGACACTGAGTCGGACAGGTTCTTTCTACCGCGAGACAGGCTATAGCTTTTTGCCATACATTCACCTGATTTCTATCAGCGGCTGAATCCTATCCAAGAACTGGACCAAGTAGGTCTTACTTTGCATCAACTGTAACTTACTCAGAAAGCTTCAGGATTTCGACAGTCGACGACGTACTTTATAGTTGGGAAGATGATAGAAAATAGAAAAAGATGCAAATAAACTTCCCTGAGTATACTCTCAATTCCGCGAGATAGGTTATAGCTTGTCGCTATAAATTAACCCGATTTCGATCGACGGATGGAATATCTACTTGCACTCAATCGATATACCGGCAGTGGTTAGGTCAGATGCATCTTAAGTGGACTGGACCAAGAGCTTAATGGAAAACATCAGGATTTCAACAGTCTCTCTCTACTATCTCTTCTCCCCGAGCTCCTATTATTCTACAGAGAGAAAAGGACTTGAGACCGAGATAATACTAATACTAATACTAATACTAATACTAATACTAATACTAATACTAATACTAATACTAATACAAATAATACTAATACTAATACTGTAACAGATAAAGAAGCAATAGGCTAGGATCTGAAACGGTAGACGAGCAGATGGAGGGTATGATCGAGATCCAAGCACGCGTTGCTGCTGGTCTCATGGTTAGTCGGGTAGAGTGAGGGGTGGGGTAGGGGGAGATCGCGTCACGAGCTCGAGCATTAGAAACAAAGACAATAAAAATAAGTTTCGCGTGCGGTTCAAGATTCAGACGGAAGAATTGACAGAGAAATGACAGTGTAGGGAGATGAGTCAGCGGAACGTATTCGAGCGAAAGTTGCTTGCGGTGTCATTGCAGCTCGGTATGCCCACCCTTCCTTGATCGCACTGGTCCAAATAGTCTGAGAACTTGGTAACGATCCCAAAAAAAACGAGGGGGAACGTTGTGAGTTGCTGCTGCGACCGCAACTCTACATTTATACCCGATACATAGTCAGTATGGCTACATTAAACGACAAAGAGTGCGTGCGAGAGAGACAGAAAATCAGTCAGAACGTGTCGACGGTCGCTGCGTAGCCACTGCAAATTGATTTGTTACTTTTGGCTATAACAATAATCCGATCTGATTCGGATTAGGCAAGATTCGGCAATCTGGTAGATATGGCCATTGTCTATGATTGTGCGATTTAATTTTCTCATATCTTCAAAATTGTGGTTGCCACAGATTTTCGTTGTTTATGGCTGCGGAAGGGGGTGGGGCGAAATTTTGAAACACACTTGTAGCAGTGAGCTCTCTGAGCAAAAAGAAATACACTTGTAACAGTGAGTTCTGCAGTGAAAAATTACAAATAGTTTTGTAACAGTGAGAGCTCGACAGTCAGGTCTAATAGTCTCTGAGATCTGTGGATGCTCCAGATTTTCGTCCTTTGCGGGGGCGGAAGGGGGTGTGGCGAAATTTAGAAACAAACCTGTCAAGGTCCGATATTATAGGAATGTGGATACAAGATTTGGTTGCTCTAGCTCTTATAGTCTCTGAGATATAGGCGCTAATGTTTTGCGCTAAGCAAAGCCGGCTATGATACGTGTGTGTTAGAGAGAGACAGGGCGAGAAAAAATGAAATTGTTTTCTTCATTCTGGCTATAATAATGATACGATCTGATTCAGATTCTGCAGTCTAGAAGATATAGTCATTCTCTACGATTCTGCGTTTTTGGTTTTCTCGTATCTTAAAAATTGTGGATGCCACAGATTTTCGTCCTTTGTGGGGGCGGAAGTGGGCGGGGCGATGTTTTGAAATATACTTGTAACAGTGACATATCACAGAAGTCTGGATACAAAATGTCGTTGCTCTAGCTCTTATAGTCTTTGAGCAATAGGCGCTAATAGGGACGGACGGACGGACAGACGGACGGACGGACAGACAGACATGGCTCAATCGACTCGGCTATTGATGCTGATCAAGAATATATATACTTTATGGGGTCGGAAACGCTTCCTTCTGGACGTTACACACATCCATTTTCACCACAAATCTAATATACCCCAATATTCATTTTGAGTATCGGGTATAAAAACACGCTCTACTTCTGCTACATTATGTCATCTCGGCGCCACATGATCCTTAAATACGGAAAAAATTAACGGGAATTCATTATAATCGGCTTATTCATAAAAAGTTCCTTAAAGCTCTCATGGCTGCTAAATGGTTATATATATATAAAGGCTACTAAGGTAATAATGATAATATGTTCAAATAAGCTGCAATTAAGATTATTTATTTATATACAAATATCATGATGAAAGATCTTAATATACTAGGGTCGGCTAATGATAAAGAGTATATTGGGGAATAATCGTAATTACGTTACACAACTAGAACTATATTGGTTTTCAGTTTGAATACAAAATCAAGGAACGGATCGATGCATCTTTAAAGTGCACAGCAATTGTTTGTTGGGTAATTCCAATCATAAGTTCGGTTGTCGATAGGGTCTGAATTGCAGAAAATTACATTGGCTTGCGAAAGAGCAGAGCAAAACAAACACTCGAACACTTGGATTGGTCAGCATTACAGTACTGCCGAGAAGTTTACGGTCGAGGCATGGAAAAACTTTAATGTCGCTTCACAGTTTAACGCTCACATTCCGATCACTCCAACGATGAAAGCGCTTCCATGTGGTTGATGAGGGCGGCTGAAAACTTGTAAATATCAGTGTGTCAGAGCAGTTAGTCGGTATGCGCGAGTATTGGTTTTGTTCATTTCTTTTTAGCTGCACATTTCTTTATAAAAATCAAAACAAACCGATTGACACGAGTTGCATATTCCTAGCACATATTCCTAACTTCATTCGCACTTAACTTTAATGTTATTCCTAGGGTCTGTACACAAGGGGTTATCCGAAGTATTTTTCCAAAAAAAAAAATGCATGGGCATAGCAATAGGCTATGATCGCAAAACAGACTGCATTTTTCGGCAACGCAAACTGCTGAACTGCACCGGTAATCGCTCTCTCCTTATGCGTAACTGTCCGTACGCGAGCAGCTGGGGAGCGCGTGGGTGAAGAGGAATAGATGATCGTCTCTTCCAGAAAGCTCTCTTCTTCTCGTGTCGAGGCGGCGTAAGAGACGTAGAAATGCAGAGTGTTCTCTTAAGAGGGAATCGTCAACTTCACACATGTCACTGCACGTGCACGTATAAGCCCATCGACCGTTTCCAATTGTGTAGGCCGAGCTAGGCTTGCATGTGTACCACGCACGTACCCACGCCGGTACACCCTGCGGTAATTACAACGACGCTCACATGTATGCAGACGCCTAGCCGCAAGACGATTCGGAGGCGAAGACGGCCTCTAGCACATACGGTACTTGATCGGTAAGACGGGTACTTATACGTGCGGCAATACGAAGAAAAGGCGGTAGGTACGGCTTACGGCACTACGACCGGCGTTATGTACGGTATTACGTACGGCCAAACCTGTGGATAGGTTTTAAAACCGAACTTTAATTTTCCGCTGGCCGGCTGTTGGGGGTACAATTTAACTCATCCGATGGGTTCGGCCATCGATTAGTAAAGGTAGAAATGGTCGGCTGATCTGTTCAATAGATCTTTGACCCGCTGGACACGCGGTATTCACGGTCGAGGTTAGAATTTTTCTTTCTTTTCACTGCACTGAATTTTTTTGTTTTTACAGACGTCCGTCTGGGATCACGAGTCCAATTGAAAAGACAGACCTACGCCACTCTCCATCCGCTTGAGCTCTTGGTTCTCTCAATCCCTTTTTTCACCACATTATGTAATTTTTGCTTGCGCGTAACTGCTCTAAAAGTGCAAGGTGCATGTGTAAGGAAAGGGGAAGCCGTGGGACGGTTGTGCGATATTTTTGTTGGACAGGCGCCACTACACCTATTTGCTTCATTTTTTATACCCGATACTCAAAACGAGTATTGGGGTATATTAGATTTGTGTTAAAAGTGGATGTGTGTAACGTCCAGAAGGAAGCGTTTCCGATCCCATAAAGTATATATATTCTTGATCAGCATCAATAGCCGAGTCTAAGTCTGTCTGTCTGTCTGTCCGTCTGTCCGTCCCTATTAGCGCCTAGTGCTCAAAGACTATTGGACGTTGACATGCAATGACTGCATCTTTCAAGAGGCGATGCAGTTACTGCACCGTCAAGTGGCCCGTGTGAAACCAGCAGAAGGCTGTTACGCGCGGATCCCAGGCAAAACGCAGCCCTCCTCCCGCCCAACCGACCGAGGGGCGCTGCCGCATGACGCACGGCGCGTAGCCGAACCGAACGCGAACATGCAAGAAAGATAGCTGTTAGACTAACATTCGAGGAAAATTAGCACTAAACTTACTAAGAAACTAAGCATGCAATCTAAATACAAATACCACTACACTTACTAATTACTAGAAAGGTGAGTAAGGATTAGTAATTTAATAAGAGGAAGAGAATTAGTGGTGGATATAATATGGTAGAGGGAATTATAATCCGAGCATAAGACCCTAAACGGTTCATGCAAGGAATAATTCGATCTACAAAGTGGAAGGAACAACGGTATAAAATTTCTAGTCAGTCTAATAGGAATCGTGAAGTTTATGCGGCTCAACAGATCAGGGCTGTCTATGTCACCCCTGATCAAGTTGTGCATAAATATCACACCAAGCATTTTTCTACGGTTAATTAAGGATGGGAGGTTTACTAATAGTAGTCTACTAGAGTAAGATGGGAGTCTTACACCCGCATCCCAGTTAAGGCCCCGCAGAGCAAAGAGTAAAAAGTTTTTCTGTACTGATTCTATACGGTCCTGGTGTACTTTGTATTGAGGGCACCATACACAGGAGCCGTATTCTAAAATCGGACGAACTAGCGTAGTATAGAGAGTCTTTGTTATATAGGGGTCATCAAATTCTTTTGACCACCTCTTTATAAACCCAAGCACGCCCATGGCCTTATTTACCATGGTAGAAATGTGTTCGGAAAACTTTAACTTTGCGTCTAATAAGACACCAAGATCATTCACCAGGGTAATTCTCTCAAGAGAACCGCCACATAGGGTATAGGTAGCCAACAAGGGGCTAGAACGATGAAATGTCATTACTTTGCATTTCGAGGCATTAAGGTGTAACAAGTTTGCACAGCACCATGACTGAAAGTTATTGAGATCGGATTGCAAGCGAGAATGAAATGAAATGTCCTTATACTGGACACAGAGTTTAACATCATCCGCATACATAAGTACTCGAGTATGTTAATACCGAAGGCAAGTCATTAATAAAGAGTGTGAAGAGTAAGGGGCCTAGATGGCTGCCCTGTGGTACTCCCGAAGAAACCTTTACTGGTGAAGAGAGGGAGTTTTTGAAGAGGACTCTTTGAGACCTGGAACAAAGATAGCTAGAAATCCATCTCAGGAGGTTGGGCGGAAACCCTAAAAGGTCAAGTTTATGTGCTAGAAGGGAATGGTTTACAGAGTCGAATGCTTTACTGAAGTCGGTGTAAATAACATCCGTCTGTAAGTTACCTTGAAAGCCTTTAATAATGAGAGAGGTAAACTCTAACAAGTTCGTGGTGGTTGATCGCCGCCTTATAAATCCATGCTGAGTTGGAGATATAGGTGACTTGCAGAGATGTTGCAAGTGCGGAGTTAAAACCTTCTCAAACATTTTAGGGATAGCGGATAACTTTGCTATACCTCTATAATTTTAGCATCAGACTTGCTACCTTTTTTTATGGAGAGGATTATAAACGATTCCTTCCAGATCGGGGGGAAGCAAGAAGAATCAATGGACAGGGTGAATAGTTTAAGCAAAGGTCCACACAGAGCCTCGGCGCAGTACCTGAGTACACAACCTGGAACCCCGTCTGGACCCGGTGAAAACACCGGCTTAACTAGTCGAAGATCATGAAGTAGAGAACATTCATTTAACAAGGGACTGAAAATGCCGTTCGACCTCGGTAAACCGTATGGGTACGGATGACCAGAGTAGCTTTCCTCAGAATAGGTGGTTTGGAAAAATTGGGCAAAAAGATCGGCGATTGCCTGATCATTATTTGCCGACGTATTACAAAATGATAGCGAGGATGGGTGTGCGGACGTTCTACGCTTACTGTTTACGAAGCAGTAAAACTGTTTAGGGTCCTGAGAAAAACGTATCCTGCATCGAGATAGGTAGTTCTTATAGCATTGAGCATTAAGAACTGAAAAGTTTGACCGAGCTATTACATAGCGAGAGTGAGAAAATAGGAGAACCCACTTCTTGAAATTTTTTATAAAGTCTTGATTTTAAGTTTTTAGACTGGATAACTCTTTGGTAAACCAAGGGGTTTTCCAGATCTAATCGGACAAGAAAGCGGGACACAAGAATCAAAAATGTGCCAAGAGCATTGTAAAAGATGTTTGTGCCTTTTATGACATCAGTGCACAAGTACAAAGCGGACCAATCAAAATCCCTAATGAGGTTATTAAGCTTCGCAAACTCGGCTTTACGAAAGCAGCGGACACTTTCAGGTAGTCTACTCGACCGATCCAATACAGTTGGTCCTATATCTAGCGACACCTCGAAAGTAGGATGGTAGGCGTCTTCAGGTATAGTGAGCGGAAGGGCTCGGGCTAACAACACTATGGTCGGATCCGATACAAAGCACAGATCAAGCAATCGACCCAAGGAATTTTTCACATGATTGACTTGAGACAGGGACAGGTCAAGCAAGCCGTCAACAAAGTCATGTCGTGACATGGGCACTAGGATACTAGACTCGTTTACCGAAGACCAAACAGTTCCTGGCAAGTTGAAGTCACCAAGAACTATCATATGATCTTTATCTGATAGCGAGGAAGAAACAGCGGTTAAAGCGGACAAGTGCTGCTCATAAATTGAGATATCCGAAGAAGGTGGAACATATGAGCAAGTAATGAATATAGCGAAACTGGGAAGAATCAGTTTTACACACAGGAATTCCAGTCCCTGTTGGACTTGGACTGTGAAGTGTTCCGACGCGAAGTTAGAGTTCCCTGCAATCAGAACCCCTCCTGCACGTCGAGACGAACGATCTTTCCTAAAAGTTGTGTACCGGCCTGTCAAAACCTCGGAACTAAGAATGTCCGGCTTTAACCAGGTTTCGGTAAGCACAATAACGTGGGAAGCAAATGAAACACTATCCCGGAAAAGAATGCTGAGTTTACTACGCAAGCCTCTAACATTCTGATAAGTTACTAAGAGGGAAGTTAGTTTTTTAGAAGGGTTGAGGAAGTTGAGGTTGACGTTGAGGATGAGGATGGCACACTGGGATGATTTGTGAGAGTTATTGGGGCCTATTCTTCTTCTTTGCCTTAAACTCCTTCACCACCAAATGCTCTGGCCAAAATTTGGCAGAGCAAATGGTGTCAAAGTGAGTTGGGGAGACACTTATCTTGAACGAAGATATCTCCCTGGCATAAGAGAAATTAAACTTCTCCACCTTTAAACCCACGGCTTTTATTCTGCTTTGAATAAAAGCAGTTACATCATTCGATGTGAGGTCAAGGGCCAGCCGTGAGACAAAAACTTGTCGTTTTGGTGGGACTCCCACCAGTGGTTTGGGCACCACAGGCCTAGTACCTGTGGTGGCAATATCCGGAGGTCGGAACTTCTAATCACTGGTGGGATCGGTATGGACGGGACAACTAACGAGCTTGCGGACACCACGGACACGGACGCTACAGACGTACTTGGCTGCACGTTCTCCGAGGCGATGAATTCGGCTACCGGATCTGCATCGCCAGCAGCCGTCGTTGCTCTTGGGGTGGCAAACGAAATCAGCTGCTGCACACTTTGAGTGGTCGGAGTCAGTTTTTCGGCCGCGAGCGGCTGAGTGACGGTTGGCACTTGCAGATCCCGCGGAGTGACCTTTTTACGCCTCGGAGACTCATCGAGCAGTTGCAGACTGCCAAACTGAGACTCCATGGCTAGGAGCCGATCGTACTGCTTTTTAAAGCCAACGGTCAGCTTCTTAAAGCCCTTCCGCGTCTGCCTCATAAATATTACCATGTCAGTCTCAACCGCACGGCATGCCTCGCAACTGTAGTGCAAACCATTACGCTTTGAAATGGCATCACCCACAAGGCCAGAAAATCCAGCGCATTTTGCGTGCACTACGCTGTCGCAGAGCCAGCAGGGGATAATCGGCTGATTGTGGGTGATCTGCTTATTGCATGATTTTTTGGCACATACAACAGAAAACTCCATAATAAAAATTTGAAAAAAAAATAAAATCAAATGATATTTCAAAACAAATGGCTATCAAACCAGTGTGCCAGACAAACGCTAATAGGAGGAGAGGAGAACAGTTGCAGCAGCAGCTAATGAGAGAGAGAGAGCTACTGAACAGAAAGTTACGAGAGCGAGAGAGAAAGAACAGTTATTTGAGTTTAGGTGATAGGGAGAGAGTGATAGTACAACAAAAGCTACAAGGCGAGAGCGGACTGTAATGCAATGTAATGCGTACTCACTCACTGCAACAACACAAACACGACAAGCCGACGCCGAAAATAAAAAGTTAAATAATGTTTTAACACAAATCAAAAGGCATGCACTCGCGGAATAGAATAGGTTTCCAGATTGTAGGCTGGTTAGGAAGTTAATTAAAGTTTATTTAGGAAAACACCGGCTGTTTATTCAAACAAAAGGAAAAAATGCGGAGCGCAAAACAAAAACGCGTCTGATCACTACGAAAGAGAACGAACGAAAAAAGAGCTAGAGCAACGACATTTTGTATCCAGCCTTCTGTGATATGTCACTGTTACAAGTGTATTTCAAAACTTCGCCCCGCCCATTTCCGCCCCCACAAAGGACGAAAATCTGTGGCATCCACAATTTTAAAGATACGAGAGAAAACAAAAACGCAGAATCGTAGAGAATGATAATATCTTCTAGGCGGCAGAATCTGAATTGGATCGTATCATTATTATAGCCAGAATGAAGAAAACAATTTCATTTTTTCTCGCCCTGTCTCTCTCTAACACACACGTATCATAGCCGGCTTTGCTTAGCGCAAAACATTAGCGCCTATATCTCAGAGACTATAAGAGCTAGAGCAACCAAATTTTGTATCCAGATTCCTATAATATCGGACCTTGACGAGTTTGTTTCAAAATTTCGCCCCACTCCCTTCCGCCCCCGCAAAGTGCGAAAATCTGTGGCATCCACAGATCTCAGAGACTATTAGACCTGACTGTCGACCTCTCACTGCTACAAAACTATTTGTAATTTTTCACTGCAGAACTCACTGTTGATAGCTCACTGCTACAAAATTTCGGCCCACCCCCTTCCGCAGCCTTAAACAACGAAAATCTGTGGCAACCACAATTTTGAAGATAGGAGAAAATTAAAAACGCACAATCATAGAGATTGGCCATATCTACCAGATTGCCGAATCTTGCCGAATCCGAATCAGATCGGATTATTATTATAGCCAAAAGTAACAAATCAATTTGCAGTGGCTACGCAGCGCCCGTCGACACGTTCTGACTGATTTTCTATCTCTCGCACGCACTCTTTGTCGTTAAATGAACCCATACTGACTATGTATCGGGTATAAATGTAGAGTTGCGGTTGCAGCAGCAACTCACAACGTTCCCCCTCGTTTTACTTTGCTACTGTGCTCCTTCTAATACCCTTCCCTCTATTCTCTCTACACCTAATGACTTTCGCGCCGCGCACTCATATCCAATCCCTTTAAACAGTTCAAGTTGTAAACATCCCCCTATATTGATTATGATGGCCTTTTAACTAATTTGAAATCGTGAACATTTTTTTTCTCCACTAGTCCAGATTTGGTTCCCAGTGCCGTTCTTAAACTTTGTGCGGATTCTCTTTGCGTGCCTCTCTTAAAACTGTTCAACTTCTCTCTCGGGCTTGGTGATTTTCCCACCGTCTGGAAATAATCTTAAATAATTCTCATTCATAAAATGGGGTCTAAATCAGATTTTTCAAACTACCGTTGTATCTCCAATTTATCTGCCTTTCCTAAACTCTTTGAATCAATTATTACTTCTCAGCTCCAATATTTTTGTAGTTCCCTGTTTTCAGAATCGTAGCACGGACTTGTAAAACGTCGCTCTGTTTCGTCCAACCTCCCTGAATTTTCCACTTACGTAACTGCCGGATTTGCAAAAACAATGTCAAACTGATGTAGTTTATACTGATTTTAGTAAAGCTTTCGACTCAGTTAATCACAATTTTTTTATCCACATCCGATCCTGTGTCCCCGTTATTCCTTCAATCGGATCTCGAAGCTCTCAACAATTGGTGTATAATTAACGCTTCTCCTCTTAACATTTCCAAATGTAACGTCATGACCTTCCATCGCAACAAGCCTTACCTATTTGACTTTTCAATTAATAACATTTCTTTGGAACGCTTGTACAAAGTTAATGGCTTGGGCATTATCTGCGTACCTAACTTATGTTTTAATTCTTATACATCCGCTATTTCGAAATGCCAAAGGAGTCCTTGGCTTTATCAAAAGATGGTCTAAGGAATTTTCTGACCCCTATACCACTAAAATATTCTACGTTTCTCTTGTCCGGCCTATCTTGGAATATGGTTCCTGTGTCTGGTCTCCTCATTACCAAAAATATCAACATATGCTTGAGTCCGTTCAAGGGTCCGTTGGGACCCTTCACGTCATCTTCCTTCTTATGAGAGTCGGCTGCATCTTATTACCTTGCACTCTGTTGAAATCCGTAGGACTTGTCATGGAATTCTTTTTCTCCATAAACTTCTCCTAGGCGAGGTTAAGTCCTCGGCCCTCATTAGCCTTATTAGTTTTGCTGTGCCATCCCGCGCGACTAGGCATTAGTTTCCTCTCCGTCTTACTCTCTGTCCATCAAACTACTCTGACCATGAATCTTTCCGTAGCCTTTGCCGCGATTACAATAAATTTGTCCATCTTTTTTCCTTTGATACTTGTGCTTCCAAAGTCAAATCTTCATTAATGAATAATTTAGGTTAACTTTCTTCTGTCTTGAATTGTGTTAGCGAACTTGCCAGTAGCAGATAATTTTATGATTTATGATTTGTACATTCTACTTTCTACACAGTTTAACTGATCATAGTTAAACTTGTAGCATATTGGGTATTAGAGACCTTCAAGGAAGGCTGAGCAGGTGATGGTTCGTCTCCCGTCCGTGCACGTGCTTGTTCCGGCTTCCGCCTCATCGGCAAAAAAAATGGAGGGGTTTTTATTCCCAAGAACGGACGGGACATAGCTCTACTCCAACAATCATAACACAGATACAGTTAGGTTAGGTTAGGTTGAGGCGGCTGCCGGGCTCGCTCGGAGCACGTCACACTTAGGCCGGTTTCGGCCGCGTGATACCGCTTAGGATCTTTCCTTCCTGCGTTGTGAGACCATCTGTCAGCAATTATTGCATCCAGATGCTCTCACAAAGTTCGCGATCTTCCTAGGACATAGTTTGGACATCTCCGAAATGTCGTTTAGAAAGGCTGAGCCCAAGTGTTGTAGCCTTCCTCTGCTGAGAGCTGGGCAGGAGCAGAACAGGTGTTCCACTGTCTCCTCCTCTTCCTCGTCTCTACAGCTACGGCAAAAATCATTATGTGGGGCCCCCCAGCCCCCAGACTGCGCTGCACCTTTTCCTGCCTAGCTTGCAGAGCTCAGAGGTGCGCTTTTTTTATTATGTTCGGCCATGTTAGCCGAGTTCTACGACAACGTGGCCCTATTCGCCACTTATCGTCTGTCAGTCGCTTGTATTGCTCCTTTATGATAAGCTTACAGGTGGCCATAGGCATACAAATATCCTCCTTATCTTGTAAAAGGGGGGTTGTAGTACCAGATCTGGCCAGCTCGTCCACTATACAGTTGCCCTCAATGTCCCGGTGGCCCGGGACCCATATAAGGCATATAGCAAATTGCTGAGCCATCTCGTGAAGAGGTTTGCGGCGGTTTTCCACAGTAGCCGAGTTCGAGGAGATCGCATTTAGTTATTTGATTGCCGCTTGGCTGTCGCTATAGTTGTTTAGCTGGGTTGCCGTAACGGTAACCGCTTGAAGGCAGTTCAGAGCCTCCCTGATTGCTATAACTTCTGCTTGGATGACGCTACAGTGATCTGGGAACCTGAAGGATTGCCTTATGTTTAGCTGTTCAGAGAAGATTCCTCCTTTCGACCCTGCCGTCCAGCTTCGATCCATCCGCGAAGATGTTTATGGACCCATCGGGGCATGGAAGTCCCTCGAGCCATTCGTCTCTGTGAGGGATGATTGTGTTGAAGGTAGTATCTGTATACTCCCCTGGAACTTGATAGACCGTTCTTGCTGGGACAATGTTATTGTAATTCAGTATGGATGATATATGCTGTGGTACCCATTGGTGAGATTCTCTGAGACGTATTGCTGCCATTTCTGCCCGCTCCTTTCCCGCAAGGTCAAGGCTCTGGAGGCATAACATGGCATTTAGCCCATCATTTGGGATGGTGCGAAGAGCTCCACTGATGCAAAGGGCGGCAGTTCGCTGAACTTTGCCCAGCTGCTCGGTGATTGTCCTTTTTGTTAGGGCAGTCCATCACACTGTAACTCCGAAGAGTAGTATAGGTCTGACTATTGCCAGATATATCCATTGGACTATGCTTGGGTTCATGCCCCATTTTAGGCCAAGTGTTTTTGCATGTGTAGAGTGCTGGTCGTTGCCTTTTTCACTCTATCTTTGACATTCAGGTTCCAATTAAGCTTCTTTGTCAATTACTCTAGGCTAGCCGCCGTGTTGTCCCCAACGCTATAGTTATGGAGCAGAAAGATATTTGAGTGCTTTCTTGCAAGTATGTAGGTACGGGTTTTACTCCTACCACCCAAGGCTCCTGGGTTAGGACTATATCGGCTCCACTCGCATCCAAGCGGAGTATGAGGGCAGCAGATGCTGCTTTACAGTGGTGGAGATTTATTTGAAGTATCCTTAGGACCATCTTCAAGGTTCTTCAAGGTTCATGGTATTTTCCCCTCTACGCTGCCTTTGCCGAGGACGCCGATCAGCGTCCTCTCCTTGGCAATCTGCGCAAAGGAGACGTTGGACAGCACTCTGGAGCGCTTTGCTACCGGTCCCGGTGTCTCCTGCGAACGCTGCCTATTTGCTGGAGGAGCCACCTTCTTTTGCTCCAAGGTAAACTCCGGGAGCACAGCCGAGGCCCACTCCACCTTCTTCAGCCCGTCGGCTGATGGGCTGCGTTCGGTGCTTGGGTGCTGCCGACGGAGTATGTGCCCTGCACTCCTTTTTTCGGCATAGGTGTAGCGCTTGGCTTGGCCGCTTGTTGACGGCAAGTCATCCCCCTCCGCTTTACCAGAGGGTCGGGCAGCAGCAGTATTGCTTAGCTGCCTCTCCAAGGTGTCAGCTTCGGGAGTTGCCTTGCCACCCACTCCGGATTCGGGATGGGACCCCATCGGCTTCGCACAGGCGCCTTCCACCTTACAGGTATTAGCTGCTGTAGAGTTGGTAGGGCCAGGACTTTGGTTCGCTGCCTTTCCATGCTTGGGATTGCTCCCAGTTGGCGTTTGGTGAGTGCCACCCCAGCTATGCTGACTCTCGTCACGGGTCGAGTAAAACACTTAGTCCGGCCCGGTGTGAGGTAGGTGTGGGTGTAGGGGTTGAGATGTGGGTAGGTAGCGTGTAGGGATGGGAGTGTGTGAGCTACTTATATGAGGCCGCACCACAAGCGCATCGTCAGTGTTGCTGCTTCGCGAGCACCCGCTGGCTGTCCTTTGAGCCAACTCACGAACTCATTAGACCAGTATCAAGGTAACTTACAGAAGGATGTTATTTACACCGACTTTGGTAAAGCATTCGACTCTGTAAACCATTCCCTTCTAGCACATAAACTGGACCTTTTAGGGTTTCCGCCCAACCTCCTGATTTTTTGAATAACTTGATCAAGGGGTGACGTAGATAGCCCTGATCTGTTGAGCCGCATAAGCTTCATTCATTCATTCCTATTAAATTCACAAACAACTATGTAAGGTTTTCCCTTCCACTTTGTAGATCGAATCATTCCTTGCATGAACCGTTGAGGGTCTTACGGTCGGATTATAATTCCCTCACCAGATTAAATCCACCTCTACATCCCTTCCTCTTATTAAATTAGTAATACTCACATACCTTTCTCGTAAATATACCCGTTACTCAAAATGAGTATAGGGGTATATTAGAGTTTCGGGGAAAATGGATGTGTGTAACGCCCAGAAAAAATTGTGTCCGACTCCATAATATATATACTCTTGATCAGCATCACGATTGAGCCATGTCTATCTGTCCGTCCGTCTTGTTTACCGCCTAATTCTCAGAGACTACAAGAGCTAGAGCAACGAAATGTTGTATCCGGACTTCTGTGATATCACACTGAATCAAGTTTGTTTCAAAATTTTGCCACGCCTCTTTTCGCCCCCACAAAGGACGAAAATCTGTGGCATCCACAATTTTGAAGATACGAGAAAACCAAAAACGCAAAACCATATCTACCAGATTGCCATATCTGGATCAGATCGGATCATTATTATAACCAAAAAGGAACAAATCAATATGCAGTCGCTACGCCCTACACGTTCTGACCGATTTTCTGTCTCTCTCTCACACACACTCTTTGTCGTGCATTATGTGCGCCCGCTGGCAGTAACTCACAAACTTCCCGCTCATTATATTTCGTATATCCAACATTTACAAAAATATTAATAAGAATAGTCATAATAAAAATGTTAGAATAAGTAGATCAGATTGTTTTAAAGCACACAACTATTTGAGCTCATTGTGATTCGCACTTTAACATAAGGTAGAAATATATTAGCGTCAGATTTTACTTTGTTTCTAGAATTTGCATAAATGACATTAAATTATAAGCTGGGGCTCAAAACTAAGTGTTATGACTTAAAACCTAGCCGTGGCACACGGAACCCGATACTCAGTCAGTATAAGTTGTTGTTTTGACATTTAAATTATCAATATTTATTTACTGAGTGTAAAATGTTTTTTGTCAGTCCGTCTGTAGACAACATAAATAAGCTGGCTTGTCTACAAGTGAATATGCTACGTATAATTTTCCGTGTTAAAAACATGGGGTGCCCAAATCTAATAGGTTTTGCACACTGAGCACATCCCCGACGAACACTGAGATTTTTTGACAGATCTGAAACCCCGATTCACACTGGCACCATCCACCATCCGTCATGAGCATAAAATAACAAAGTCTTGGTCTGAATTGTGAAATTTCAAGAATCGTTGGACTCCCTTTCAAATTGCAGCAGCTCTGTTTGGAAGTTGGTTTTGCTGCAAAATTTCCAAAATTTTGAAGATACGAGAAAATTAAAAACCCACAATCATAGAGAATGACGATATCTACCAGATTGCCGAAACTGGATTAGATCGAATCATTATTATAGCTAAAAGGAACAAATCAATATGCAGTGGCTACGCAGCGCCCGACGACAACTTCTGACTGATGTACTGTCTCTCTCGCACTCACTCTTTGTCGTTCAATGTTAGCGCCGTCTGCCAGAGGAGAGCCATACTGACTATGTATCGGGTATAAATGTAGAATTGCGGTCGCAGCAGCAACTCACAACGTTCCCACTCGTTTCTGATAGATTTGGGGCTTAACAAAATATTTAAAATATTTTTTTTGTGTTATGGCTTAATTTTTTTTTTTAAGAATTTTACATTTTTTATTGTTTTTACTGTTTTTTCAAAGGTAGTGTTTCTTTTTTCACATAACTTAAGTATCTGACATATGTATTTATTATATTTTTTAATTCATTACTTAAAAATAAGCTTAATTAATTAACAATACAGGACAGTATGAAAGAACAGAATTTACAAATTTGCTAAGTTTAGGTAATTGTAAATATTAAGTGCTACAATCTTAAGGGATAGTTCAGGGGTTCATGCTGGGCATAATTTGACCTACATATGGGTAAGCGAATTGGCCGAAAAGTACGGATGGTCTAGATGGAACGGCAAAGTCAAAAATAAAAAATTGCTTTTGCACTGATTCGATAACAGCTTGCTGCTCTTTATACTGCGGGCTCCACTCACAAGAACAATATTCCAATATCGGACGCACTAACGAAATATACAGATGTTTGGTCACATACTGGTCCTCAAACTCCTTGGACCAACGCTTCAACGCTTGGACCAATTCTAAAACATACAAAAATACCTTAAAGGAGCTCGGTACTCCTCTTTAAGTGACGGAGGACCCGAGGCAGCAAGCGCTGCGATGCGGGGTCCGAAAAGCCAAGGGCGATGACCCGGTATTCCGGCAACCTCACCTTCCTACAGCCGATTGGAAGGTCAAGGCCAAGGCAGTGGACAGAGGCGCCAGATCATCCTCTTCCTAAACGATGAGTGAGGCTCCTCAGCAGCAAGGAAGGTGTTGTGGACCATGGACTATACAAAACGGCATAGTCCCGTACAAATACGACTCAAAGGGGAGGCAACCGGAGGTTAAGCCAGATCTGGAGCCCCCGGAAGCCCGAGCATGAAGTCTAAGTCTGCGATGTCGGACATAGCGTCTGTGGTGTCGGCTCATCACATCAGACTCATCGAGGTCAGGGAGGACTTGGAGACTCCAGAAAGCGATCACGACAAAACAATGATGGATGTGAACCTCAGGAATGTCGCTGATACTCCTGCAGATAAACCTCCACCATTGTAAGGCAGCATGCGCTGCTCTCCTGCTCCACCTAGCCAAGTCGTCATTCAGGAGCCCTGGATCCTCGGAAACAGGGTCTTCGGTCTGAGGACTCCAGACTATGAGCTATACGTAGCTGACACCGCAGGTAAAACTCGCATCTGAATTCTTGCAAAAAGAGAGTTGCACTTATTTTTGCTCCCAAATTTCAGCAATGAAGACCAGACATCAGTGAGCCTCGAAGGTCAGGACTATTCCGCTTCCTACCCCGTATGACTGTCTTGAGATCCCTTCGAGCCTCTGCATAGTCGGCCTTGAGTTGCGCGTACAGTTGTTTGCAGGTAGAAAAATAAGGCGAAATCCAATTTAGAAGATGATTTGGGTAACTTAATAAAGACAGCTTGTGAATTAGCAGAGTATGGTTCACGGAATCAAATGCTTTGCTAAAATCCTTAAAAACTACGTCCGTCTGCAAACAACTTTGAAAGCTGCAATTAATTAAGTTAGAGAAGATTAGTCGATATTGAACGATGTTTAAAAAACACGTGTTGCGACGGTGATATCTGATAGCTTCTGCAAAGATTTTGCAGTTTGACCCTTTTTTGTGGAGGATTTATTCCAAACTACAAACATAGGTTAAGGGTTGGCATAAGGACTGGGTACAGTGTTTTAATATACAATTTGGCACTTTGTCTGGACCCGCAGAGAATAATAAGTCTAAAGATGACCATTCAGAACAACGCTTTCCTCGAAGAAAGGAAAAAAAATGCTGTTAGCATGAGGTAGATGATAGGGATACGGAGTGGATGCGTTGTATATATGAGACGAGTACGTTCATTGGAAAAAGGTGGCAAATAAGTTTGCAATACCAGCTGCAGAAGATTCTTTATTATTATGAAGGTATGGAAGAAATTCATTAGACTTACGAATAGCGTTAACAAACGAAAATAATTTTTGAGGATCGCTACGGAAACTACTGCATCGGGAAAGGTATTGATTATAGCACAGACTATTAACAGGAACTGAAGACGAGCGGAGGAATATTGAGCAAAGACAGTCATGGAGCCAGTTTTCTGGTACGTTTTATAGAGCCTGATTTTACTGTTCTTTAAGGAGCAGAAATTCTTGGAGAACCAGGGAGGCTTAGACGATACAGATACAGTGATTTCCGAAACAAATGTATTAAGGGTTGAGTAAATAATTTTATAAAACTAGTTGACAGTTGGCGGTTTGTCCGGTTTTGGTTCATTTTAATTTTCCCATTTCTGAGAACACGCTTCAATCAAGAAACGCTTAAATAATAAGCTTAAAAATGTTGTAAACTTCGATAGGACATGCGATCCACGTTTACTTGGAAATGACAAGGGGACCCGTCTGTTTGGCGGCATCGCGCTGCTTGACCACAATCTGCCGATGCGATCTAAATCACGCTGTCCGATGGAGCTGAGCTTGCGGCCACCCTCTGGATGCTTCTCGACAAGGCGGGCGTGTTTGAGGGCCTGGAGAGCCTTACGGGCGGCACTGTAAGCGGAACATCAGAGATGCGAGGGGTGGACACCGTTGCGCTTGCGACCACCATAGATCTTAGTGATGGAGCAAAAACCAGCGGGACTGCGGTGATACAGATGACGCAGGATCAAGGCGCAACGCACATAGAACCAGTCGGGATCGTAGGGGTCCAGCTCCTTGAATTTGGCCGTCTTGATGATGTCCATCTGGTCGGGCACCTTCAATTTGCCAGTCTTCGTGAGGAGGTCAACTGGAAAAAAGGAAACAGGAAAAACATTGCAGAGTGGAGCATTATGGCCGTCTTTAGAGTTATATTCGAAATGGCATCTGGGCTAGGAGCTTTCTCGTTTGGTATGCCTCTAGCTGCGGGCATGATCTCATCCTCCCTATTTTTGTCTAGCCCCATCTGGCTATCAATATGCTCCTGGCGTTGTGGGATACACACTTGCGACATGTTGGGGACCTGGTGTTATGCAAGCATTTCCGATGGGTATCAGCATTCAGTATTCCACATCTGCATTCCACAAATAGACAGGCAGGTGATGGCACCGATAGTTATAACGCATATACATATAAGCATCACAGGCATGAGTCACTTCATAATCGTCACCATCTAACGGCGGCATGCACATATTGGCAGCAAACTCTAATAAGTTAAATGTGGCCTCATAGATTTCCGAAAAATAAAATCTTCCGACCTAATAAAAACGAGGGGGAACGTTGTGAGTTGCTGCTGCGACCGCAACTCTACATTTATACCCGATACATAGTCAGTATGGCTACACTAAACGACAAAGAGTGCGTGCGAGAGAGACAGAAAATCAGTCAGAACGTGTCGACGGGCGCTGCGTAGCCACTGCAAATTGATTTGTTACTTTTGGCTATAATAATAATCCGATCTAATTCGGGTTCGGCTAGATTCGGCAATCTGGTAGATATGGCCATTCTCTATGATTGTGCCTTTTTAATTTTCTCCTATCTTCAAAATTGTGGTTGCCACAGATTTTCGTTGTTTATGGCTGCGGAAGGGGGTGGGGCGAAATTTTGAAACACACTTGTAGCAGTGAGCTATCAACAGTGAGTTCTGCAGTGAAAAATTACAAATAGTTTTGTAACAGTGAGAGCTCTACAGTCAGGTCTAATAGTCTCTGAGATCTGTGGATGCCACAGATTTTCGTCCTTTGCGGGGGCGGAATGGGGTGGGGCGAAATTTTGAAACAAACTCGTCAAGGTCCGATATCACAGGAGTGTGGATACCAAATTTGGTTGCTCTAGCTCTTATAGTCTCTGAGATCTAGGCGCTAATGTTTTGCGCTAAGCAAAGCCGGCTATGATACGTGTGTGTTAGAGAGAGACAGGGCGAGAAAAAATGAAATTGTTTTCTTCATACTGGCTATAATAATAAAACGATCCAATTCAAATTCTGCAGTCTAATAGATATGGTCATTCTCTACGATTCTGCGTTTTTGGTTTTCTCGTATCTTTAAAATTGTGGATGCCACAGATTTTCGTCCTTTGTGGGGGCGGAAGTGGGCGGGGCGATGTTTTGAAATATACTTGTAACAGTGACATATCACAGAAGGCTGGATACAAAATGTCGTTGCTCTAGCTCTTATAGTCTTTGAGCACTAGGCGTTAATAGGGACGGACAGACGGACGGACGGACAGACGGACAGACAGACATGGCTCAATCGACTCGGCTATTGATGCTGATCAAGAATATATATACTTTATGGGGTCGGAAACGCTTCCTTCTGGACGTTACACACATCCATTTTCACCACAAATCTAATATACCCCAATACTCATTTTGAGTATCGGGTATAAAAACTTCCTATTTGTATGTTCTCAATCCGGTAAATACGAACGAGGGGGAACGTTGTGAGTTGCTGCTGCGAAAGCAAATCTACATTTATACCCGATACATAGTCAGTATGGCTCTCCTTCACCAGACGGCGGTAATATTGAACGACACGACAAAGAGTGCGTGCGAGAGAGACAGAAATCAGCTGCGTAGCCACTTCAAATTGATTTGTTCCTTTTGGTTATAAAAATGATTCGATCTGATCCAGATTCAACAATCTGATAGATATGGTCATTCTCTATGATTAAGCGTTTTTAATTTTCTCATATCTTCAAAATTGTGGATGCCACAGATGTTCGTCCTTTGTGGGGGCGGAAGGGGGTGGGGCGAAATTTTGAAACAAACTCGTCAAGGTCCGATATTTCAGGAGTGTGGATACCAAATTTGGTTGCTCTAGCTTTTATAGTCTCTGAGATCTAGGCGCTAATGTTTTGCGATAGGCAAAGCCGACCATGAAACGTGTGTTAGAGAAACAGAGCGAGAAAGAATGAAATTGTTTTCTTCATTCTAGCTATAATAATGATACGATCTGCTTCAGATTCTGCCGCCTAGAAGATATAATCATTCTCTACGATTCTGCGTTTTTGTTTTCTCTCGTATCTTTAAAATTGTGGATGCCACAGATTTTCGTTCTTTGTGGGGGCGGAAGTGGGCGGGGCGATGTTTTGAAATATAATTGTAACAGTGACATATCACAGAAGGCTGGATACAAAATGTCGTTGCTCTAGCTCTTATAGTCTTTGAGCACTAGGCGCTGATAGGGACGGACAGACGGACGGACGGACAGACGGACAGACAGACAGACAGACATGGCTCAATCGACTCGGCTATTGATGCTGATCAAGAATATATGTTCTTTATGGGGTCGGAAACGCATCCTTCTGGATGTTACACACATCCACTTTCACCACAAATCTAATATACCCCTGTACTCATTTTGAGTATCGGGTATGATAAGGAACTCTAATTATTTTAAAAATTTTCAAGATATTAAACGATGGGGAACGTTACGACCCGTGGCATTCTCACAATAACACCAACCGTTTGCCTCCAGACTCCAGGAGTAATATCGAGTCTAGCAAAACTACCTCAACTCATCCTCTGGTGTTGTTTGACACATTGGTGTTCCTAACAGTTTAGCTCACTAAGTCTTGGGCTGCCGCACAATGATTTAAATTTATTTGAAGGAACTTAAGTTTTTAAGCGTGTTACGAGAACCGCTTTATGCCATTCGGCATCTTCTGCCAACAGAATTGTGACTAGTGACCTGCCGATTGTTTTCACAGCATACAAATCACTTTAGCTCCCCTAAGCAGCGATCTACAGCAGCTACAGATGTTCGGTGACCCGTCATCTGGTCCTCAGTCTGCCCTCTTTTAGCAACTCTTTGACAATCGTTAATTAAAGATAAACTATTACCAGTTGTTTACTTGTATATGCCTGCCTTGGGCTTTTTACCACATTGATGTCTATACCTGGCGGGCCTGGTTCGCAATCGCTATGACTATGTCCTTTGATATCAAGATCCTTAATCTTTGTGCAGGTTTGCTGTGAGACAGCTCTAATGCCCGCTTGCTGTTTGGCACTGTTGCTCCTACACTCATTCTTCGACTCAAAAAGCAGTTCTCCTGTTGTTGTTCTGCGGTTGGTACTGCATATCAACGTCCTGCAACACGTCATCCTGCCGCCTAGTGACCAGTCGTATCATGTCTGAGGTTAAATGATAATAGCATCAGGCCTGGGTCTTCTTGCCGTCTGCTTCTTTTTCGCTTCGTCTCGATCAGTTCGCATGACGAGTAATAATTTTAGTGGGAGCGCAACAAGATGGCACAGCCAAATAAAAGGATGACAATTAGACAACTAATTATAAGTGCGAGAGAAGAGAAAGATTGAAAAGATTATTCACTATTTGGCTTATTTTCCCTACAGGTATCTATTTGCTGTCCGAGCGGCAGCACCAGGAACAACGCGTCCGCACTCTTTCACTTCCCTTCCTGGTAGAGGTTTTTTTTTTATATTCATATAATTATTTATTTACTCTATAATATACTATACAATTTATATTTAACTTAATTAACGGACAGGAGTACTGTTGGGACTAAGGGCCCCGCGGGCTGCGGTACTGCCGCAAAGCATTGCTTCGCAGTGGCGTGGACACCTACTCCGTCTGCTCCTTCCGCCTTCTCTCCAAGGACCTAAGCGTTCGCATCACGCTAGAGGCGAACTCCGAAGCCGTTTCCCACACCTTCGGGTCTGACAGCATCAGCGGAACCAGAGTCTCGGTGCTGACCCTAGACCCTGCTACTGTCTCCAATGTCTGACGCTCGTGGTCAAACCTGTGGCAGTCGAAGAGGACGTGGCGAACGTCCTCCTCTATGCCTGTGCCACACTCGGGGCACCAGTCCTCTGTCTCGTGGCCGAAGCGCTTGAGGTAGCCGCGGAAGCAGCCATGTCCGCTCAGTGCCTGGGTGAGGTAGAAATTCACCTGGCCGTGCTTCCTTTCAACCCAGCATGCTATGCTTGGGATGAGGGTGTGGGTCCATCGGCCTTTGGGTGAGATAGAGGTATAGAGGGTGTGGGCGTGTGTTTGTGTATGCGTATGTCTTGCCTAGGTGGTGGGTCCTAATTTGCTCTGATTGTACTATAATCTCGGTCTGTGGCTGAGGGTTTTTAATCCACTAAAACCCCTCGTAAAAGTCTACCTGAAGTCCCTGCTCGGGAGCCACTTGTAACGAACTTATTTCAGGCTGAGGTAAGCTGGGTCTGTAAGTTACATCCGTGGGGTCAGGTTAAAGGTGAACAGATCGTAGTCACATCCGTGGCTTCGAGTGAGGGGCACAGAGCGTAGTCATATCCGTGTAGGGGAGTCAGGTTAAAACGCTAAAACTATCTCCTGTACGCAATCAAATACTATTACCTCTGCTGTGTAAGGGCTTTGTGCTGTGTTTTTCTGTGTCAGAGTGTTTGCGGGTGTCGGTGTATACGCGCCAGTTGCCATCCTTGGCAACGACCGACCTTTTTACGAACTTGTCGGTCCGTTTTTTAGTAGCCACTTTATATTTCAGATGCTTCGAACTGTCTGCCTGAACTCTCCAAACTGTCCTCTTTTCGAATGTGAACTCTCCTTTTATCACAAGAGAATCGATTGTCGCCAGCGGCGTTGGCAGAAATCAGCGTCAGCACCTTGCAACCAGAAGCCGCCCGTCAATCGCCGCGCACTTACACTGGTCGAGTTGAAGCGCTGGCGCACGCGGGGTATGCTCAGCTAACTTTGCATGGGGCTTTGACTCCGGCCCAGCCACGGATTCTCCAATTTCGGGCGGATACAAAACCGTCGTTGCTGACTTCGCCAGTTTGGAGCGACGTGTGTCAACTGTTGGTGTCGAAATGTCTGCGTGGCGACCACTTGTCTAAATGAAAAAATATAGCGAAATTAATGTCATTTGGATAATTATGCTGAATGAAGCGTAGTGGAACAATGCTAATACTCAGTCAGGATAGAAAAACATCATCGATCTTTATTTGAATAGTTCTTCATAGATTTTTATATTTAAATTAATTAATATTAAATATTAATATTAATGCATATGTGTGTATTTTTTATAACATTTGCCTACCAAAGTTAAAGTTTAGAAACTGGCTTTAGTCCTAGTATATAGAAACACTGACGCAATACTGCTGCAGTTGCCTCGCACATTAAAACTCGACTACGATTTACTTCAATTATCTCTCCATCTTTGTTTTTCTTAATGCAATAGCAACTGTCATAAAATTCTGTAAATACAGTGCATACCTCATAGCAAAACTCACAAAGAAAATGAAGAAAAAGGTATTTCGAGCACTTCATCAATATGTCGTGCATCTTTAAAAGGGTTTTTGCCAGCTTCCATTCCTTTTCGTGATTCAAAACAATCTCGACGGTATCTAAAACCTTTACCAAGTAACAGAAGTCATCACCTAAGTTACGTGCAATAGAGCAAATACGTGTGTATGTGTACAATAAATAAACTGCAGTATTTCCGCGGTCGTCTAGCATCTTGTCAAATGAAAACACGTAGTCACTGATACGGTTGTGGCATAAATCTGAATACTTTATGCAACCATAAGCCACTGCCTCTTGTGCTTCAAATAATTCCTGAGCTGTGAGAGTTTCGTCGCGGCCACGACTGCGTAGTTGCTCTAATGAACGTTTCATTCCCTCATTAAGCAGATCGGATAGTTTAACGGTATCACCGGAACGGGTCTTAAATTTCTTTCCATCCTCACCAAGAACCACGCCAAACTGTACATGGTGAACACGGTGGGCGGTCGGATTTAAAATACAACAACGCTCCGCCGCTTTAAAAAATGGTATTAAAATGTGTACTTTGTCCGGAGTCTACAACATAAATTATCCAAGTGCAATGCTCCTCTTCTATGCGGTGGCGTATAGCAGCCATATCAGAAGTGTCATAGGTGAAGCCACCATCCGATTTTACGATTGTTAGAGGTACGCCACTCCTGTCTTCGTTTGGCCACATAATTTGACGGCCCTCATCATGTTCAAGCATATTTTTCTTTCGTAAAAAATCAACCACAGATAACATACGTGATTGATAAAAAGATTCACCACGTTCTCTAAGTGTTACATCTAAACGGTTATATATAGCCTGAAATTCCTGTCGCGAAACATCACAAATGAGCTGCCATGCTTTTCTGGAGTTTGGTTCACCGCTTTGCAGTGAAACTACTCGATTGTAAGCGCGCTTCTTGAACTCTTCATCCGTGTCAAAGCTGTAATAAAAAAAGAAAAGGTAAAATCAAAGTGCTAAAAAGGATAATAAATAATAAATGATTTGCTAAGCTATAGATTTTTTTTTGGAAGCCGGGAAAAGCATTTATAAAAAGGTACATTGATCAAGATCAGAATTTTTGTATAGCTTTTCATTCTAACCTCAAGAAAAACGGAGCTATTTTTTAAATTATGAAAATACATATACGGAGTTACCAAAGATTTTCATTCCAAACGAATTCCAACTAAGTTTGACATATAGGGGCACAGCAGGCTGTCTCGGTTGGTTTTAAAAACTCTTGTTCTATGTAAAGTGCTTTTGAATGATTATTTAATTCCAGATTGATATGCATCAGCATAATTACGATTTCCCTTTTTTTTTATTTTCATTTTAGGAAAACTCTAGTCAAATTGTCATTCGCTGTCGGCGTACAAATCCGTCTTGATCTACAAATTTGCCACCTAGTTTTACTAACAATTTTTTCGAAGTTCTAATGATGGTTTGCTTTTAATGGTGTTAAATTAAAGATACAAAACAATAGCTTAAGTTTTTATATACAGTAGACGCTCGTTAATTAGAACCAATTTGTAAATGACGTGGTTCTAATTCTCGAAAGATTCTAATTTCTGGACGGATTTTTTTTTTCAAACAATACAGAAAAACAACTCTTTTTTAAATTTTTATACCCGATACTCAAAATGAGTATTGTGGTGAAAATGGATGTGTGTAACGTCCAGAAGGAAGCGTTTCCGACCCCATAAAGTATATATATTCTTGATCAGCATCAATAGCCGAATCGATTGAGCCATGTCTGTCTGTCCGTCCGTCCGTCTGTCCGTCCGTCCGTCCGTCCGTCCCTATTAGCGCCTAGTGCTCAAAGACTATAAGAGCTAGAGCAACGACATTTTGTATCCAGACTTCTGTGATATGTCACTGTTACAAGTGTATTTCAAAACTTCGCCCCGCCCACTTCCGCCCCCACAAAGGACGAAAATCTGTGGCATCCACAATTTTAAAGATACGAGAAAACCAAAAACGCAGAATCGTAGAGAATGACCATATCTTTTAGACTGTAGAATCTGAATTGGATCGTATCATTATTATAGCCAGAATGAAGAAAACAATTTCATTTTTTTTCTCGCCCTGTCTCTCTCTAACACACACGTATCATAGCCGGCTTTGCTTTAGCGCAAAACATAAGCGCCTATATCTCAGAGACTATAAGAGCTAGAGCAACCAAATCTTGTATCCACATTCCTATAATATCGGACCTTGACAGGTTTGTTTCAAAATTTCGCCACACCCCCTTCCGCCCCCGCAAAGGACGAAAATCTGGAGCATCCACAGATCTCAGAGACTATTAGACCTGACTGTCGAGCTCTCACTGTTACAAAACTATTTGTAATTTTTCACTGCAGAACTCACTGTTGATAGCTCACTGCTACAAAGTGTGTTTCAAAATTTCGCCCCACCCCTTCCGCAGCCATAAACAACGAAAATCTGTGGCAACCACAATTTTGAAGATAGGAGAAAATTAAAAAGGCACAATCATAGAGAATGGCCATATCTACCAGATTGCCGAATCTTGCCGAACCCGAATCAGATCGGATTATTATTATAGCCAAAAGTAACAAATCAATTTGCAGTGGCTACGCAGCGCCCGTCGACACGTTCTGACTGATTTTCTGTCTCTCTCGCACGCACTCTTTGTCGTTTAATGAATGCATACTGACTATGTATCGGGTATAAATGTAGAGTTGCGGTCGCAGCAGCAACTCACAACGTTCCCCCTCGTTTTTATTGTACATGATACAATTTTCAGTGCTTCAGTTTTATTTCATATAATCTGAGATACTGGCTCGTTTTTTGGGCTGCTTCAAATTATACATCACTATATCGGGGTACACGATGCTAAAGATTTGCTTAGCTTAGACAAAGCACTTAAAACAATTTCTTTTTTGGACTTTATATAACTGATGGCTGAATTTGCAACATTGAAATCACGAGCTATTCGATTGGCATGTACGCCTTCATCAAGCTTTCTTAAAATTTGAACCTTCGCTCCAAAGTTAAAGTACTTTTTTACGCTTCGTAGACATTTTTCTGACTCCCTTCTGTCGTTATACTGCTGGCTCTTCTGAACTGAACTGTCTTTACTTTGTACGCACATGTTATTATGCCAAATAAGGAAAACCCCCGTTTTTAAACAAACGAAATCGCAGAAAAGGAAAAAAAAAATACGCTCTGAAATAAGAACTACTGGTTCTAATTTTGGAGAGTTCAGTGCAAAAAAACGGTCGGTTCTAATACCTGGAAGATTCTAATACCTGAGATTTCTAATTTCCGAGCGTCTACTGTATATATATTTTTATATATTTTATACAATAGACCAGAGCGCTCAATACACGATGAAGAGTGTGTGAAAGACGTAGCTACTGCAGTTTCATTTATTTCTTCTGGCTATAATGATAATAGTCCAATTATAATATAATAAAATAGTAATATAATAATAACGATCCAGATTCGGCACTCTGGTTTAGATATGGTGTTTTTAGATTCTCTATGATTCTGCGTTTTTAGTTTTCTCGTGTCTTCAAAATTGTGGTTGCCACAGTTTCTCGTTCTTTGTGGGGGCGAAAGGGGGCGGGCGAAATTCAGAAATACACTTGTAACAGTCTGACAACACAGGAGTCCTATAGTCTCAGAAATCTAAGCGCTCATCGGAACGGACGGACAGATAAACATGGCTATATTGACTCTGCTATTGATGCTGATCAAGAATATATATACCTTATGGGGTCGGAAACGCTTCCTTCTGGGCGTTACACACATCCATTTTCCCCACAACTCTAATATAGCACCATACTCATTTCGGGTATAAAAATTAAGTCAAAGTAGTGCTTATGATAGATGAGATGACTTCGCTATAATGAAAAGCTAGATCAAGGATTTAATTATATGAGGAAAATCGTACGTATAAAATACTTTTTGATTTTCATATTCATATTCCTCGCTTGCACCTAAATTATAAAAAAAATTTCTTTGTGTAAAACCTTGATAGCCATACAGATTCGCAAAGATCAGCGGTTAATCTATTTTTCGAAATGAAGTAGTTCAATAGCGAACTAGTTTTTGAAAATACCGATTTGAACATAAACATAGTACACAGACTTGCTTGGAACTTCGTGACGCTCGTTGAAACCCATTTGCTCAAATGCTTCAATGATATTGATCTTCTTTGCGACTCTGTATGGTTTTGGTTAGCTATCAAGGTTTCACACAAAAAAGGAAGGAATATGAATGAATATGAAAATTAAAAAGTTTTTTGTATGTACGATTTTCCTCATATCATTAAATCCTTGATCATCCTCATTCAAAGAAACGGCTTTATGTTCTCGACAGCATACAGCTTACATTAAAGTCCCTTCTATTGCTTGCTGATGAGCTTTTGACTCCCTAAAATTGTCAGATTTTGGTAGCCTTATTGGTCGCTTCAGATTTCCTCATGGAAGCAAGAAGCATATTTTGATTTTTTACAAGTTTTTTTTTAGATCGGTCCTGAAAAATTTAATTTTAGAAGCATCCCAAAAAAAAGACTTGGTTTGCACGCGAATGTCGAGAGCACAAATTGGCTTACATATTCCATTTTATACCCGTTACTCAAAGAGAATAGGGGTATATTAAATTTGAGGGGAAGGTGGATGTGTGTAACGCCCAGAAGGAAGCGTTTCCGTCCTGAAGCGTTTCCGAAGCGTTTTCACACTGAATCAAGTTTGATTCAACATTTGGCAACGCCCCCCTCCGCCCCCACAAAAGGCGAAAATCAGTAGCATCCAAAATTTTGGATACAAAAGAACAAAAAACGCAGAATTATGGAATCATTATCTAGCAGACTGCTGAATCTTAATCAGATCGGATCATTATTATAGCCAGAAGGAACAAATGAAATTTCAGTAGCCACGTGCTTTCTCTCTCTCTCACACACTCTTCCTGCTGCAGTGTGCGTCCCCTATCGGAAGGAAGCGAGATGAAACGACTGGTGTTGGTGAGAATAGAAAAAAAATAGACAGATGTAAATAAAAATGTAAGGAAAAATGGAAACAGATATTATCATATATATTCAGCTAGGCTCCGGTTTTCACTTTCACAAAACTGTTCCGATTTACTTTTGAATACACATAAATTGGTGCTCCCGTTTTCACATTCTGCAAGATTTCTTCGTTTTCAAACGAAAACATTTTCCTCGACGAAATGAAAAGTAAACGGCTAATACAACAAAACAAAATCTTAATTGTGAAGGGAAAATATAGATGACTTATTGATGCATTAACATAAATTTGCCCATTACCAGGGCAATTTAGCTTGTGCCTTCCTTATAAATAATTTTTTCTTAACCCAAACTCAAAATTTGGTTGTCGCAACGTTGGCAAGAAATGCATTTTTGCGCATGACAGCACAGACTGTTCTCGTGACATGTGCTAAACAGAAAAGCGGGGTAACAACAGCTGTTTTCCGCCACATTTAATTCAAAATGTAAGCGCAACCATTTAATTTTTTGGCCATTAGCAATTTAATTTTATGTTACATGCTGTTACTCATAGCTCGTCATACATGTTAAATACAGACGTGTTGTATCTAAGATGTCTTGATCTTCTTAAATCGCGCAATTTCTGCCGTCGTTTTGCTTCAAAACAAGCAATTGAAACAAAAGGCATTTTTTTCACGCTGTATATTTTCGAAGCAACAATTTGAATTCAAAAACAGACCAACAACAAAACAACTCTTATAAACGAAACTCGAGTCGAGCATCAATGTCACGAGTTTCGAGCCTCGGCGCAGCAGTTTTATGACCATCGTGAAGACTAGATATTTTTTGTTGCATTCTGGCTCGGGTCGGCGATTACCGCGGCATAAAAATGTTCCAAAAAATTTGTGAAAACGAAAAATTTCGTGCTCCCGTTTGCACAAAACGCAAGATTTTTCCGATTTCAAAACGGAAACATTTTCCCCGCTGAAATTAAAATTAAACGGCTTTTAATACAACAAAGCGAACCTTAATGGCCTTAAAGGAAATACATAGATGACTTATTGATGTATTAACATAAATTGGACAGTATTACAAGGGCAATTCTAAAAGAGATTAAGTAGCTTGTGCCTTCTTTATAAATAGTTTTTTTAACCCAGTCTCAAATTTGTCTCTGAAATAATTTGTCAGAGCAACAACACTTTGCGTTTTCGTGCTAACAGCAGCGCGATTCGGTTATCGGAACAGCTCAGATTGTGCTCGTAACATGCGCGTAACAGAATATCTTGGTAAAGAAAACTGTTTCCCCCGACATTTAATTCAAAATGTAAGTGCAAAGAATTGACCATTAGCAATTTAATTTTCAACATGCATGTTGTTACTCACAGCTCGTCAGACATGTTAAATACACAGGTGTTGCATCTAAGATGTCTTGATCTCTTTAAATCGTTCTGCCGTCGTTTTGCTTTAGAACAAGCAATTGAAAAAAATGCATTTTTATCACGCTGTATATTTACGAAGCAACCAGGTCAGCTGTTTTTGGTTACCAGAGTCAATGAGACAATGAAACATATCGATGAAAAAAATTTGTGAAAACGGCAGCACCTAAAAACGAAACGTTTTGGCTGAAAACGCAAAAGTAAGTGAAAACCGGAGCCTGGCTAAATATTTAAAGTAGAATTTGTGTATATTAGCTACAAGCTATTGTTTGGAAAAATGTATATTCCTTTTAAGGGTGTAGCAATAAAAGTTGTTAATTTATCACTTACCGTTTCTTTGACTCCTTATAAAAGGATTGTAAATCTCCAATTGGCGGGCTTTTGTTGAGGAAGTCGGGAAACCGATCTTCTAAATGTGCAATTAACATACCGAATTGTGTTCCCCAATCACCAAGATGATTTATACGAATCACGTCGTGCTGCAAAAATTCCAACAAGCGGCAAATTGATTCGCCAATAATGGTAGAGCGTAAGTGACCAACATGCATCTGCTTGGCTATATTAGGTGAAGAAAAATCCACCAAAACTCGCTTTTTAAGTACCCTTGGAGGTTTGATACCGTTACGTAATATGTTCTTTAAAGATTGAGCTGCATAATCTCTTTTGGAAGAAAAATAAAAAAAGTCAATGAAATATCACATGCATGATACGTACATATATCACGTACTTGCTAAGGAACACGTTCACAAACCCAGCACCGCCAACTTCCAGCTTATTTATGATCGGTGATAGTGGACAAAATTTTTGTAACTCGTTAGCGATGTCACGTGGTGTTCTGTTAACACCCATTTCTTTCATTTTTTTGGCCAAACCCATCGCATTGTTACACTGATAGTCACCATACTTTGCAGAGGCACTATTCACTGGTGCAATTATGACTGGTATGTTTCCATATTCCGGAAATGCCAATGAAATAGCTCGTGCAAAAACGTTTTCCAAATGCTCCGTGATCGAAAAACTTTCGGTAACCTCCATTGCTGACTTGGCTTCATGAGCTATGGACTTTAAAAACAAGTTACTTTGATGCCTGAATAGTAATTATAAATTGAAATTACTCACCTGCCTAATTATTGATAAACGATGTTTGAGCTTTGTATTTTTAAGTTGGAGTTTGATCAGATCATCGTCAGTTTCAGCATAGTGATCGTTTCCTGTTACAAACTGTATTTGGGTGGAAAGCTCTTCTGTCTTGCGCTCCTTAAAATAAATTTCATTGAATGCCGTAAAATAAAGACATTATTGCTTATTACCAAATCACTTAGTTTTTTTAGTTCCGAAATGAGTTCTGACATTTCTAAATAATTGTATTTTCAATTTGCAAGCCCCAACCCTGCTGCCACATGCCACAGCTACTTTATACTGACATAACCATATATATGCATATATTAACAAATATTTATATATCGATATATGTATCTAACTATATCGATAGATTTTAGGAACCTAATAGGCTATTTACACTGACGACCATCCACCATCCATTTCGGGGATGGTCCGTAAGGTTTTGCCGTTCCGAAAATTGTTCAGTTATTCCACCATCCATCTGGGATGTTCCTATGCCGCACGTTTCTATGCGATAGTCAGCCGATGGTTTTCAAATGCAACCCTAAAAGCAATGAATGGCAGCTAAAATTAGTTCGCGCCTAGTCAAATTTCAAATCTTAGTTCGAATTTTAAATCGTTGAAAACTAAAAAAAGAAAAAAATCCAACAGACAATACAAAATGGAGAGACCTGAAATTGGTGTTAATAAGTAAACATATATACATATGTATGTATTTGCTTTCTTTTTATGATAAGTATTTTGCAGCCATTAAATAAACAAACAATACACGCATGTCGAATTGGACTGCATATATTGAAAATCTCGCTATAAAAATTTGGCATGATAGTACTGCGGGCTTGCGGGGGTCCCGAAATAATTCCGTTAATGTCGACCGTGACAGATCCAACTACGACTCTAGTATTATTTCTGCAACCAAGGCACCGCCCCAAAGCGGATTAAACTCTAAAATCTGGAGGAGATTGCTCGGAAAATGCTTGAAGTCCAGAAGAAGCAGCAGAAATTACAGGATGAGCACCAGGAAACAAAGCGAGAGATACTCCAGCAAATTGCGAGCAGCCAAGGCCAAACCAACTTATAAACAGAGCTGCTGCAATTTTTAAGGGAGTCCAAAGAGTAATGCTTATTGTACATATATGGATTGTTTTGTTATAGTCCATAATATAGCCAATTTACTACTTTAAAATTGTGAAAATTTTACAATTCAGAACAAAACTTTGTAATTTTATGCTCATCAGCTGCTTTTTGACGGTTGGTTGTTGGTGGATGCTGGATGGTGCCAGTGTGAACCGGGGTTTCACATCTGTCAAAAAATCCCACCGTTCCCCCGGGATGTGCTCAGTGTGCAGAGCCTATAAAACAATAAATTCGTAATATGTCTGTATCCTTTTAGACTAGCTGAAGGAACAAATTCGTAAAAAAAACGCCCGGTTTTTAGAAGAAAAAACTCTTTTTCATCAGGACAATCCACCGTGTCACAAAAGCATTTTGACAATGGCTAAAATCTATGAATTAAAGTTTGAATTGTTGGAGCATTCACCGTATCGGCCAGACCAGGCACCTAGCGACTTCCATCTGTTTTCAAACCTAAAAAATTCATGAGTGGAAAGCGTTTTTTATCAAATGATGATGTTGATGATGATAACAGCTGTGGAAGCGTATTTTGAGGCCTTTCCGGATTCTTACTTTCGTTGGAATAAGTGTATTGATGTTCAGGAAGACTTAACTGAATAACAAAGTGTACTTCAAACCATAAAATTGTGTTTTTCTTATCGAACCGCAAAACTTATTGAACAACCTTGTAATTATGAGGATGTTAAGCGTGCCCTAGAGCGTCGATATGGAAGTGGCCACATGCAAGAAGTTCATGGTCTAAAGCTGAAAGATAGGGTATAACTCTACGCGCAAGAACAATGGAGCGGACGATGCTAGCGCATCAGGCATAAACTCCTTGCGTCGTGTCGAAATCAAGTTCCTCAGAGGTCCGGATCGAGATAGAGGCCCTAGTGAAACAGAGCGGCGATCAGAGTGGGTGGATCGCAAGTGCGTTCTATTGCCACCGAAAAGTATTATATTAGATAGGGTATTAAATACCAATTGAGATATAATTTTAGTTGGATTGTTTTTAAAAAAGCAGAAAAATGCATGAGCGAGTGAAAAATACGATTGGCTTAAGGGCTCGCGTACACTATAGCTGAAAGCGGAGCTGAAATCGGAGCTGAAAGCTGAGCTGATCTGAGAGCTTTTTTCAGGCAGAATCAGCTTGCAGGTGCGTACATTGTCGGCTGATCTGATTGCTGAAAGCTGAAAGCCATAGCCTCCCTTTGTCTTTCTCCTTAAGTTGCATCAAATGTTATCATTATAATTATATTATTAATTAATTATTACTTCACAGCAAGTACAGTAGTTTTCTTCGTTTTTTTTTAATTTCGTGTATTTTAACCACATTTTCGTTGTGTATTGTATTCGTATTACTTTTATTTTACGAATTATTATTGTATTTTTCAATTATTCAATTTTTTGTAAAACAAAAACATTTTGGTCTTTCGAGCGTTTACTGTACTTGGGGACAATAATAGGTCAACAAGGTCAATAATAAAACTTTTTTGCCCAATTTATCTGATATCGCCTTCCAGAAATTATAGAAATTAAACGATTTGAATGATTTTAAATAATCCCGCTTATTCCCTAGCGCATGGTTAACCGCAATTTCGCTTAACAATGTTTCGCAGCCCATTTTCTTTCACCAATGAACCAATTCACTTGAACAGAATCAGCAATCAGCTTGCTGAAAAACAAACATGCTTGATCGATCAAACTAAGCTGAGCTGATTTCAGCGAGCTTTTTCAGCTTTCAGCTCAGCTCAGTCTGCAATGTGCGCACTTGCACCGGTGCAGTGTGTTTGTTTTTTCAGAGCTTATAAATAAGCTTTCAGCTCGGCTTTCAGCTCCGCTTCAAAATAGTAAGAAATTAACTGACACACAAGTAATCATAATTTCTACCTTTTTCTAAATAATTTCTAAAAAAAAAAGGTGGTAAAAGAAATTTGACTATCAAGACTCTTTAAATATATATTGTTAGTCCGATTTTAAACGAGGGGGAACGTTGTGAGTTGCTGCTACGGCCGCAACTCTTCATTTATACTCTATACTCGTGATCAATGAATCCCAAGCATGGAAAGGCAGCGGCCCGAAGGCCTTGCCCAATCAGCTCTACAGCAGGTAATACCTGTACGGTGGAAGGCATCTGTACGAACTGAGCACATCAAGGAGGAACAGTGGAATTTTCACATACGTGAACCCCGATTCACACTGGAACCACCCAACATCCATTAAAGAGCAACTCATGAGCATGATATAAATAATTTTTGGTCTGAATTGTGAAATTTCAACAATGTTAAATTAGTAATATGGTTGTTTTATTGGACTGGACTCAAGCATTTCATCTTATTTTGTATGGTTTCTGGTGTTTTTGTTGTCTTTTTTTTATCTAATACAGTTCGAAAATTAAACAACTATTTCTTATTGCCATATGTTTCGTCCTTCATCATAAATGGCTGTACGGCTTATCGCTAAATTTGATATTTTTAATAATATAATAGAAACTCGCACTCGCAAATTCGCTAGTCCTTACCACCGTAGGTTAGCTAGACTAATCATTTTGAAATCTACTTGTAACAGTGAGATCTAACAGGAGTGTGGATACCAAATTTGGTTGCTCTAACCTTAATAGTCTCTGAGATCTGTGGATGCCACAGATTTTCGTCCTTTGCGGGGGCGGAAGAGGGTGGGGCAAAATTTTGAACTATGTACACTTGTGCAGGTTCGATATCACGGGAGTGTGGATACCAAATTTGGTTGTTCTAGCTCTTACAGTCTCTGAGATCTAGGCGCTCACTTTTTTTTTTTTTGCGATAGGGAAAGCCGACCATGAAAAGTGTGTGTCAGAGAGAGACAGAACGAGAGAGAATGAATTTATTTATTTATTATTTATTTATTTTCTTTCCTAGTGCTACAAGCAAGGGGCTTATAATTAGAGCACTAGTCACTAGATGTCACATTGGTTTTGGTTGGGTCAAACTCAACTATTATGATTATATAATCTTTCTAACTTAGGGTTACATATGTATGTTATATTCGGCATTTATTAGATATAGGTTATGTTGTCTTTTATTTTATTTTATTTAATTAGGTTTTGAGATTTACGGTTCTTAATCTACTATAAGGTGGGCTCTTAACTGCGTTTTGAACTGTGAAAGGTTACTTATCTTTTTCATGTGATGCGGAAGCTGATTCCAAATGCGAATGACATAGACGAAGAAATGCCTCTCGGAATTTAAAGTTTTATGTCGAATGGTGATAATATTATTTGTTCTGACGGAATTAGTGAATCGAAGAATTTGGTACAGGTATTCGGGTTGTTTGGTGAATATTATTTTATGAAGGAATGTTAGCATCTTATAGTCAATCCATTAAAAAAAATTCATTTCGAATATTTTGAATGAAAAAGCTGAAATTCTGTCATTACGGCTTAACCCAAATATATATCGAGCAGTATTATTAAAGCACACGTTCAATTTTTGCCTGTCTGCGTAACCACAGTTACCAAATGCCTCTATCCCATAGGTGAGTACAGGTACAAGGTATGCTTTTGCTATTTGCATCCGAATGTTTAGCGGTATAAATCGTTTGGTAATATTTAGTGACCTTAGGATCCCATAGGTTTTTCCAACGGCTTTGCTCACGTGATTATCCCACGAAAGCGTATTGTTTAGTACAAAGCCTAAGTTGTTTGCCTTCTCTACGTAGCTAATGGGAGTATTTGAGATTTCTACGCGTCTTAATAGTGTTGGGTTTATCTTTTTCTTGTTTTTGAAGATAATCAAACATTTTGACTTAGTTGGATTTAGGCATAGGCGATTGTGAGTCGCCCATGCACTAATCTTCTCAAGTTCTACATTGCTAACACTGATACACTCATCTATTCTACTTAACGGTCGACTAACATATAATTGGACGTCATCGGCGTACATGTGCACATCACAGTCGGACAATACCATTGGCAGGTCATTTACATAAATGGAGAACAATAATGGACCAAGTACTGATCCCTGTGGGACACCACACTTAACATATGCAAAAGACGACATTTCAGTTTCGGTGACAACAGCCTGACTCCTATTTAAGAGATAAGACGATAGCAACCGTACTGCTGAGACAGAGAAATTATAGGATTTACGAAGCTTTGCAATGAGGATACCATGGTCAACTGAGTCAAAAGCTTTAGTATAGTCAAGAAGAGTTAGGAATGTCACATTTCCGTCGTCCATTCTTTCGCGAATATCCTCTACAATTTTTATTATGGCGGTAGAACAACATCTATTTCGTCTGAATCCAGATTGGTTGTTGTTAAGTAGTGTATGCTCAGAAAGAAATGTATTTATTTGCACAGCCACCAAAGCCTCGAACGCTTTTGATAGGCTCGGCAAGATGGATATTGGCCTGTAATCTGGAGAGTTTACTTTAGGGATAGGGACTATTTTGGCCTCCTTCCACTTTTCAGGGAATGTTGATGTAGTAATGGCTGTGTTAAAAATGTGGGTAACTTGCATTAAAATTCGGGGGAGAATTATTCTCAGAAATTTAGGGTTCATGTTGTCTAGGCCAATCGCATTCGACTTAATCTTAAGTAGGGATTCCAGAACATCACACGGACTAACACAACAGAAACTGAAGCTAGGAACAGTGCTAGGATAGGGTACTGATGTCAAGTTAAGGGTTGGGGGAAAGTCAGGTACAACTAGTTGCACAAATTTGTTATTTATTTCGTTATGTCCATGTCAACTTGAGTGTTTCGTGTTTTCTTCCCAATTCCAATATTTTTAATAATTTGCCATTTTTTCTTACCGCATAACGCGTTATTAAACTTTGACGTGTAGAAGGCGGTCTTGGCAGAGTTGATTAGCTTTGTTACATTTGATCTTAATGCTTTGTACATATTAAGGTGGCTTTCAGTCTTGTATCTTTTAAACTTTTTAAAGGCGTCATTTCGTTTAATGTTTTCATCATTCTGGCTATAATAATGATACGATAATGAATCTGGTTCTGATTCTACAGCCTAAAAGATATAATCATTCTCTACGATTCTGCGTTTTTGGTTTTCTCGTATCATTAAAATTGCGGATGCCACAGATTTTCGTCCTTTGTGGGGGCGGAAAGGTGCGGGGCGAAGTTTTGAAATACACTTGTAACAGTGACATATCACAGAAGTCTGTATACAAAATGTCGTTGCTCTAGCTCTTATAGTCTCTGAGCGCTCAAAAGGGCGGAAAGACAGACATGGCTCCATGGACTCGGTTATTGATGCTGAATTTATATACTTTATGGGGTCGGAAACGCTTCCTTCTGAACATTATACACATTCACTTTCACCACAAATCTAATATACCCCTATACTAGAGTGTCCCTTATATGGGGGAAAATTTTTTTTTTCCTAATTCAATCACGCATACCCTCTTATTTTTTTCCTTTTGCCTTAAAGTATATGTATTTTAAATATTATTTGAAAATTTTGTCATTAACCCATGCCGAATCCCACTCAAAGTTTTACATATGTGAAAGGCTTTTGAGATATTTTACTTTGTCACCGATTTTTACATATAAAATAAATTATAGGTAAAATTTTAATCAATGTACGCAATTCTAACATTTTATTGGGAATATTTTCTTTTTAAAGTCTCCTTTTTACAATCCGGGTACATTTTTCTATGCTCCTGAACGCAACGTAACAAAAACTCTTTTTGTTCCTCATCCACTGTTAGACGGCCGTGAAAGTCTTGCATCAATTTTACAGCTCTTTCTGCTGTATCATTTACTGCCTTAAGTAATGAAAGACTCTTCTTGCTTTTTAAGTAAGATGGGTTACTGTTCCATGATGAAGGGCACAGACTCAAAAAACTGTCATCAATTTTAAGGCGATCAAATGATTTCCTGCTTTTTATAGATATAAAATCGTCCATGTGTTTGTCTTAAATGGAAAGAAAACAAAAAATTGCATATTTGAGTTAATACTAAAAGGTTTTAATATTAATTACCAAAAAGTGCACCGTTAAGATCTTCCATCGATGGTAAATATCGTTTTTCTAAACTGGATCTATTTTTTTTTAGTCAAATTCGTGACCATTCTTTCCTTTACATCAAAAGTAACGTCGTCATCAAAAAGTGCGAGAATTAATATTTCATCATGTAGATACCATAAATGGTGACAAAATTTCTTCAAAGCTGCTTTTGATATAGCTTCATTAATACTTTCATATTCTTTCAATGATTTTAAAAAGCATAAATCCTGATACGGTGCTTTCACAGCCGAGGAACTTTCAAGCCATGGTTTCACATAGGTAGATACTATAAACAATGACAGGTCGTATATAGCTGCGATTTCTTTTTCACTGAGCTTGAGCTGAGAGCTTAAAATTGCCATTTTTAAGGTGTAAATTGCTCGTGCCATCCATCGAGCTTGATGCATCGCGCCAGGAGGTCTTATTTTCTGTTCCCGTCCAATATCGCCACCTAGGAATATTATGGAGAGCTCAATTAACTCCCGAAAGTCTCCTCTAGCAAAATTTTCTTTCAGTTTCGCTTGAAAAAATTCCAACCACTCATTATATTTAGAACGGCTAAAGTGCGCTTCCACAGTTTGTAGATCAGATTGTATTTTTGAAAGGTCCAGATTTTTCCAAGTATCCTTAAGCTTTTTAAAAAGGGGAATATCTGGACTTCTTGCTATTTCTGCAACTTTTACTTCAAAACACTTTTCAGCACAAGCTCGTAGATATGATGGCGACAGGCAAAATATAGCAAATCTCTATCAAATTTTTGCTCTAACAATAAGCACGTGCCGTTAAACCGACCTGTGTTTGAAGCTGTTGTATCAAAACAAAGAATTTGTACGCAATCTTCAAGATTCCATTTAAGAACCGCATTCCAAGCAGCTTGTGCTTGCTCTTTACCTGTCGAATTTTGCAGATGTGGCACTGCAATGAGTTGTTCTGTATTGTCAAATGCGATTACAATTGGAAGACGTTCCTCCTTACAGCTTCGACCATCTAGAGCTGGTAAAAGCTTTCCATCCCAGTGCAGACTGACAACTTCTGGGATATTATTGTTGAAATCCTCTTTTATCGCTATAGCGCGTTTCTTCCGACTTTCTGTACGAATTCGTTGAATGGTAGACTTGTTAATACTAAGCTCATCAAAATTGTAACCAAGTGCCTCTACAGTAGCTTGAAGAACGTAAACAGAGTCCCTTACACTAAGCTGGCACCTATCTAAGACAGCCACGAGCTTCGGAGTGATGAAGTTTTTGCTACCACGTCTTTTTATGTTTTGAGGCTGACCACTTTCGGTTATCATGGAGTTATGAGAGCTTTCAGCTCTATCTTCCAAGCTTGACAGTGAATCATCCTACAAAGTTAAATAGTAAAGTTCTAAAAATAATTAAGAATAATTTCATATAAATTACCTGTGTGTGAAGATCAAAATTCGAAGAAGGCGCATCCAATAAAGAATCATGGTTTCTTTGCCGGGTTTCTTCTTTCAAACGCCTTGTTTGAGAGCGTTCTTCCTTATTGGCCAATTCTTTATCCACTCCACCCAAGCAGGCGGGTCTCCCTGCTTTTCTTTGGCACTGCAGAAACTTTTTATCCTCTTCAATTTTGATTATTTCCATTGCTTCGGAATGGGCAATATCAAAAAAATTGTCCAAAGTTTGAACAAAATGGTCTCTACGGGATCTATACTTTTCTGATACTTTTTTAGCATCTTTTTGAAGGTCTCTCCAAGCTTGATGTAAGCATAGTAGCTTCTTTACACAGTTATGCAAAGATTTTGTGGGTATTCTTGCTTTTTCCCAAAAGATAATGCATTCGCGAAGCGCCAGATTAGCACTTTCTGTAAAACAGAACCGCAAGCACTTGACGATTCGACGGAAGTTTTGCGCCAACTATTTGATGATTTATATCACCAACTAAAAAAATTTTCTGTTTGGAGCTGCGTAACACTTGAGCCATTGTTAAAAATATTATATTGTGTTTTATTACTTCGTAAACGCTTTGCCGCCAAAAACACAAAATTAACGGGGTCTGCCATATGTTCAGTGAACAGTGAACAGAGATGCCACATCGCTTTATAAAAACCCAAGTATTCGTTGTGATTTAAATTTAACCTTTTTTTTTTATACATGTGTATTATATATATTTAAAACATATACTTTTAAATGTATATATATGTTTTATATATTATATTTAGTCAAACAAGGAATACAAATTAAATTTGACGCGAGTAACAAACAGGTTGCCAGAAACCTAAATGTAAAATGTATGCGCGGTTAAAATCACAACTTCTAACACGATTCGGCACGGTTTAATGTAATTTAAAAAGCCAAAATAATTTTTTTTAGTTATTTGGATAAAAAAGTAAAAAAAATAGAGGGTATGCGTGTTCAAATTTTACTTTCGAAAAATAAGGGACACTCTACCCTATACTCATTTTGAGTTTGGGGTATAACAACAACAATAACAAAACAAAACAGACCAAAAGAGCAGAAAATTTTAAAATAAATATAATGAAAGAATGAGCAGAATATTCCAGCGGTCAGTTCAATAGTAAATATTATTGTGTTTGCAACACAAGAAATTGTGAAACCTACTATATTTTTATACTTTGCAGGCTTGAACAAAATAAAATTGGACCATGCAGGTCCATTGACCTGAGATTTTTTGACAGATGTGAAACTCCGATTCACTCTGACACCATCCACCATCCGTCAAAAACAGCTGATGCCAATAACAAGTTCATACAATTTTTTTTTTTTTATTTAGAAGATTTATTTATTTACTTTGTCTCAAAATGGATGATGAAGAATTGGCAATTATTTTGGATGTGGTTCAACAGCAAAATATTTTCTTGCACCAACTGATAATGTTGCTGCAAATGAATAATGATGATGATGATGACTGTAACTTTGACGAGGATGAGATGCTTGACTGAGCATCTGCCCTAAATATACAAAAGCCAGGAATGTTTTGGTCGTTTGTGAGTACTTCTACTAACTTTAACCAAAGTTTAAGTACAAGGACATATTTTATGTTTTTAGAAGCGGTTCGGGACATTTTGGGAGAAAGATGTGCCTAACAACACGAGGCGTTCTTCAAAGAAAGTTTGGAGAGGCCCTGCTTTGATGTTTTAGTGAATCGGCTGGCGACTTTGGGCTCGTCCTCTGAGTACCGAACAGTTGGCAGGCTTTTCGGTGTGTCTCCAAGCAGTGTGTGTAATATCCTGCACGAGTTTTGCAGAGCACTTGCCCACGAGTTTTCGGAGGAGTTCATGTCGCCCAATTACCTAACTTCCGACAAAATTTATGCGTGCGTTAAGGGATTCGAGGCAATTGGGTTTCCTCAGTGCCTAGGTGCAATCAATAAGAACTCCCGTAATATAGTTACATATAAATTGGTTTTTAAACTTCTTTTTTAGTCTAGATGCATGCCACATTGAAATAAAACCACCAGTAGCTGAGGCAGTGGACCACCATAACTATAAGGGCTGGTATTCCACAGTCTTGTTTGCCCTAGTGGATTATAGGTAAGATATTTGCATATATATTTATCAAGTGATTATTATTTAATTTCGATTCTCTTTAGATACAGATGTACATATGTCAATATCGGGTCAGCAGGAAGGTGCAATGACTCGATGATATACCAGAAGTCAAGACTTGCAAAACGGATCGTAGCATCGGCATTACTCCAAGAGAAAGCCAAGGATGTAGGCGGAGTAAACGTGCCTGTAATGCTGATCGGGGACTCGGAATTTAGGTTTTCTAAAAAGCTGATGAAACCTTACCCGTTTTCCACAGCCACCTCTTTGGAACAGCGCACGTTCAACTACAACCTTTCAAAAGCTATGCGAGTGGTGGAAAATGCGTTTGGCCATTTAAAAGCCAGATTTCGAATAATTGGTAAAGGTCTTGATAGCCACCACAAAAATAATAGCGCCATAATAATGTGCTGTTGTATTTTACACAATATATTAAATATTCACAACAGCGCGACTAGTGAAAATTGGGAGCTTGCAACAAATGAGCAGCGCGAACAGCCCGATAGCAGAAAATCACCGACAGCGACCGTATTACCAATAGCCACTCTACAGAGAAAAAATATGCAAGTGACATGATCATTTAAAACAAAAAATAAGATAAAATTTTGGTGTTTAGAAGTTCTCACGCAAGTGGCAGTAAAAGACATGGATAATTATAGTTGTTCGGAGCAGAACACCGCAGATTAGCTGCTTGCCAAAAGCACCCAATTATTGGCTATCAGCCGCAAATTTTGTTTGTTAATAATGCCTATGTAACTCAAATGTTTGTTAAAGCTTTGCGCTTGCTTGCCCTGCTAAGCGCTCTCTGCAAGCTCGCTCTTTGTCATCTCTGCTTTGTGTCGGCCTACCCACGTCTGCCGAGCGAAGCTGCGCTTAGCGAAGGCAGGCAAGCTACACTTGCAATTTGGAGCTCGCGCAATAAAGTTTATATCGCAATTTTATATCTGCGCCGGCTTTTATTTAATTCGAAATAATTAGTCGGCCGATCGGGGATAAAACCATTATCTCCACAATAGTAAAAAATTGATACTCGTAGTTTCGAAATCATTAACCTGAGAAAATAAAACTAAGAAATTAAAAATCACAAGCAGTTACTACAATTATAAATGAGCACCGATACCACCATAGCACAGCAGACAGTAGTCAAAGTATGAATTGGGATCAGATCCAGAGCATGGAGGCTGCTATCAATGCGGCCCCAATGCAACAGAAATTAGAATTTGAGGGTCAACTGAACGCCCTTAGGAATGACAGATCAATAGAAGCGGCCCTAACACAACAGAAATTAGAATTCGAGGAAAAGCTAAACTTGCTTAAAGGTTAAATTTCAATAACAATTGACCAAGGTGTTAAAGAGTACCAACCAGCTTCTATTAATAGGGACATCAAGTGTGTCGAGCTCTTAGATATGGTTAAATCCATCCCTGAATTCAATGGTAGTCAAGAGAATTATGTCTCTTGGCACCATGCCGCGCATGCTGCTTACGCATTATTGTAACCATTATTCGAAACAAGACTAAGGGTTCCGCAGATGCTATGCTTGCGTCATACAACACTGTTTTGAATTTTAAAGCAATAATGGCTCGGTTAGACTTCACGTAAGCGGATAAAACTCCGGTACAGGTAATAACCCAGGAGTTGGGTCTTTTGAGACAAGGAGAACTTTCTCTCCTGAAATACTATGACGAAATTCAAAGAAAGCTCACGCTTCTTACTAACAAAACTATTATGACTCATGACACAGCAGCTGCTGCCGTCTTGAACAAAAATTATAGGGAAGATGCCCTACACACATTTGTCTCTGGACTTAAAAGTTCCTTAAAAACCGCGGTTTTCCGGCAAAATCTCATGATTTGCCATCGGCTTTAGCCTTAGCTCAAGAGGCAGCAGAAACGAACGCGGTCAGTTCGCGGCCAACAAGAAAAACCTGCTACCTATAGGAATTAGCAGTTATCAAACAAATTCAGCGGTAGCTCTAAGACTACCCAAAATATCATTTATACTTCACAAGAAGCAGCAAGCGACCAGGAGTACGAGGCGGTTGCCCAGGACGAGGTCACAGCAATTGATGATGCACTTTCCGATGAACAAAGTTGCAATTTTTTAGGCTCCCTGCTACCGTTCATCACACGAATAGTAGCAGGGCGTACAATCAAGCTGCACTTGGATACAGGGGCTTCGAAAAAACTATATAAAGCCACTTCCCGAGCTAAAAATATTGTACCAGTAGAAAATCCCTTTCAGTTCAAGTCCATTCACGGTAGAACGACTGTCAAACAAAAATATCTCATTGATCTCTTTCAGGTTAAATCTTATTTTTGAATCATAGATACATTAAAAAATTTCGACGGCATTATAGGACTTGACCTCCTTAAAAAAATCTGAATACAAATATATTAAAGACAGATTATGGTTCAAAACCTATTTTCTTCAAACGTTAGCCGGACGTTAATTAAATTCACTTCGACGACACGGATGTCCCAGTTGCCATCGGGGAATCATTTAACAATATGATAGAAAATAGAATAAAAGCATTCGCAAAATATTCCACAACATTGGACCTGAAATCATGCTTTCATCAGATCCAACTGGCGGAGAAGGACAGGGAAAAAGCAGCATTTTCCGTCAACAACGGAGAGTATGAGTTTTGCAGACTTTCGTTTGGGCTAAAAAACGCCCCTATTATTTTCCAGAGGGCTATCGACGATATCCTCAGAGGGAAGATAAGCAAAACGTGCTACGTTTACGTGGACGACGTGATTATTTTTCTGAAACAAAGGAAGATCATGTTAATGATATCGACTGAGTCCTTAAAAGTCTTCATGAGGCAGGCATGAAGATATCCCAGGTAAAAATCAAGTTTTTAAAAAAAGCGTGAAATACTTGGGATTCATTGTGTCGAGAGGCGGGATAACAACTTCACCCGAGAAGGTGCAAGCAATATCAAACTTCCCGACCCCAACCACACTTTTTATTGACGAGCATGGCGAAAAAATAATCTGTAAACCAGGAAAAAAAACTTCGTGGCCGACGCTTTGTCACGCCAGCGTATAAACGCGTTGAAGGACAATACGGGCTCGGACGTAGCAACCTGTCTTAGCGAAGAGTCCCCCAGCTATGACGTAGAGACAATAGATAAACCAGTCACCTGTTTCCGAAATCAAATCATTATCGATGAAACAGAAGTTCCCTACACAAAAATTTTAAAATTCTTTAAAGGAAAAACAAGGCATTTCATAAAATTCTTGTAGTGACGCTTGAACCAAGTAACGCAATTGAGAAATTACTACTGACCAAAAATTCTTTGAAAATCGTAGCTGCTGTTAGCGCCCCTATTTGTCAAGATTGGCGGGTATTTTTGGGCAAACGGTGGGACTCGGGAGAGAGTAAACGCTGTATGTTCGTGGGAACTGGCGTTTGGATCGTTTCGCTGTTATGAGGGTGCGTGGATGCAAGTCCACCTACTGTCGCTCTTTTCTATTCAGTGCCCCACTGGTGGTGTTTATTTATAAAGAGGAAATAATAGTGAACCAACAAAACCTCGCGCCAGTGCCAAGTCGAAAAAGAATGGTTTTAGTGTGAAAATCTACAGTCAAAACTTACCTTAAGCACGAAAGCTAGAGGAAAAAAGGCAATCCACCGAAACTCTTCTACGCACCTTGTTCTTTTCTCTCTTTTTTTGTATGTGCTCTCTAGATGATGTACATTTACAGCAATTATAGTCGTCGCGTCAACAAAAGCGCTTTTGGACATGGATGGCACGTAAGTAAGAGAAACACTACCTTACTCTTGTTAAAATAAATGAGCATGAAAGAAGGAAAATTGTAAGAAGAAAAAGAGAAGAGAGTTTAAAAACTGGCCAAAAGGGAGCGAGCACAGTTTAACCGTTTAATTTTCGACTCTAAATGCTCATGTAATTATACCCGATACTCAAAATGAGTATTGGGGTATATTAGATTTGTGGTAAAAGTGGATGTGTGTAACGTCCAGAAGGAAGCGTTTCCGACCCCATAAAGTATATATATTCTTGATCAGCATCAATAGCCGAGTCGATTGAGCCATGTCTGTCTGTCCGTCTGTCCGTCTGTCCGTCCGTCCGTCTGTCCGTCCCTATCAGCGCCTAATGCTCAAAGACTATAAGAGCTAGAGCAACGACATTTTGTATCCAGCCTTCTGTGATATGTCACTGTTACAATTATATTTCAAAACATCGCCCCGCCCACTTCCGCCCCCACAAAGAACGAAAATCTGTGGCATCCACAATTTTAAAGATACGAGAAAACCAAAAACGCAGAATCGCAGAGAATGACCATATCTATTAGACTGCAGAATTTGAATTGGATCGTTTTATTATTATAGCCAGTATGAAGAAAACAATTTCATTTTTTCTCGCCCTGTCTCTCTCTAACACACACGTATCATAGCCGGCTTTGCTTAGCGCAAAACATTAGCGCCTAGATCTCAGAGACTATAAGAGCTAGAGCAACCAAATTTGGTATCCACACTCCTGTGATATCGGACCTTGACGAGTTTGTTTAAAAATTTCGCCCCACCCCCTTCCGCCCCCGAAAGGACGAAAATCTGTGACATCCACAGATCTCAGAGACTATTAGACCTGACTGTAGAGCTCTCACTGTTACAAAACTATTTGTAATTTTTCACTGCAGAACTCACTGTTGATAGCTCACTGCTACAAGTGTGTTTCAAAATTTCGCCCCACCCCCTTCCGCAGCCATAAACAACGAAAATCTGTGGCAACCACAATTTTGAAGATAGGAGAAAATTAAAAAGGCACAATCATAGAGAATGGCCATATCTACCAGATTGCCGAATCCTGCCGAATCCGAATAAGATCGGATTATCATTATAGCCAAAAGTAACAAATCAATTTGCAGTGGCTACGCAGCGCCCGTCGACACGTTCTGACTGATTTTCTATCTCTCGCACGCACTCTTTGTCGTTAAATGAACCCATACTGACTATGTATCGGGTATAAATGTAGAGTTGCGGTCGCAGCAGCAACTCACAACTTTCCCCCTCGTTTTATATGCAATTTTATCGCCTTTTCGTTTAGCGAATGCCAATCTAATTGGGAATTGATTGCGTTTGAATTCAATTGATACATCTGTACTAATCATAGGGATTCGTGGCAGCAACACATTTTCGCCTTGAAACTTTCTATTCAAAATGATGGCTTCAATAACGTTTCTCATTAGTTTTTTAAAGACTAATCGTGTGCCATTACACAGCCGTGGTGGGTTCAAGTTACGCAGCAGAATGATCGGAGATCCAACCTTCAATTGTAAATGGTGTGGTGGCATGCCTGGCAAATCCAATGAATTTAAAAACTCAATTGGAAAATTCACAGTTTCGTTGATATCGCAAAATGCATCGATAGATTTGTATGACATCTATAAATTTAAATTTAAATGTAAATTGACGTCCACATTTTTTGCTGCCAAAATCGCTCTTTCTACCAGCCTATTATGATTTTCATATTGTGTGTGTACATCGGGAAATATGTAATCGATGAGAGTATTTTGCGAGTCGATGATTGTGCAGAAGTCCGTCTGTAATTTTATGCATCCAGTATTTTCCTGTACAGCAACTTTCCCATCGCCAATATCTAACAGTTGTTTAGAGAAAGTTTCGGCGGATGGATCCTGAAGTATTTTAACGCGCATGTTCACCGTCAGCTGTACTTTTTCAACATTACGCCACAGTCGCGAACCGTCGCGGCAGTGTTAAGGGAATTTCGAAGTCCTTGAGAATCGAGGTATTTTTCGTATAGGCCAGTAGTTGCTGTGGCGTCCTCTTGGAGGCATCTTCCAGTGATGCCAGCACTGGTGCGCCCAGGTATTTCCTCCTTGCCCTTAAAAGAGCCGGACAGTTGCAGATGAGATGTTCCAGGGTTTCGGTTGCACCAGATTCACCACGTTTCCTACAGCTGTCTCTGTTGGTGATGCCTAGCCTTGTTGCATGTGCCGCAGCCAGACAATGACCTGTTAATAGTCCCACTAACAATCTGCAGTCCTTCCGGGGTAGGTGCAGTAGGTTGTGGCTGAGTTTATCATTGCGTTCTTTGCACATGATTTTCGAGGTTCTGCAGGTGGTGGTACTCCTCCACCTACTTTCGGTTTGTGATCTAGCCTGCTTCTCTAGATCGCTTTGCATCGTTCTAAGGGAGACATGCACGTTCTCGGTTCTCCTATTCGCCAGCCCGACGCCTTCCTTAGCTAGTACGTCCACCGCCTCGTATCCTTCGATGCCCTGGTGGCTGGGAACCCAATAGATCCGCACTGTCTTTGTCGTGCTTAGGATGTCTAATGCCTCCCTGCTCGCCAAGACACTTCTGGATCTTCGCCATGGATCTTATCGCCGCTTGGCTGTCGACGAATAGGTTGACCGCATCGTGTGCTCGTTCTGTGAGGAGAGCGACCTCTGCTGCTTTCCCGATGTCAAAAACTTCTGCCTGGAATATGCTGCATTGGTCCGGTAGCTTATATGACAGCCTTATCCCAAGGTCTGTACAGTATAGGCCCGCTCCTACTCCTCCGTCCATCTTGGAGCCGTCTGTGTATATATTGAGGTGCTCAGTTTGGTCCCTTCCAATTTTCCAGTCTGCAGGTCCCAAAGATGAGGTTGTTTTGACGTCGAGGCAAGTTTGGGGGATCATGTAATCAGTAGATCTGATCATGTCCGTGCCAATTGAACTGTGCCCATGTCCTTGTGGCAACCGGTTTCCTGATGCGATTAGGCGCTGTGCTGCCTTTCCTGCAATCAGGCGAGCGTGGATGTCTAGGGGTTCGATTCCAAGTAGGGTTTCGAGTGCCTTTGTTGGGGTTGACCTCAGCGCCCCTTTAATACAGAGCAAACCCTGTCACTGAATCTTTTTCATAAGCTTATGTACGTCTTCTTTTCGGTAGCTTCCATACAGCAGAGTTGGTCGCACCACCGATATGTAAGTCAAGTGCATTAGAGCCGGTGAAAGGCCCCATGTGCTGCTGAGCATCTTCTTGGATGCATAAAGCGCAATGGTGGCCTTCTTCACCCTTTGCAATACATTGGGTTTCCATGCCAGTTTGCTATCCAGTACTGTGCTTAGGTATTTGACTTTTGCTTTTGGGGTTAGCCTAGTTTGATTGATCTTCGGGGGGGTCCATATCGGTACCTTCTACCTCTTGGTAAAGAGGATGAGGTCCGTCTTGTCCACGTTGATACTGAGTCCTACTTCTTCCGCCCACTCACGTATCTCCCTGAGTGTACGTTCCATTAAGGAGCTGAGGGTCGATGGACATACACCTGTAATAAGTATGCTTATGTCATCTGCATAAGCTGTTATTACTGGGGCCTTCCTTTCGTATCTCTTGATGAGGTCGTCGACCACCAGATTCCACAGGAGGGGCGACAGGACTCCACCCTGGGGTGTGCCTCTGTGTGCCTCTTTTACCATGGAAGCGGTGCCCCACTCTGATTGCACCCGTCTGCAACCTAGGAGGTTCCTTATCCACAGGTTGATTGCTGGAAGTGTATTAGTTGCTACCAGGCGATTTGTTATTGCTTTCGTAGCCACGTTGCTAAATGCTTCGGAGATGTCAACAAATACTCCCAGTGCATACTTTTTATTGTGAAGGGCGTTCTCAATGATAGCTACTACCGAGTGTAGTGCAGTCTCCACCGATTTCCCTTTGGTATAGGCATGCTGGTTGGTTGACATCAGTCCCCCTACATCATTCCTGATGTGTAAATCCAGCAGCTTTTCTAGTTTTTTTAGTATAAAGGAGGTAAGGCTTATCGGTCTGTAATCCTTGGGACTCACATGGCTGCACTTTCCTGCCTTTGGGAGGAAGACAAGTCTCGAGGTTCTCCATTGGATAGGGATATAGCCCGTACTTAGACATGCTGTGTACTGCGGAAAGCCATGGGGTAATCACCTCTTTGGTCACCTGCATCATGGCTGGGAATACCCCGTCCAGTCCTGGTGCTTTTGTGCCCGCAAAGGAGTTTATTGCCCAGTGGATTCGCTTAGTGGTCAACAGATCTGTTGGGGGGTGTTGTTCCTCGGTTGCTAGGTCCTGGTGCTCTTTGGCATCAGCGACATCTGTGCAACCAGGGAAATGCTCCTCCATTAGTGCTGTTAGGGCTTCATCACTGCCCTCTGTCCACTGTCCGTTATCTAGCTTTAATTGACTTTGTATGGTGGGCTGCTTAGAGAGCAGCTTCCGAAGCCGTGAGGTTTCTGGTACTTTCTCGATGTTGGAGCAGAAGGTCCTCCACGAGTTCCGATGTGCTTTGCGTATTTCCTTCTTGTAGATCCTAAGTAGGAGTTTGTATTCCTCATAGACGGCCTAATAGCGAACGAAGCCTGTTTGGCGATCTTAAAGAATTCCATGAGGTTGTTCCTTTGAAGAGAGAGATCCTGGTCCCACCCGAGTGGCTTGGACCTCTTCTTCGTTCTCGAGGGTTCGCACGATGTGTGGTAGGCATTCAGTAACTCCTTGGATAGAGTCTCTAGGGACTTCTCTATATCCACCGCGGATTTCACTGAGCCCGGATTCACGAGCTTCGAAGTAACTGTCTTTTTAAACTTTTCCCAGTTTGTATTCCGGGGGTTTCTATAGACTGTTATCTTCTAAGAGTGTTTGAATTCGCACTTAAACTGAATGTACTTATGATCTGAGAAGGAGGGTCTTTCAAGGACTCTCCAGCTAGATACCAGAGTACTGTTTCCCGTTGCAAGTGTTAGGTCAAGCACGTTGGATGAGGTGGGACCTACGAAGGTGTGCTCCTCCCCAACGTTTACTATGTATAGATTAGTTGCTAGTATAAAGTCTAAGAGTGACTCATCTCTGTCGTTGATGTCGGGGCTTCTCCACACATTGTGGTGGGCATTAGCGTCCGTCCCGATGACGAGTTGATGGTTTTTGGTGCCGGCTACTGTCACCAGTGTAGTATGTGCATATATTGAGTGTACACTGTACCCAACGGTTAACAATAAATATATCAGCAACACATTGTTGCAGTACACAAACAAAACCATTTCAAGTGAGCGTGCAATATGATCGCCGCTTATGCGCTAAGCTAAGTCAGCATTCCCACGCTGACCACTTGAAGCATATATATATATATACACATATGTACATACGGCTCTTGCCCTCTCGATTATGCTGATAAGACAAATCTGTATGAAGCCGCTCCGCTGTTGGCGTAACCGGCAGCGCAGCTATGCGGTCTGAGTTATAAGAATAAATTCAATAAAGATATTCTAAAAACCGAAGTCAAACGGCACAGACGTGCCCGTGTTATAACTGAACAAGTGACATATTAAATGGCGACCGTGACACGTGTCACGAACATGTAGATGTTCAAAAACTAAAATATATTGAAAATAAACAAAGTTAAAACGGTCCGCGTTGCCCGAATAAAATCATTCATATAAAAATATAAAAAAATACAATGAGCCGGCACGAGAGCAGACAACAACAGCAGCACCACAGCAGGCACCACTAGAAGCAGCAGCAGTCCGACCAACAGGAGAATTACCAACAGCAGCTGCAGCAGCAGCAGTAACATCAAAAACTAACAACGAAATGGAGCGAAACTGAACGCAGTGAGTAGAGTGGTATGTGTGGCAAAAGAGGCGGCGTAGTAAAACGCCTGAGAGCCAGAAGGGCAACACTGCTCAAACTGCTAAATAGCAACGATAATTTGCCGTGGAGCACATCTGTGAAATTACACACAGAGCTCGATCACATCAAATTGTTGCTAGCAGAAAAGAAAAAGAAAGAGCCAATGCACACAACCACCTACACTGCAATACAAAATATCAGTAAAATATTAATCGTATCTCCACCACCCCAACTCCAAATAGCAAAGCCAAGGAAGACCTGCCCGAACGACTGCGAGGGACCTCTACACTCGCCGCATTGCGAGTACACCTGTGCAGCCTGCACCGGTGCCCCAAGAGAAGCAGTAGCAGCCTGTGCAGCCAGCACCGGCCTCGTCTAGCGCAACAAGCTAGACCCGGAGCAGTGAACCGACAGCGCTTCCTAGAGCGCCCACCGCCAAACAAAAATTTTTTTCTAAATGCCTGCGATGCATAAAACTTAACTTTAAAATCTAAAATTGTAAAATTGAGCGGAATAACATCTGCCCAATTAGAGTGAGGCCTGTAAAGCCACACAAACACTAGGCAGAGAAAAAATGTAAAAACTGAAAAAAAGGGTCACAAACAAATAAAATAAGTAAATTTGAAGAAAATTTCGAAAATTTTGACACAATGGGTTTAGTAGATGTAAAATCGGTAGATTCGACAGCCAATGTAATAAACAAAGTCGAAGTCAATAACACCGACCTAAAGTTAATAACAATACTTGTTGCTATTATTTTCATTATAATCATAGGACATCTATTATATAAATTGTATAAACTACATAATAGATGCATAAAGAAACGCTATCAAAGCCGGGCAGATGACCTGGACAAAATTTAAAACAAATTTATAATGTTAACAGGCTGGCGAAAATCCTCTAGCTGAACCCTCCACGAGGGTGCCGGCTGGGCAATGGACACTGCATTACCCCGGACAAGGGTAATGCACTGTCGCTTGCTCTGTCCGGGGTAATGCAGTGTCTAGCTAAGGCTATGGTCCGGCGTCTTCCCGATTCAAAGTCGGGGGAACCGAACCAGGGCCATGGCTAGAGGTGCCTGGCGGTCAGGCCTAAAACGCTAGGGGGTGGTCCCCCCGAAAAATATTAACCAGTATGGACCCTCGGGCCAACTATGGAGTCGAAGAAGGAGCAAGCACGGGTTGGGATGTCAACCCAAACGTCGGTGGAAAGCGTGACTGCTACCACCGGCAGGCACGGGGAGGAGCAATCCTCTCTGCGTGTCGCCAGCGGTCACACCTCAGACTTGGCGGGAGCAGGCCAGGTCAGTTGTAAAGCTACTGCCACAACAACAACAACAAAAACAAGTCACTCCGTAGCCTGCAAGTTGAGCCGCACAGATGCCGTAGTCGATACAGACACGGATCTGGAGAGCGTGCTCTCTCTAAGCAGGACGGATGAAGAGAGCCTTCTCCGCTCTCCGGAACCAGGCACCAGCTCCCCTGCGTAAGGGGGGCCGAAGCGTTCCAAGGAGGGGATGAAGGCCAAAGCGCAATACAAAGCGGCCCTCAACATCATAAGCCGGCTGCAAGGTAAAGCAGACATCTCCCAGGAGGAGAAGGTCAAGCTAGCCTGGGCCGAGCAGAGAGTAGAGGAGGGTCGGCTACATTATGCTCAGATGCCACAGATGAGGGCGTCGAATGGCGAATATGCCAATAAGGTGGAGGAGATGATGGCCACCAGAGGCAACGCTCGACTGGAGAGTGCCATTAAGGACACTCCAGCGAGCAAGCGGCAACGCGGGCCCAAGAGTGCAGCCCCTCCACCGAAAGCGGCCAAGAAGTCAACGAAGCCGAAAGCGAAGGTCAGCGATGTGACCAAACGACATCTGATCGTGGCACTCATCGACCGCAGCGAGGAAAACGGCAAGATGTCAGCGGCACAGTGGAAGCTGGTGCACGCGCGTCTCGTCGACGCACTTTTTGCACAGATGGAGGAAGACCCCGCGGCCCCAATGCCCACGTTCGATGGTGCTGGGTGGCTAAACGGGGTTAAGATCCTGAAGTGCAATGACGATCCAACCCTAAGGTGGCTGACGCGTACGGTCTGCCAACTGGAGGCGATGTGGGAGGGGGCCAAGCTGGAGGTTGTGGACCGGGAGCTTATCCCGTCAAGCCTAAGGCGAAGGTACTCTTCCCCATCACAATCCAGGGGGACCGAGCGCTGAAGCTCCTTCAGCGGCAAAACGCGGACGTGCCAACGGCGGATTGGAGGATCCTCTAAATAAACAAAGAAGCAGAAGATCTGCTGTACCCCAAGTTCGGGAAGATGGCGTGGGGCATGGGTAGCGTCTACCTGCGCCTCAAAAAGCGCCACCCTGAGGACAAGGACGCGCACACCCTGCAGGCAGGCGAGGCGGAAAAGGACTTAGGTCTTGAGTCCATCGTGGAGGCCGCCCAGGGTCTTGCGCTCGAAGACGAAGAAGAGGAAGACGGTGACCTGACGCTGGTAGTCAACCCGTCAGGTGCAAGTGAGCCAGCCACCCATGCTGAGTGTGCTGCAGCTCAATTTGCATAAAAGCAAGGTAGCGTCGGCGGAGCTCCTCATCGCCATGGAGCAAGGGCTCGCCGACATAGCTCTAGTCCAGGAGCCCTGGATTGCGACAGGCAATTCAGTGGCCGGACTAAAGTCCTCAAATCATAACCTGTTCTACTCAACATCGGTAAGCAGGAACAGAACCGTCGTACTCGTACGAAAGGGAATCCATGCTTACCTTATGTCTCATTACAGCACGGATGACCTGACGGTTGTGATGCTGGAAAGTGAGGAAAAGCGCCTTCTGGTGGCTTCCTGCTACATGGCTCACGACAGACCCGCACCACCCGACGAACTCAGGAGCCTGGTGATAGAAGCCGGCACCAAAACTATCAACTCGTCATCGGGACGGACGCCAATGCCCACCACAATGTGTGGGGAAGCACCGACATCAATGACAGAGGTGAGTCACTCTTAGACTTTATACTAGCAACTAATCTATATATAGCAAACGTTGGGGAGGAGCACACCTTCGTAGGTCCGACCTCATCCAACGTGCTAGACCTAACACTTGCAACGGGAAACAGTACTCTGGTATCTAGCTGGAGGGTCCTCGAAAGACCATCCTTCTCAGACCATAAGTACATTCAGTTCAAGTGCGAATTCAAACACTCTTCGAAGATAACAGTCTATAGAAACCCCGGAACACAAACTGGGCAAAGTTTAAAAGACAGTTACTTCGAAGCTCGCGAATCCGGGCTCAGTGAAATCCGCGGAGGATATAGAGAAGTCCCTAAAGACCCTATCCAACGAGTTACTGAACGCCTACCATGCATCGTGCAAACCCTCGAGAACGAAGAGGAGGTCAAGCCACTCTGGTGGAACCGAGATCTCTCTCTCCAAAGGAACAACCTCAAGGAATTCTTCAAGATCGCCAAACAAGCGAACGAAGAGATTGTCAATGAGGAATATAAAATCCTACTTAGGAGCTACAAGAAGGAAATACGTAAGGCACAAAGGAACTCGTGGAGAAACTTCTGCTCCAACATCGAGAAAGTGCCGGAAACCGCTAGGCTCCGGAGGCTGCTTTCAAAGCAGCCCACAGTACAGAGCCAACTAAAACTAGACAACGGACAGTGGACAGAGGGCAGTAAAGAAGCCCTAACAGCACTAATGGAGGCGCACTTCCCTGGATGCACCGAGGTCACTGACGCCAAGGAGCATCAGGACCTAGCAACCGAGGAACAGCACCCCCCCAATAGGTCTGTTAACCACTAAGAGAATCCACTGGGCCATAGACTCCTTCGCGGGCATAAAAGCACCAGGACTGGACGGGATATTCCCAGCCATGATGCAGTTGACCAAAGAGGTTGTTACCCCATGGCTCTTCGCAATATACTCAGCATGCCTAAGTACGGGCTATATCCCCATCCAATGGAGAACCTTGAGAGTTGTCTTCCTCCCTAAGGCAGGAAAGTGCAGCCACGTGAGTCCCAAGGATTACAGACCGATAAGCCTTACCTCCTTTATACTAAAAACACTAGAAAAACTGTTGGACTTGCACATCAGGAATGAGGTAGGGGGACTGATGTCAACAAACCAACACGCCTACACCAAAGGGAAATCAGTGGAGACGGCACTACACTCGCTAGTAGCCACCATCGAGAGCGCCCTTCACAACAAAAAGTATGCTTTGGGAGCATTTGTGGACATCTCAGGAGCATTCAACAACGTGGCCACAACCGCAATAGCAAGTCGCCTAGAAGCGAATAACATACACCCTGCAATCAACGTCTGGATCAAAAACCTCCTAAGTTGTAGACGGGTGCAATCGGAGTGGGGCACTGCTTCCATGGTAAAGGGGGCACACAGAGGCACACCTCAGGGTGGAGTCCTGTCGCCACTACTGTGGAATTTGGTGGTCGACGACCTCATCAAGAGATTTGAAAGGAAGGCCCCAAAGATAACAGCTTATGCAGCTTATGTCCATCGACCCTCAGCTCCTTAATGGAACGTACACTCAGGGAGATACGTGAGTGGGCGGAAGAGGTAGGACTCAGTATCAACGCGGACAAAACGGACCTCATCCTCTTTACCAAGAGGTACAAGGTACCGATATGGACCCCCCCGAAAATTGACCAAACTAGGCTGACTCCAAAATCACAGGTGAAATACCTAGGCACAGTACTGGACAGCAAGCTGGCATGGAGGCCCAATGTAGTGGAAAGGGTGAAGAAGGCTACCATTGCGCTTTATACATCCAAGAAGATGCTCAGCAGCACATGGGGCCTGTCACCTGCTCTAATGCACTGGATCTACATCTCGGTGGTGCGACCAACTCTGCTGTATGGAGCCTTTGTGTGGTGGCAGGCTACTGAAAAGAAGACATACCATAAGCTTATGGAAAAGACTCAGCGACAGGCTCTGCTCTGTATTACAGGGGCGCTGAGGTCAACCCCAACAAAAGCACTCGAAACTGTACTCGGAATCGACCCCCTGGACATTCACGCTCGCCTGATTGCGGGAAAGGCAGCACAACGCCTCATAGCATCAGGAAATCTATCGCCACAAGGATACGGGCATAGTTCAATCGGCAGGGAAATGACCAGATCAACTGATTACATGACCCCCCCAAACTTGCCTTGACGTCAAAACAACCACATCTTTGGGACCTGAAGACTGGAAAATTGGAAGGGACCAAACTGAGCACCTCAATATATACACAGACGGCTCCAAGATGGACGGAGGAGTAGGAGCGGGCCTATACTGTACAGACCCTGAGATAAGGCTGTCGTATAAGTTACCGGACCAATGCAGCATATTCCAGGCAGAAGTTTTTGCCATAGGGAAAGCAGCGGAGGTCGCTCTCCTCACAGAACGAGCACACGATGCGGTCAACCTATTCGTCGACAGCCAAGCGGCGATAAGATCCATGCAGTCGTCCGCGGTCAGTTCCAGAAGTGTCTTGGCGAGCAGGGAGGCATTAGACATCCTAAGCACGACAAAGACAGTGCGGATCTATTGGGTTCCCAGCCACCAGGGCATCGAAGGAAACGAAGCGGCGGACGTACTAGCTAAGGAAGGCGTCGGGCTGGAGAATAGGAGAACCGAGAACGTGCCTGTCTCCCTCAGAACGCTGCAAGGCGATCTAGAGAAGCAGGCTAGAACACAGACTGATAGCAGGTGGAGGAGTACCACCACCTGCAGAACCTCGAAGATAATGTGCAAGGAGCGCAACGAGAAACTTAGCCACTACCTACTGCACCTACCACGAAAGGACTGTAGATTGCTAGTGGGAATACTAACAGGTCACTGTCTGGCTGCTGCACATGCAGCAAAGCTAGGCATCACCAACAGAGACAGTTGTAGGAAATGTGAGGAACCTGGGGCTATCGAAACCCTGGAACATCTCATCTGCAACTGTCCGGCTCTCTCAAGGGCAAGGAGGAGATACCTGGGCACCCCAGTGTTGGCATCACTGGAAGATGCCTCCAAAAGGACGCCACAGGAACTGCTGGCCTACGCTAAAAACACCTCGATTCTCGGGGACTTTAAAACCACATAACACTCTCGCGACGGTTCATACACCCCCCATCCGGATAACTAAGGGCCATATTGGCCTATGCGTGGCCCCGCTTAGGGCCGTCCGGGTTAACCTAACCTAACCTATAATGTTAACAAAAATTGGCTAAAAATAAAAGAAAAATAAATAAAAAGAAGAAGACCTAGGCGACCTTACGATACCAGCGGTAATCACACTGGCCAATCTATTTGATTCTGAATCAGAGTCTATTTGTTTGGACGTTGACATGCAATGACTGCATCTTTCAAGAGGCGATGCAGTTACTGCACCGTCAAGTGGCCCGTGTGAAACCAGCAGAAGGCTGTTACGCGCGGATCCCAGGCAAAACGCAGCCCTCCTCCCGCCCAACCGACCGAGGGGCGCTGCCGCATGACGCACGGCGCGTAGCCGAACCGAACGCGAACATGCAAGAAAGATAGCTGTTAGACTAACATTCGAGGAAAATTAGCACTAAACTTACTAAGAAACTAAGCATGCAATCAAAATACAAATACCACTACAATTACTAATTACTAGAAAGGTGTGTAAGGATTAGTAATTTAATAAGAGGAAGAGAATTAGTGGTGGATATAATATGGTAGAGGGAATTATAATCCGAGCATAAGACCCTAAACGGTTCATGCAAGGAATAATTCGATCTACAAAGTGGAAGGAACAACGGTATAAAATTTCTAGTCAGTCTAATAGGAATCGTGAAGTTTATGCGGCTCAACAGATCAGGGCTGTCTATGTCACCCCCGATCAAGTTGTGCATAAATATCACACCAAGCATTTTTCTACGGTTAATTAAGGATGGGAGGTTTACTAATAGTAGTCTACTAGAGTAAGATGGGAGTCTTACACCCGCATCCCAGTTAAGGCCCCGCAGAGCAAAGAGTAAAAAAGTTTTTCTGTACTGATTCTATACGGTCCTGGTGTACTTTGTATTGAGGGCACCATACACAGGAGCCGTATTCTAAAATCGGACGAACTAGCGAAGTATAGAGAGTCTTTGTTATATAGGGGTCGTCAAATTCTTTTGACCACCTCTTTATAAACCCAAGCACGCCCATGGCCTTATTTACCATGGTAGAAATGTGTTCGGAAAACTTTAACTTTGCGTCTAATAAGACACCAAGATCATTCACCAGGGTAATTCTCTCAAGAGAACCGCCACATAGGGTATAGGTAGCCAACAAGGGGCTAGAACGATGAAATGTCATTACTTTGCATTTCGAGGCATTAAGGTGTAACAAGTTTGCACAGCACCATGACTGAAAGTTATTGAGATCGGATTGCAAGCGAGAATGAAATGAAATGTCCTTATACTGGACACAGAGTTTAACATCATCCGCATACATAAGTACTCGAGAGTATGTTAATACCGAAGGCAAGTCATTAATAAAGAGTGTGAAGAGTAAGGGGCCTAGATGGCTGCCCTGTGGTACTCCCCGAAGAAACCTTTACTGGTGAAGAGAGGGAGTTTTTTGAAGAGGACTCTTTGAGACCTGGAACAAAGATAGCTAGAAATCCATCTCAGGAGGTTGGGCGGAAACCCTAAAAGGTCAAGTTTATGTGCTAGAAGGGAATGGTTTACAGAGTCGAATGCTTTACTGAAGTCGGTGTAAATAACATCCGTCTGTAAGTTACCTTGAAAGCCTTTAATAATGAAAGAGGTAAACTCTAACAAGTTCGTGGTGGTTGATCGCCGCCTTATAAATCTATGCTGAGTTGGAGATATAAGTGACTTGCAGAGATGTTGCAAGTGCGGAGTTAAAACCTTCTCAAACATTTTAGGGATAGCGGATAACTTTGCTATACCTCTATAATTTTTTGCATCAGACTTGCTACCTTTTTATGGAAAGGAGTTATAAACGATTCCTTCCAGATCAGGGGAAGCAAGAAGAATCAATGGACAGGGTGAATAGTTTAAGCAAGGGTCCACACAGAGCCTCGGCGCAGTACCTGAGTACACAACCCGGAACCCCGTCTGGACCCGGTGAAAACACCGGCTTAACTAGTCGAAGATCATGAAGTAGAGAACATTCATTTAACAAGGGACTGAAAATGCCGTTCGAACTCGGTAAACCGTATGGGTACGGATGACCAGAGTAGCTTTCCTCAGAATAGGTGGTTTGGAAAAATTGGGCAAAAAGATCGGCGATTGCCTGATCATTATTTGCCGACGTATTACAAAATGATAGCGAGGATGGGTGTGCGGACGTTCTACGCTTACTGTTTACGAAGCAGTAAAACTGTTTAGGGTCCTGAGAAAAACGTATCCTGCATCGAGATAGGTAGTTCTTATAGCATTGGGCATTAAGAACTGAAAAGTTTGACCGAGCTATTACATAGCGAGAGTGGGAAATAGGAGAACCCACTTCTTGAAATTTTTATAAAGTCTTGATTTTAAGTTTTTAGACTGGATAACTCTTTGGTAAACCAAGGGGGTTTTCCAGATCTAATCGGACAAGAAAGCGGGACACAAGAATCAAAAAATGTGTCAAGAGCATTGTAAAAGATGTTTGTGCCTTTTATGACATCAGTGCACAAGTACAAAGCGGACCAATCAAAATCCCTAATGAGGTTATTAAGCTTCGCAAACTCGGCTTTACGAAAGCAGCGGACACTTTCAGGTAGTCTACTCGACCGATCCAATACAGTTGGTCCTATATCTAGCGACACCTCGAAAGTAGGATGGTAGGCGTCTTCAGGTATAGTGAGCGGAAGGGCTCGGGTTAACAACACTATGGTCGGATCCGATACAAAGCACAGATCAAGCAATCGACCCAAGGAATTTTTCACATGATTGACTTGAGACAGGGACAGGTCAAGCAAGCCGTCAACAAAGTCATGTCGTGACATGGGCACTAGGATACTAGACTCGTTTACCGAAGACCAAACAGTTCCTGGCAAGTTGAAGTCACCAAGAACTATCATATGATCTTTATCTGATAGCGAGGAAGAAACAGCGGTTAAAGCGGACAAGTGCTGCTCATAAATTGAGATATCCGAAGAAGGTGGAATATATGAGCAAGTAATGAATATAGCGAAAGCGGGAAGAATCAGTTTTACACACAGGAATTCCAGTTCCTGTTGGACTTGACTGTGAAGTGTTCCGACGCGAAGTTAGAGTTCACTGCAATCAGAACCCCTCCTGCACGTCGAGACGAACGATCTTTCCTAAAAGTTGTGTACCGGCCTGTCAAAACCTCGGAACTAAGAATGTCCGGCTTTAACCAGGTTTCGGTAAGCACAATAACGTGGGAAGCAAATGCAACACTATCCCGGAAAAGAATGCTGAGTTTACTACGCAGGCCTCTAACATTCTGATAAGTTACTAAGAGGGAAGTTAGTTTTTTAGAAGGGTTGACGTTGAGGATGAGGATGGCACACTGGGATGATTTGTGAGAGTTATTGGGGGCCTATTCTTCTTCTTTGCCTTAAACTCCTTCACCACCAAATGCTCTGGCCAAAATTTGGCAGAGCAAATGGTGTCAAAGTGAGTTGGGGAGACACTTATCTTGAACGAAGATATCTCCCTGGCATAAGAGAAATTAAACTTCTCCACCTTTAAACCCACGGCTTTTATTCTGCTTTGAATAAAAGCAGTTACATCATTCGATGTGAGGTCAGGGGCCAGCCGTGAGACAAAAACTTGTCGTTTTGGTGGGACTCCCACCAGTGGTTTGGGCACCACAGGCCTAGTACCTGTGGTGGCAATATCCGGAGGTCCGGAACTTCTAATCACTGGTGGGATCGGTATGGACGGGACAACTAACGAGCTTGCGGACACCACGGACACGGACGCTACAGACGTACTTGGCTGCACGTTCTCCGAGGCGATGAATTCGGCTACCGAATCTGCATCGCCAGCAGCCGTCGTTGCTCTTGGGGTGGCAAACGAAATCAGCTGCTGTACACATTGAGTGGTCGGAGTCCGATTTTCGGCAACGAGCGGCTGAGCGACTATTGGCACTTGCAGATCCCGCGGAGTGACCTTTTGCGCCTAGGAGACTCATTCAGCAGTTTTAAACCGCTAAACTGAGCCTCCATGGCTAGGAGCCGATCGTATTGGTTTTAAAACCAACGGTCAGCTCCCCTAAAGCCACTCCGCGTCTGCCTCATAAAAGCTACCATGTCTTTTTCAACCGCACGGCATGCCTCGCAACTGTAGTGCAAACCATTACGCTTTGAAATAGCATCACCCACAAGGCCAGAAAATCCAGCGCATTTTGCGTGCACTACGCTGTCGCAGAGCCAGCAGGGGATAATCGGCTGATCGTGGGTGATCTGCTTATTGCATGATTTTTTGGCACAGACAACAGAAAACTCCATAACAAAAATTTAAACAAAATTAAAATCAAATAATATATCAAAACAAATGGCTATCAAACCAGTGTGCCAGACAAACGCTAATAGGAGGAGAGGAGAACAGTTGCAGCAGCAGCTAATGAGAGAGAGAGAGCTACTGAACAGAAAGTTACGAGAGCGAGAGAGAAAGAACAGTTATTTAAGTTTAGGTGATAGGGAGAGAGTGATAATACAACAAAAGCTACAAGACGAGAGCGGACTGTAATGCAATGTAATGCGTACTCACTCACTGCAACAACACAAACACGACAAGCCGACGCCGAAAATAAAAAGTTAAATAATGTTTTAACACAAATCAAAGGGCATGCACTCGCGGAATAGAATAGGTTTCCAGATTGTAGGCTGGTTAGGAAGTTAATTAAAGTTTATTTAGGAAAACACCGGCTGTTTATTCAAAACAAAAGGAAAAAATGCGGAGCGCAAAACAAAAACGCGTCTGATCACTACGAAAGAGAACGAACGAAATCGAAACGAACGAAATTACTGAAGTAAAAACTCTAAAAATGGCCATGTCACAACTAGAATTTCTTAAGCTAGCCGCTTCACTCATACCTGAGTTTAGTGGAAAGCCTGAGAATCTACAAAGTTTCATTGATGCTCTTAGCTTAGTGGATTCACTTAAGGGAACTCATGAAACTACAGCAGTCAACCTAATAAAAACTAAACTCAAAGGCCATATTCGAAACTTAATCAGCACTGAACAAACAATGGTGTCCATGATAGACAAACTAAAAAGCGGTATAAAAGGCGAATCAGCCAAAGCAATATCAGCTAAATTGTTCAATCTGCAGCAAAAGCAAAAGACGGCAAGTCAATATATTTGTGGAGATAATGTTTTTTATCCCCAATCGGCCGACTAATTATTTCGAATTAAATAAAACTCGGCGCAGAAATAAAATTACGATATGTACTTTAATGCGTGACATCCAAATTGCAAGTGTGGCTTGCCTGCCCTTTACATTGTCGCTCCGATCGCTAAGCGCAGCTTCGCTCGGCAGAAGTCGGTAGGCAGACGCAAAGCGGAGATAGCGAAGAGCGAGCTGGCAGAGAGCGTTTAGCAGGGCAAGCAAGCGCAAAAGCTTTAACAAACAAATGAGTGACATAGACATAAGTAACAAACAAAATAAGCGGCTGAGGGCCAAGAATTAGGTGCTATTTGGCAAGCAGCTAATCGGCTGGGTTCTGCTCCGAACATTCACCCCCCGTTGGAAGGCAAAGGTTTTCAACAGATCCATCCTGAAGGGGCAGAACCGCTATTTTTCCAACGGCCCTCTTGGCGATGCTTGCTTGGGCGCAGCTGGCGGCTACGCTGGGATGATCGTCGAATGCAGCATTCGGCGCTTCTTTACGAAGGCGGCTTGTCGTGATTACATCTTGATCATCGGGAACCTCTGTAATTGCATAGAATGGCAGGAAATTTGGCAATGTAGAAATTGTTGAAAGTTGAATTTCATTTAGAGTGGATATGTAGGCTTTTAATATATCGAAAAGTTCGCGCTGCAGTCCCTGATTCTCCGATCGCAGTTTTTCCACTTGCCCCTGGCACTCGAGCAGCTGCTTCCTGAATTGCTGCTCTAAGTTTTGGTACTCCAGCGTTGTGGGTCGAAAATCGTCAATAGAGATGCAAGAGGAATTTTCAAAAGCAGCTAAAACTGCACGCTTCTTCTCCGAGCTTGCAATGCTTCCTGACACTATCCAACCAAGTTTTGTCTCCTGCAATGTTGGCAATTGGTCTGATAGGCGAATCTGTCCGACGCACATTAAATCGAAGAACAAACCAGAACCTAACAACAGATCGATACGTTGGGGCTTGGAGAAATTAGGATCAGCTAGTTTTAGATTATTCGGCATTGGCCAATCCTTTGCGTCTAGGCCGAAGTTAGGCTGCATTTCCGTAATTGAGTTGGTCACAATTGCAGCGAAGGAAGCTCGATAGCTTGCGTCCTGGGATTGTACAACTATATGTACAGACTTGCTCGAAGGTAGAATGGAATCTCCAATACCGGAGATGTTAACATAAGACGAACGATGATCCAACTGCAACTGATTAGCAAGTCTAGATGTTACAAAGTTTGCCTGTGATGCAGAATCCAAAATGGCACGACATGGGATAAGTGCTCCATAACGATCTGTTACATGGACGAGGGCAGTAGGTAGCAACACGCTCTGGCTAGGCTGAGGTTTCTTGATCGAGGGGGGAGGGCTAGAACATCCGCTTGCTAGAAGCACAGTCGCGGCCTCTTGCTGGATCGATTCCTCGGTCGGTGAAGAGGAAGATGAAGCACCAGTTCCCGATGGGATGTGGAGTAGCGTGTGATGTTTGGCCTGGCAATGCCTGCAAAGTCCTGACCTGCACCTCTGCAATTCATGGCCTTTGTTGAGGCAGTTCAAACACAAGCGGCTCTTCTTTGCTTCTTTGTACCGTTCAAACGCAGAGAGATTCAGGAATGCCTGACATCTAGATATGTAATGCTCGGAGGAATTGCAATGGTTACATGTGGGGTCAGGATGGTCGTTACTGGAGGTGATAAGGGTTATAGGTTTGCCTTCTCCCACCTGTTGACTAGGACTTGTTGCCATGGCTGATCCCAAATTCTCCAGCATCCGACATCTCGCTTCCAAGAATGAGGCCATGCTTGACCACCGAGGCAATCCTGAGGTCGGCAAGTTCTCTTCCCATTTCTCCTTTGTTTTGTGGTCCAGTTTCGTGCCTATGATGAAGATCAGCAATCCATCCGAAATCTCCTGCGGGGTTGCCAAGGTCTGAAGTGCACGCAAGTGCGAATTGATTTTGTCGCTGAGCGAGCGCAAGCCGATAGCCGAGCCCTTCTCCACCCCTTGCAGCCCGAAAATAGCCTTAACGTGTGCCTGAAAATGTAACAGTTTATTATCGAATCGCAACATTAGTAAATTCAACGCCTTGTCGTAATTTTCCTCAGAAAGCTCCAAGGAACGAATCGTATCCAGCGCAGCACCATCTAGACATCCACGAAGATATTGGAATTTTTCGATGATTGGTATACGATGGTCTTTGTGCACCATTGTCGAGAACATCGAGTGGAATTCTGGCCAATCCATGTAGTTCCCACCGAATCGCGGAAGGTGCAACTCGGGCATTCGAGAACGGCCTATACTATTATAGGCGAACAGCGACGAATTCTCCTCGAGAGTATGCCGAGCCGTTGAATTGGCAACATTAACCGTGCGAGCAGCCATCAACTCCCGCGACAGCCTGGACCTAACCTTCACATAAACATTCGAAAAGTCCAGTCGGGCATCATGGGCTAACTGCAGGAGATCCAGCCTTTCAAGGCTCGTTTGAGCGGCATCGAAATCCGCATTCATTCGTTCGATTTGCTCTAAGCGAGCTTGAAGTTCTGCCTCATCTAACTCGGCAAGCTCTTCCTTGGTGAGAAAGCGATCCATGGCCTTTAGTTGGCGCGCGATGGTCTCGGCCTTGTGCTTGTAGAACTCTACATCACTCGGCATTGCTGCGTTCGCGACATTGGTAGGCTCAGGTGCTGCCATGTTGAGGTTTTAAAAGAGTCACTCACACGACCGAAAAAGACACCCTGTATACGTATGAACGTGGGAACCGCGAGCAAAGGGATTACAGCTGATGCGTTTAGCTGTGCGGCTGTGCGAGCTGTCCGATTCCGCTTTGTATTCCGCTTGTGTGTATTAGTGAGTTCACTGCACGGCCTACTGCACTGCACTGACCGAATTGTCGCGACAGAGAAATTAATAGCCAGCAATGCGTGTATGTAAGTATGTTTTAGCACCGAATTGTGCTTAAACGCCGAAAATTTGCTAAGGCTAACGAATGTCGATCGCGAACGATTATTAATTGACACTGCCACTCGGAGATCACGTCGGGGTCACCAAATTTTATGTGGAGATAATGTTTTGTATCCCCAATCGGCCGACTAATTATTTCGAATTAAATAAAAATCGGCGCAGAAATAAAATTACGATATGTACTTTAATGCGTGACATCCAAATTACAAGTGTGGCTTGCCTGCCCTTTACATTGTCGCTCCGATCGCTAAGCGCAGCTTCGCTCGGCAGACGTCGGTAGGCAGACGCAAAGCGGAGATAGCGAAGAGCGAGCTTGCAGAGAGCGTTTAGCAGGGCAAGCTAGCACAAAGCTTTAACAAACAAATGAGTGACATAGACATAAGTAACAAACAAAATAAGCGGCTGAGGGCCAAGAATTAGGTGCTATTTGGCAAGCAGCTAATCGGCTGGGTTCTGCTCCGAACAATATTCAAGAAGTTGAACAGTTGACAAGGGCTTTGCAATCGGCACATATGATTAACGGTGTATCGCAAGAATATGCCGAAGAATTGAGCCTTCAAGTTGCTGTAAAATCAATCATAGTAAACAGCACAATTGACGAAGTTAGGTCTGTAATGAAATCACGAAATTTCAATACAATAAGTGAGATTACAACTGTGTTCGTCGATAGTTGCACAGACGCAGTAGGACACCCAAATACAGTCCTATATGCTGCACAACAAAGATATAACTCTAACCGAGCGTATAACCGCGGAAACTACCGTGGAAATTACCAAAATAATAATTATGGCAACAATAGAGGTAGAGGCCAATATAGAGGAAACTATAGAGGCCGCGGTAACTCATACAGAGGCCATAACAATAATAATGGCAATAACAACAATGTGAGAATTGCCCAGAATGCATCGGGAAACTCACAACAGCCCTTAGGTACACAGCAATAGACAGTAAAAAGGTTCATTCGATTAATCTTAGTGTAAATATATTTGTAACATTCACAAACGTAGCTACAGGCAAGAAATTAATATTTTTGATAGATACTGGTGCAGACATATCTCTGTTAAAAGACAATTCAGACACTTTTAATGACATAAACATGGACAACAAAATAAATATTCAGGGAATCAATCAAGGATTAATTCAATCTAAAGGAATGACATCCTTAGAAATACAAACAACTAAATATATAATTCCACACAACTTCCATATTGTCGAATCAACTTTTTCTATACCGTGTGATGGAATTTTAGGAATAGATTTTATTAAAAAATATAATTGTCAACTAGATTTCACACCTTCAAAAGATCTGCTCATAATAAGACCAGACAATCTAAACTACCCTATTTATGTTCCCATAAATTACAGCTCTGGTAACAATACAATAGTGTTACCAGCACGATCCGAAGTTGTCCGTAAAATTGAGTTAACTTCAAACGAAGATAGCATTTTTTATTCCGAACCAGGAAATTCAACCTGGTATATATACAGCAAACACAGTCGTAACAACTGCAAATGCATTCGTCCGTTTACTTAATACAACTAGTACCGACCAAATGATTAATATAAATAAGTTGAATTATGAACCATTAGCAAATTATGATATATCCGAAATAAATAATGAAACTAGAACGAACGATGTTATATCAAAGTTATCTAAAAACTTTCCAAAACTATTTAATAAACAATTAAAAGAACTTTGTTGTAACTACGCAGACATACTCGGACTTGATACCGAATCAATAACAACCAATATTTTTACAAGCAGAAACTAAGATTAAAAGCTAATGAACCTGTATATATAAAAAATTATATAAATCCTCATAGTCAAAAAGACGAAATCCAAGCTCAAGTTGATAAACTAATCAAAGATAGAATAGTTGAACCGTCAGCCTCAGAATACAACAGTCCACTTTTACTAGTACCAATTGGGCCGTCAGCCATCGGGTGCTACAGGGGGACAAACGGATGACGGGTCGGCTCGCACAACTGTGAACTCGGAACTGAGGCGCGGCCGCTCCGGTTAGTAATACCCGGTGCGGTCTGCGTCTTACACCCCCTAGGACACAGAGGGTTGCGAGCGAACCGTCACCCGCCGTAACTGTGCACACCGGTGGAAGTGCGACTATACTCTCCCCGTGAGGGCGGCTGGAAACAGGTCCTGGCACGGTCATGTCTCTGCTAGGATGCTGGCGAATGGTAGTCGGGCGGAGAGAAGAAAACTCTCAGTGAAATTACCCCAATCCAAGGTGACACTGTTATATGCCGAGGGATGCATGGCCGGGGGGGTGCCCGGTCGCTAATATGCGGACTCTGGATACCTGCCGACCTCCAGTTTAAATCAGGCTTCCCGGGGCAAGCGGGCTATGCCTCGGGTGACCATCCCCTTCCCGCCTACTCGTGGGAACTACTATGCCAAACAATCAAAATATTAAAACAACAAAACCGCAAAGGAGCTCGGTACTCCTCTTAAAGTACCGGAGGGACAAGCCAATCCCTCTGCACCAGCGCCTAGGAAACCGGGTCCAAAGAAGACGGGGAAGGAGACTGAGTCGGTCCACCGTCTTCAGGCAGCAGCCGCAGCGAGGGGGGGCCCGAAAAGCCAATCGGGTCCTCCCAAGTCGAGTGGCTCCAAGGGCGAAACGGACACCGGGGTGGCTGCCAAGCAGAGCGTAATCGCGGCTGGTAAGCGCACCGGGACCGAAGAACCCATGGGGCCCCGGCGGGCAGCGTCTCTGCACCACGGGGAGGAAAGCCGTCGTACCAGGACAGGAGACGAGCGGCTTTCATCCTGTCCAACGATGACCCGAACTTCAGGGCGTCAGTCGAAGGAAGAGGGCAGAGGCAGTGGGCCTTCTCAATCCTTCCATTGTTCCAGCCAGCCAAAGCCGGAAAGGGCGCAGCCAAGGCCCCCAACAAGCGGCAACGCTCAGCGGAGGACCCCGCAAATCAGCCAGGCCAAGCCCAGCAAGCCAAGCGGGTGAAGACCCACCTCACGAACCGGTCGTTCGCTGAGGTGGCGAGGGGCAAGACCCTGATCGGTGTCCTGGACAGGGGCGCCGAGGACGGCCACGTCCCTCGCGATAAGTGGCACCTGGTGGAGAATGAGCTCCAGGACCGGTTCCTACTGGAACTGGAGGAGAACGGCGGACCACCACCAAAGTGTGAGGACGCAGGGTGGCATCAAGGCAAGGTGAAAGCCATCGCCTGCCAAGACGCTCGCTCTGCGGCCCTCTACATGAAGGCGGTGGCGGCCCTCGAAGAGGTCTATCCAGGGGCGAAACTGGAGGCCGTGAAATGGGAAGATGTCCCAAGCCGCCCGAGAGCCAGAGCATGGGTCTCGGCTAAGCCTGCAGAGCCTGAGAAGATCCTCAGGTTACTGCAGGTCTGCAACCCCCACCTTCCTACAGCCGATTGGAAGGTGGCAAAGGTGGAGGATATCCAAGGGCAGAGGCGCCAGATCATCCTCGTCCTAAATGAGGAATCTATTGATCTCCTCGCAAAGTCGGACGGTGTAGTGGACTATGGCTACAAAAAGGTCACCATATCCACTTACAAGTCCGATCGCAAGGGCAGGCAAGCGGAGGTCGAGCCAGACCCGGAGCTGCCGGAGACCCCGAAAGAGGGGGTCTCGTGCGAGGACAAACCCGGCGTCGGATGCGGCGTCCATGATGTCGGACGACATCTTGGACGATTACGCGTTCGACGAGAGCGACCTAGCCAGAGGTCTCAGCCACATCGTTGTCGGGGAAGAGCCAGAGTCCCCTGACAGCGACCTAGAGACAACAATGGTGGAGGCGAGCCTCAGGAATGTCGTTGACGCTCCTGCAGATAAACCTCCACCATTGTAAGGCAGCATGCGCTGCTCTACTGCTCCACCTGGCCAAGGGTGGAGCCGACATAGTCCTCATACAGGAGCCCTGGATCCTCGGAAACAGGGTCTCCGGTCTGAGGACTTCTGACTACAAGCTATACGTAGCTGACACCGCAGGTAAAACCCGCACCTGCATTCTTGCAAAAAGAGATTTGCACTTATTTTTGCTCCCAAATTTCAGCAATGAAGACCACACCGCAGTGAGCCTCGAAGGCCAGGAGCGCTCGCTGAGGATCTGCTCCGCATACATGGGGCATGATCAACCAGACCCCCCTCCACACGCGCCTCTCCGGGCTCTAATCGCAGACTGCTCGGCCAAGGACATCGGCCTAATTGTGGGGTGCGATGCCAATGCACACCACTGTCAGTGGGGAAGCACTGACACAAACGAAAGGGGTGAGTACCTTTTCAGTTACTTACTGACCACTCAGATGGTCTTATTAAACCGGGGTAGTGATCCCACCTTTATTATTAAAAACCGCAAGGAGGTCCTGGACCTCACGCTTGCCTCTCATGAGATACAGCGTAACATTGTATCCTGGAGGGTCCTGGAAGAGCACTCCTTCTCGGACCACAGGTACGTGGAAACTGTTTTCTCCTTCTCAGTACCGAAGCCAGTTCGATTCCGGAACATCAGGCGGACGAACTGGACTCGGTACTCTGATTACCTCTGTCGTGTTCTCCCTGAGCCCCCATCTGAGGAGGGGTTCTCCACGGAGGCCACGACCCGTCTTCTAAAGATCTTTACCGACGCCTGCAATAAGGCGCTCGACAAAGCATGCCCCTCTGGCAAGACCAGAGAACGGAAGAAGCCTGAATGGTGGAATCCGAAACTGGGTGAACTCCGGAAAGCCTCCCGGAGACTCTTCAATAAAGCTAAGGCTGAAAACGTAGAGCAAAACTGGGCCGAATACAAGGCCAGTCTGTCAACCTACAACAAAGAACTTAGAAAAGCCAAACGCGCCTCCTGGCGTAAGTTCTGCAGCGAAATCGAGAGTAACTCAGAAGCCTCGCGCTTGCGCAGAGTTCTCTCGAAGACAACACCCACCCTGGGCTGCTTGAAGAACACCGACCAGTCGTGGACTACGTCCAGCGATGAGTCGCTAAATCTTCTCCTAAATACCCACTTCCCTGGCTGCGATGAAAACAGACCCAACTACCTCGCGCCTCCTTCTGTCGCCTCAAATGCCATCCTGAGCCTGCTAAGCCAGGAAAACATATCCTGGGCGATCAGAAGCTTTAAACCCTACAAGTCCGCGGGGCCAGACGGCATTTTCCCTGCCCAACTGATTCACGCGGGACATAAGGCCATTAACTGGCTCAAAATAATTTACGAGGGAATCTTCTCCCACGGGTGCATTCCTGGCACCTGGCTTCAGACCAAAGTCGTATTCATACCCAAGGCAGGCAAGCCCTCGCACACTGCCCCAAAAGATCTCAGACCCATTAGTCTATCGTCCTTTCTTCTAAAGGCGATGGAGCGGCTCCTGGGGCTGCATCTCACGGCGTGCATTCCGCCCAGTCTGATCTCAGACTCCCAGCATGCCTACCGGAAGGGAAGATCCACCGAGACGGCCCTACACTCGATCACATCGATCATCGAAGCGTCCCTTAACTTTAAGGAGTACACCCTAGTAGCCTTCCTCGACATAGAAGGCGCCTTTAACAACATCCTTCCGACCGCTATCACGGGCGCACTGACGGATCTGGGCGTTGACTCCAGGACGGTGAGCCTTGAGGCATCACTGGGGACGTCAACGTGTACCAGATTTGTCAGAAGAGGTACACCGCAGGGCGGAGTCCTCTCGCCCCTCCTATGGAACGTGGCAGTGAACACACTGCTGCGGGAGATAGAGGGGGGTGGCTGCCGTGTGGTGGCGTATGCGGACGATGTTGCCATAGCATTCTCCGGAAAATTTCCGCAGACGTTGTGTGAGTGCATGACAAGTACTCTCACGATAATGTCGAAATGGGCAGACAAATGCGGGTTAGGCGTCAACCCGTCTAAAACGGAACTGGTGCTTTTCACTGGGAAGTACAAAGTTCCGGTACTGATTCCCCAAGACTATGTGGGGAAACGCTAGTCTTCAGCAACAACGCCAAGTATCTTGGCCTAACCCTCGATAGAAAGCTCGATTGGAAATTGAGCATAGAGGATAGAGTAAAGAAGGCCACAGTGGCCCTCTATACTTGCAGGAAAGCCATCGGACTAAAGTGGGGAATGACCCCTACATAGTTCGGTGGCTCTACACCGCCATCATACGACCAATCATGCTCTATGGAGTGGTGGTATGGTGGCCATCCCTAGACAGAAGGACATGCCTCAACAAACTCAGCAGAGTTCAACGCATGGCAGAGCTATGCATAACTGGCGGGCTTCGCACTACTCCAGGGGAAGCCCTGGATACTGTGCTGGACCTCCTCCTGTGGATCTCATGGGAAAGAAGGTGGCAACACTTTCCGCCCTCAGAATGAGAGAAGCCAGACTGTGGAAAGCATCCGCGGTTGGGCACTCGGGAATCCTGATGAGACTCCCGCAATTACCAGAGAGGACGGACTACTGTATTCCTAGTGATCACCTCTCGACGCCCTTCCAGGTATCAATCCCACCTAGGGAGGACTGGGAGATGGGCGAACCAGGACCTGCAAATGCGGTCCACTTCTACACTGATGGCTCAAAGCTAGACGGCCGCGTGGGAGGCGGAGTCTACTGCAGCGAGCTGAACATCAGTCATTGCTTCAGGCTCCCGGATCACTGTAGTGTGTTCCAAGCGGAGGTTGAAGCCATCAAGGAGGCCATTTCGATCGTCTCCAAACTACTTCTAGATACGCACTTAGTGTGCGTCTTCTCGGACAGCCAAGCAGCTATCAAAGCTCTAGGCTCAATATCGTCGAACTCAGCGACTGTAAATGACTGCCGCAGGTCTCTGCACGAGATCGCAGAGCAGTTAGATTTTTTCCTTATATGGGTCCCCGGCCACAGGGACATCGAGGGGAACGACGCCGCCGACGAGCTAGCCAGGCAGGGTACTACGATTCCTCTCCTATCGGAGAGGAAGCAGGTAGCGATGCGCTTGGCTACGTGCAGGCTCCTAACGCACGAATTGTTCGAGCAAAAGGCCAATAGGAGATGGCAGCAAACCGTCTCCTGTAAAGTCTCAAGATTGATATGGCCATATCGATCGAAGAAGCGCTCAGCAGAGCTGTATAAACTCAGCAGAGCACAGTGCTCTGCAGTTACTAGAAACCATTACGGGACACTGGCAGATCGGCACTCATGCCTCTAGACTGTCAATCCCTCATAACGACTTCTGCAGGAGTTGTCGCGACGAGGAGGAGGAGGAATCGGTCCCCCACTTCTTCTGCCACTGCCCAGCCCTTGGAAATCGTCGTCTTCGCATTCTCGGGGCCGCTTTCCTCACGGACATTTCGGACTTGTCCGAAATCAAACCAGGGACCTTGTCCAAGTACATCCAAGCCACCGGATGGGACTGCCCTTAACCTGCAGTAGTATGCTCTCACGGTTCGGGCAACGCGAAGGGGCACATGCCCATGCGGCAACACAACGGACCTTTTATAGGTCCAAGTGAGCTTGGGGGCGGGTCCAGGCTACCGCCTTAACCTAACCTAACCTACTAGTACCAAAGAAATCCATAGATAACAAAAAGAAAAAAAGGCGATTAGTAGTTGACTATCGCCAAATTAATAAAAAATTACTATCCGATAAATTTCCACTTCCTAGGATCGATGATATCTTGGATCAACTAGGAAGAGCAAAATATTTCTCTTGCCTTGACTTAATGTCAGGATTCCATCAGATTGAGCTAGACGAAAACTCTAGAGATATAACATCCTTTTCAACGAGCAATGGCTCTTATCGCTTCACGCGATTACCATTTGGTTTGAAAATAGCGCCCAATTCATTCCAAAGAATGATGACTATCGCATTCTCTGGACTTGAACCATCACAAGCATTCCTCTATATGGATGACTTAATAGTAATCGGTTGTTCCGAAAAACACATGCTTAACAATTTAATTAGTGTTTTTGACATGTGTAGGAAACACAACTAGAAGTTACATCCTGAAAAATGTTCATTTTTCATGCATGAAGTCACATTTTTGGGCCACAAATGCACAGATAAGGGAATCTTACCAGATGACAAAAAGTTTGACGTCATATTAAATTATCCAGTTCCACATGACTCTGATAGCGCTAGACGTTTTATAGCATTTTGTAATTACTACAGACGATTCATCAAAAATTTCGCCGATTATTCTAGGCATATAACAAGATTAAATAAAAAGAATGTTCCATTTGAATGGACTGATGAATGTCAAAATGCATTTGAATATCTTAAAGCTCAATTAATAAAGCCTACTCTGTTACAATATCCAGATTTTACGAAAGAATTTTGTATAATCACAGATGCTAGTAAGCAAGCCTGTGGTGCAGTGCTAACACAAGCCCACAAAGGAACTCAACTCCCAATAGCTTACGCATCGAGAGCATTTACCAAAGGAGAAAGTAACAAAAGTACGACGGAACAAGAGTTAACAGCTATTTATTGGGCAATCACCAAATTTAGACCTTATGTCTACGGAACTCATTTCATAGTAAAAACAGACCATAGACCACTAACATTTTTTGTTTTCAATGACAAACCCCAGTTCTAAATTAACGCGTATGAGACTTGAATTAGAGGAGTATAATTTTACTGTAGAGTACCTAAGAGGCAAAGATAATTTTGTAGCCGATGCATTGTCACGGATAACAATATCTGAACTAAAAGACATACAAAATAAAGTCCTGAAAGTCACTACCAGGTATCAAAGTAGACAAAAATTCTGCGCAGAAAACAACAAAGTAGAGATGCCAAGGCAATCTACCGAAACAGCTTCTCAGCCCAACGTATACGAAGTCATTAATAATGATGAAGTACGTAAAGTAGTGACCTTGCATATAAAAGATATGCTATGTTTCTTTAAACATGGTTAGAAAATTATAGCAAGAATTGATATTGGAGATTTATATACTAATAATGGAAATATTGACTTAGGACAACTATTTCCAAGGCTAGAAAAGAAGCCGGTATATTAAAAATCAGCCAATTGAAAATGGCACCGTGGGAAAATATCTTTGAAAAGGTTTCAATAGATAATTTCAAAATTATGGGCAATAAAATATTGAAAACATTGAGAGTAGCGCTACTCAACCCGGTGACCACATTAACAAATGTTAAAGAGAAAGAAGCTATATTGTCTACACTACATGATGATCCAGTACAAGGAGTTCACACAGGCATTGCAAAAACCTTGGCCAAGGTCAAAAGACATTATTACTGGAAAGGTATGACTCGCGATATAACAGAGCACATCCGGAAATGTCAGAAATGTCAAAAAAAAGCAAAAACAACAACAAATATAAAGACCCCTTTAACAATTACAGAAACCCCGATGAAGGCTTTTGACAGAGTGATAGTGGATACAATTGGTCCACTACCCAAGTCAGAAAAAGGCAATGAATATGCAGTCACGCTCATATGTGACTTGACTAAATATCTAGTTGCTATACCTGTCGCAAATAAAAGCGCAGCAACTGTTGCAACGGCAATATTTGAATCATTTATTCTCAAGTACGGTCCAATGAAGACGTTCATTTCAGACATGGGAACGGAATATAAAAATTCAATTATAAACGATTTGTGCAAATATTTAAAAATTAAAAATATAACATCAACTGCACACCATCATCAAACTGTTGGAACAATAGAAAGAAGCCACAGAACATTTAACGAATATATACGATCCTATATATCAGTAAATAAAACTGATTGGGACGTATGGCTTCCATATTTTGTTTATTGTTTCAATACAACCCCCTCTATGGCACATAATTATTGTCCATATGAGTTAGTATTTGGTAAGACTAATAATCTACCAAAGTATTTTGATAGCATAAGTAATATAGAACCTATATATAACATAGAAGACTACGCTAAAAAGAAAGTAGATATAGATTAGAAGTAGCATACAAAAGAGCAAGAAATATGCTCGAGTTAAATAAACAGAAAAATAAGGAATTATATGATTTAAAACTAGGAACATAACGCTATCAATAGGAGATAAAGTTTTACTAAAAAAAAAAAGTAGGCCATAAGCTAGATCTTAAATACACAGGGCCCTATATAGTTGATAAAATCGAAGATAATGATAATATAGTTATTTCCGGAAATAAGAATAAAAAACAAACAGTTCACAAAGATAGGTTAAAAATTTTTAATTCATAACAGACACAAAATAAAATAAAATAAAAAAAAAGAAAAAAAAAAAAATTATACAAGATGTGCAAAAAAATATGTATACAAAAAAAAAAAAAAAAAAAAAAACATTAAATACATTACAAATACAAAAAATCCTCAAATCAAAAATTGTTTATATATATAAAATAAATTTAAGTAAAATAACTCCATTTAATTACGTTATTTTTCAAAAGGAGGGAGATGTAGTATGTGCATATATTGAGTGTACACTGTACCCAACGGTTAACAATAAATATATCAGCAACACATTGTTGCAGTACACAAACAAAACCATTTCAAGTGAGCGTGCAATATGATCGCCGCTTATGCGCTAAGCTAAGTCAGCATTCCCACGCTGACCACTTGAAGCATATATATATATATACACATATGTACATACGGCTCTTGCCCTCTCGATTATGCTGATAAGACAAATATGTATGAAGCCGCTCCGCTGTTGGCGTAACCAGCAGCGCAGCTATGCGGTCTGAGTTATAAGAATAAATTCAATAAAGATATTCTAAAAACCGAAGTCAAACGGCACAGACCTGCCCGTGTTATAACTGAACAAGTGACATATTACACCAGGCTCCTGAGTTCGTCGGGTGGTGCGGGTCTGTCATGAGCCATATAGCAGGAAGCTACCATAAGGCGCTTTTCCTCACTTTCCAGCATTACTACCATCAGGTCATCCGTGCTGTAATGAGACATAAGGTAAGCATGGATTCCCTTTCGTACGAGTACGACGGTTCTGTTCCTGCTTACTGATGTTGAATAGAACAAGTTGTGATTTGAGGACTTTAGTCCGGCCACTGAGTTGCCTGTCGCAATTCAGGGCTCCTGGACTAGAGCTATGTCGGCGAGCCCTTGCTCCATGGTAATGAGGAGCTCCGCCGACGCTACCTTGCTTTTATGCAAGTTGAGCTGCAGCACACTCAGCATCATGGGTGGCTGGCTCAGTTGCACCTGACGGGTTGACTACCAGCGTCAGGTCACCGTCCTCCTCTTCTTCCTCTGCGTCCTCGAGCGCGAGACCCTGGGCGGCCTCCACGATGGACTCAAGACCTAAGTCTTTTTCCACCTCGCCTGCCTGTAGGGTGTGCGCGTCCTTGTCTTCGGGGTGGCGCTTTTTGAGGTGCCGGTAGACACTACCTATGCCCCACGCCATCTTCCCAAATTTGGGGTACAGCAGATCTTCTGCTTCTTTGTTTATTTAGAGGATCCTCCAATCCGCCGTTGGCACGTCCGCGTTTTGCCGCTGAAGGAGCTTCAGCGCTCGGTCCCCCTGGATTGTGATGGGGAAGAGTACTTTCGCCTTAGGCTTGGACGGGATAAGCTCCCGGTCCACAACCTCCAGCTTGGCCCCCTCCCACATCGCCTCCAGTTGGCAGACCGTGCGCGTCAGCCACCTCAGGGTTGGGTCGTCATTGCACTTTAGGACTTTAACCCCGTTGAGCCACTCAGCACCATCGAACGTACGCATTGGGGCCGCGGGGTCTTCCTCCATATGTGCAAACAGTGCGTCGACGAGACGCGCGTGCACCAGCTTCCACTGTGCCGCTGACATCTTGCCGTTCTCCTCGCTGCGGTCGATGAGTGCCACGATCAGATGTCGTTTGGTCACATCGCTGACCTTCGCTTTCGGCTTCGTTGACTTCTTGGCCGCTTTCGGTGGAGGGGCTGCACTCTTGGGCCCGCGTTGCCGCTTGCTCGCTGGAGTGTCCTTAATGGCACTCTCAGTCGAGCGTTGCCTCTTGGTGGCCATCATCTCCTCCACCTTATTGGCATATTCGCCATTCGACGCCCTCATCTGTGGCATCTGAGCATAATGTAGCCGACCCTCCTCTACTCTCTGCTCGGCCCAGGCTAGCTTGACCTTCTCCTCCTGGGAGATGTCTGCTCTACCTTGCAGCCGGCTTATGATGTTGAGGGCCGCTTTGTATTGCGCTTTGGCCTTCATCCCCTCCTTGGAACGCTTCGGCCCTTCCCTACGCAGGGAGCTGGTGCCTGGTTCCGGCGAGCGGAGAAGGCTCTCTTCCTCCGTCCTGCTTAGAGAGAGCACGCTCTCCAGATCCGTGTCTGTGTCGACTACGGCATCTGTGTGGCTCAACTTGCAGGCTGCGGAGTGAGTTGTTTTTGTTGTTGTTGTGGCAGTAGCTTTACAACTGACCTGGCCTGCTCCTGCCAAGTCTGAAATGTGACCGCTGGCGACACGCAGAGAGGATTGCTCCTCCCCGTGCCCGCCGGTGGTAGCAGTCATGCTTCCCACCGACGTTTGGGTTGACATCCCAACCCGTGCTTGATCCTTCTTCGCCTCCATAGTTGGCCCGTCGGTTCATACCGGTTGATATTTTTCGGGGGAACCACCCCCTAGCGTTTTAGGCCTGACCGCCAGGCACCTCTAGCCATGGCCCTGGTTCGGTTCCCCCGACTTCAGATCGGGAAGACGCCGGACCATTGCCTTAGCCAGACACTGCATTACTCCGGACAGAGCAAGCGACAGTACATTACCCTTGCCCGGGGTAATGCAGTGTCCATTGCCCAGCCGGCACCCTCGTGGAGGGTTCAGCTAGAGGATTTTCGCCAGCTTAACATTATATAATAATAATATCTCTTTATAGACAGGGCAACCTCTTTAGTTAGCAGTGTGGTTCCTCCCTCAGTTGCTACATTTTTTGGCACATTTTTTGGGCCCTCCCTATTTACGGGGCAGCGCTCAGTGAGATGTAGTTCCCCGCAGGCAACCCAGACTGCGCGTAGGGTGCAATACGTTTTCGTCTGTCCATATTACTGTCAATTTGTGCATTGGACGATTGCATTTCGCTTGTGCGGTTCCTGAACGGTGATTCTACGGTGCAGTAGTGTTGGGTAAACATAGTTCAATTTACTGAATAAGTTCGTTCGTTCATTTTTATGCAGAGAACTAAGTCGTTCTTTTAGTTCGTTCCTTTTTGTTCATCTTAATCAATCTTTTTTGTTCATCGTTCGTTCTTTTTTGTTCATCGTTCTTTTTTGTTCGTTCTTTTTTGTTCGTTCTTTTTTGTTCATTGGTCTTTTTTGTTCATTGGTCTTTTTTGTTCATCGGTCTTTTTGTTCTTAGTTCAATTTTAAAGTCTTATATCTAGTTTTAAGCTTATATGTAAATAATGCACTACAATTAATTGACGTTTTAACTTCGTAAATTTATTTTAATTTTTACTTAGTACTTGATATCGTTGGGGCACAACCAACAGTTTCAATTATCTCATTTTCCATTTTTTATTATTACTATTTACATTATTGCAGAAACTTGACATTCTATGGTTCCCTGGTCACAAGGGTGTGGCCATCAACGAAAAGACTGACATAGCAGCAAAGGCTGCTACAAGTGAGGGGGTTACAATAAATATAAAATACAGCTACAAGGAGGCTCAAAGAGAAATTAGGAACTTTTAGTATACGGACTACAGGATAAAGTGCAGGATGAAGGGATCCAGCCTCATAGACATATTTCCAGACATACCCAGTAAGCCCTGACATTATTCTCTTAAATGGAATGCTAAAAGCATCAAGACCATTAACAGACTTATGACAGGACACACATACGACAAAGTCTTCCTACACAGAATCAAAGCAATTGACTCAAATATCTGTGAAACGTGCAATGTAACTGAATATGCCGAACACCTGATCTTCGATTGCCAAAGATTTGCTGGGCTCAGGAGGAAATTCAAAATCTTTAAATATTATAACAATATACATCAATTATTAATCAAAAAAGAGCCGCTACATCTCAGAGAGCTGGCAATCTTCATCAAAACTGCTGACTTAAGCTTTTCACCCCTGTTTTCTTCATCACATTATAAAGTAAATTCAGTTTATATTCTAAAACAGTTTTTTAACTTTTTTGTTTTTTATACCGACCTGTCAAACTCGCCAAACTACCTCACCAGTATCTGATCAATGTGGCTACATTGCTGCGATCAAAATCCAATCATCCTTGAGATGTTTTAAAACCAAAAAAAAAAAAAAAAAAAAAAAAAATATATATAAAAAAAAGGCTCACATTTAAAGAACTAAAATGTACAGGCTCAATAGCAAAAACTCAAACTGGTTAATTGGAAACAACTTGCTAGAAGATGGACCATGCACGTCCACAGGACGAGCCACAGGAAGCCCAACAAAAACCCTGGCTTGGTGTTCAGATTATACAAGAAAGAGAAAACTTGTAGATGCGGATAATTTATCGGAGGCATTGTCAGTCAAATATAAGAACGACAAGGAAAACAAGAGGTCGCATATTACTAAAGTTGTTTCTAAGGCAAACCCGGTGAGACTTGACAGGATAAATAATAGCATCCTCACGCCACCAAATTCACAACGAAAGTCATACACCGCTGACGAGGCTTTGGCGTTGTTTTTGGATGTGGGATTGCAGATGCAAAACTGATGGCAGGGCCCCCCAAAAGAGTGCCGGTTGAATCAGCAGAAGTAAAACTTTAAGACCTGGTGAAACATACTGCGAAATGGCTCATTGAAAGCTTACCTCTCTATCAAATTAAGAGTCTGTCGCAAAATCGCACATTGGTCAGCAAATGTGGCTGTTATGGATCTTTTAGGCAATGTGAATACAAGTCTGAGTCTAACATGTGCTTGAATCGGATGCATCGGAATACTGGAAGAATCCGCGACCTTGGTCTGCTCACTATGGCCGCCCTAAATTATTCAAATACGCCAAGTAATCTGTGGAGTTAATAAAATCCACTGTAAATGATATTAAGAATCAGATTTCAAATATAAGTCCAGTATTACATAAGATCAAGGAAGAACCAAACCATTCGTATCAATTTTTAATTTTTCCTTACTAAGATTGATGGAAAAGTTTTTAAGGAACTTACTAATACTAAATCGACCTTAAAATGCGCATTTTGCAAAAGAACACAATAGGACTTTCAAAATGTGATGGATTCCATAAATTAAGAGAAAAACTGACACTATGGCATTTCCCCATTGGGAGTATGGAGTTAATTTGCCTGAACTTGCAAACTTGCATATACCATACCAAACTTGCATTTTACCAAAGAAAAAAAAAAATAGGATCAAAATTATTCAAGCAAAATTCTTAGACAAACTATCACTGAAGGTAGACTATCCCAAACAAGGATATGGAAACACAAATGATGGAAACTTATCACGGACATTCTTTGAAAAAACGAAATTACTGCAGAAATAACTGGTGGGGATATTGACATTATTAAAATATTGGGTGTCATTTTGAATATTATCTATATACGCCTCGATGACTGCAGAGCTGTTATTGGAAAAATATCCTGAAAAGAAGCTTAATTTCACGCTTCATAAAATTTTGATACATGGTCTAATTTTAATTGAACATCAGAGCCTATCAATTGGACAGATGTCAGAGGAATCTCAGGAAACGAAAAAAAAAGATTACAAAAGGTAAAGGAATACGTGCAAGATACACCCAGCGACAAAAAAAACCGCACTCTGAAATTTCATGCATGCTTGACTTCTCTAACCTGGGGTTTCCCCAAATGTTCGATTCGTCTAATTTTTTTTTTGTGTGTCAATAAATCAATTCCTAACTACATTTTTTGATGTCATATTCATATAATAAAAAACAAATATTTTTCCAAATAACACTTTTTTCAACGGTAATTTAGTAATTTGATCAAACAAAGGAAAAAAGATTCGGTAAAATTATAAAAACGATTTCTTCAGCGAAAACTACATTTTTTGTTTTCTATAAACTAATAATAAACAATATTATTTCCGATTTTTTTTTTTCAAATTATAAATTAATTAGTATTTTGTGGTACCCCTTGGCTTTTATTACACATTTGACCCTATTGACGTCGGGGCTGCTAGATGGCCAATCTAAGGACTTAAAGTCCCATTCCGCCATCAAAATGTTAATTTGTCATTAAAAAATAGTCGAAACTAGTTGAATGCATTTAAAAAACGAGCGCGCTTGATGACAAGAAACAGAATCGTCCTGAAAGATGGGATATTCTTCTTTCTCATTAACTCATTAACTGGGCACAACTTCACGGGGAATAATTTCGTCATTCTTTTTTTCATTCACCATACCCTTAATAATAATTAGCGATTCAGTTTTATATTTAGATATGTATCCCCATATCATAATATAAGGCGAATGCCTTTTTATTTATTTTTTTTTTTCCATCATTCTGGACGTTGACATGCAATGACTGCATCTTTCAAGAGGCGATGCAGTTACTGCACCGTCAAGTGGCCCGTAGCAGACCAGCAGAAGGCTGTTACGCGTGAATCCCAGGCAAAACGCAGCCTTCCTCCCGCCCAACCGACCGGGGGGCGTTGCAGCATGACGCGCGGCGCGTAGCCGAACCGAACGCGAACATGCAAGAAAGATAGCTGTTAGACTAACATTCGAGGAAAATTAGCACTAAACTTACTAAGAAACTAAGCATGCAATCAAAATACAAATACCTCTACAATTACTAATTACTAGAAAGGTGTGTAAGGATTAGTAATTTAATAAGAGGAAGAGAATTAGTGGTGGATATAATATGGTAGAGGGAACTATAATCCGAGCATAAGACCCTAAACGGTTCATGCAAGGAATAATTCGATCTACAAAGTGGAAGGAACAACGGTATAAAATTTCTAGTCAGTCTAATAGGAATCGTGAAGTTTATGCGGCTCAACAGATCAGGGCTGTCTATGTCACCCCCGATCAAGTTGTGCATAAATATCACACCAAGCATTTTTCTACGATTAACTAAGGATGGGAGGTTTACTAATAGCAGTCTACTAGAGTAAGATGGGAGTCTCACACCCGCATCCCAGTTAAGGCCCCGCAGAGCAAAGAGTAAAAAGTTTTTCTGTACTGATTCTATACGGTCCTGGTGTACTTTGTACTGAGGGCACCATACACAGGAGCCGTATTCTAAAATCGGACGAACTAGCGAAGTATAGAGAGTCTTTGTTACATAGGGGTCGTTAAATTCCTTTGACCGCCTCTTTATAAACCCAAGGACGCCCATGGCCATATTTACCATGGTGGAAATGTATTTAGAAAACTTGAACTTGGTGTCTAATAAAACATCAAGATTATCAACCAGGGATAATTCTCTAAAGAGAACCGCCGCATAGGGTGTAAGGAGCCAACAAGGGGCTGGAACGCTAAAATGTCCTAACTTTACATTTCGAGGCATTAAGGTGTAACAAATTTGCACACCACCATGACTGAAAGTTATTGAGATCGGATTGCGAGCGAGATTGAAGTGAAATGTCCTTATACTGGACACAGAGTTTAACATCATCCGCATACATAAGTACTTGAGAGTATGTTAATATCGAAGGCAATTCATTAATAACGAGTGTGAAGAGTAAGGGGCCTAGATGGCTGCCCTGTGGTACTCCCGAAGAAACCTTTACTGGTGAAGAGAGGGAGTTTTTGAAGAGGACTCTTTGAGACCTGGAACAAAGATAGCTAGAAATCCATCTCAGGAGGTTGGGCGGAAACCCTAAAAGGTCAAGTTTATGTGCTAGAAGGGAATGGTTTACAGAGTCGAATGCTTTACTGAAGTCGGTGTAAATTACATCCGTCTGTAAGTTACCTTGAAAGCCTTTAATAATGAATAACTGATCGCCGCCTTATAAATCCATGCTGAGTTGGAGATATAAGTGACTTGCGGAGATGTTGCAAGTGCGGAGTTAAAACCTTCTCAAACATTTCAGGAATAGCGGATAACTTTGCTATACCTCTATAATTTTTGCGTCAGACTTGCTACCTTTTTTATGGAGAGGAATTATAAGCGATTCCATCCAGATCGGGGGGAAGCAAGAAGAATCAGTGGTCAGGGTGAATAGTTTAAGCAAGGTTCCACACAGAGCCTCGGCGCAGTACCTGAGTACACAACCTGGAACTCCGTCTGGACCCGGTGAAAATACTTAACTAGTCGAAGATCGTGAAGTAGAGAACATTCGTTTAACAAGGGACTGAAAGTGCCGTTCGACCTCGGTAAACCGTATGGGTACTGCTGACCAGAGTAGCTTTCCTGAGAATAGGCGGTTTAAAATTATTGGGCAAAAAGATCGGCAAATGCCTGATCAATATTTGCCGACGTATTAAGAAATGATATCAAGGATAGGCGTGCGGACCTTATACGCTTACTCTTTACAAAATTGTAAAAATGTTTAGGGTCCTGTGAAAAACGTATCCTGCATCGAGATAGGTAGTTCTTATAGCATTGAGCATTAAGAACTGAAAAGTTTGACCAAACTATTACATCGAGAAAGAGGAAAGTAAGAGAATAAACTTCTTGAAATTTGTTATAAAGTCTTAATTTTAAGTTTTTTAGACTGGATAACTCTTTGGTAAACAAAGGGGGTTTTCCAGATCTAATCCGACAAGAAAGCGGCACACAAGAATCAAAAAATGTGCCAAGAGCATTGTAAAAAATGTTTATGCCTTTTATGACATCAGTGCACAGGTACAAAGCGGACCAATCAAAATCCCTAATGAGGTTATTAGGCTTGGCAAACTCGGCTTTACGAAAGCAGCGGACACGTTCAGGTAGCCTACTCGACCGATCCAATACAGTTGGTCCTATATCTAGCAACACTTCGAAAGTGGGATGGTAGGCGTCTTCAGGTATAGTGAGCGGAAGGGCTCGGGTTAACAACACTATGGTCGGATCCGATACAAAGCACAGATCAAGCAATCGACCCAAGGAATTTTTCACATGATTGACTTGAGACAGGGACAGGTCAAGCAAGCCATCAACAAAGTCATGTCGTGACATGGGCAATAAGTTATTCGACTCGTTTACCGAAGACCAAACAGTTCCTGGCAAGTTGAAGTCACCAAGAACTATCATATGATCTTTATCTGATAGCGAGGAAGAAACAGCGGTTAAAGCGGACAAGTGCTGCTCATAAATTGAGATATCCGAAGAAGGTGGAATATACGAGCAAGTAATAAATATAGCGAAAGCGGGAAGAAACAGTTTTACACACAGGAATTCCATTTCTTGTTGAACCTTGACTGTGAATTTCGCGCACAAATACCGAAGACTTATCGTCACTAGTTTTGGCCAGCATTGTTGACCTTCAGTCAAAAGAATTTAGGTCGCGTGAGTATGTAGCCCTAAAAGATAAAATCGTCGAAAACGCGTCCAAGACCCCCGATCTGAAAATCGTAGATGGGTATATATATATGTATATATATGTATATCGACGCGCCGAACACGCTGCTGGACAAAGTAGCTGACAATTTGTGTTGGAAGCTTTGGATACCACGAGGATTAATCGAGGAAGCCTTAAAAGACTCTCACGAAAACCAGCTATCAGCTCACTGTGGGATAAATAAAACGTTGGAAAAACTTAGTTGTTTTTACTATTGCCCCAATTTGGTGTCCGATGTAAGGACATATATAAATAATTGCCATGTATGTAAGATCACAAAGCATCCCAACCACATTGGTCCATTATTATTATTATTATTATTATTATAAGAAACACTTTATTTGAGTTTTATTTAATTTACACAAGTGTGGGTGATTTACATGAATTTATAAGAGTACAGGCCTTCGACCTTTTCTGCTTAGACATATAGTGGTGTGCAGTAGTATAAAGAAGTTCATTTTTAAGAAACATAATGATGAAGGGAAAAAGAAATATATAAAAAACCCCCTTACAACCCCATAAGCCCCATACACCTTAAAACACTATTACTTAGAAATTAAACAAAAAACTAAACAACTAAAAAAAAAGGAATAATCAAAAAATTTGTAAGTGTGGATAAATTGAGTATACATATAAGTTAAGTAGAATCGACGTTTATTGTAGTATTTATTATTTACTCGTCGAAGCGAGATTTATTGTTCCTCGTTGGAGGTCTAAGAGAATCTAAATTTACATAAAAATGAAAGTCTTAATATTAAGTCCCCGGCCGCCGGCTGCGCAGTCGCCGGTGCATTAATCTGCTGACATGGCACACGCGCCGGTGTTATGTTGAGCAGCGGCAGTTTCCCACGTTCCACGGCCCCATAGTTGTTGTTGGGCTGTCTGGGCAAGTGTCTCCGTCAACGCTGCAACTCTCGTGTTCTATTACGCGACGAGGCATGTGCTGTATTTGGTTCATATGAAAATGTTTAAGCTCATTGACCCGCTGTAGGGTCGAGAACCAAATGCAGAGGGAGGGGTATCCGGCTGGATCGGATAACTACTCCCCCCTTGAGCAGTCGCCGTCCCCGGCGCACTTAGTCTTGCCATTAATTCATTGATTTGCCGGGCGTCGCGCTTCTTCGTCAAATATAGTCTGAGCATGGCCATGCCACATACTAGGCCACAAATACCTAGTCCTAGGCAGAATGCAAAGATTGGTCTGGAACGTGAGGACACCTCTTCCTTTATCTCCTTGATGAAATTGAGGTTCTCCTCGCTCAACTGTTGGAGGAATGGCAGGCTCAGCACCCTTTTATGCTCGGTAACATTTAGCAAAAGTGAAGATGCAACTCCTGGGTATCGGCTCTGAACGTTTTTGCGATTCTGATACCGCGAACCATTTATGACGGCATAATCGTTGAACGTGATTAGATGCGTCCCTGAAATGTTGAGCGCCGCGCTGCCGTCGAAACTTACTGCTGCTGGGTGATCGTTGATGATAATGATCCCGTCGTCGACCAGTGTGATGGTGCTGAGGTGACTGGGTTGCGACTGGCAGTGGGCCACGCCACCAGAATATAATCCTTGGGCACAGGAGTCCTTTGTCGACGCTTTACAGAATGTTGTCGTGGTCGTCTGTTTGCAGTCCGACACTGTTACTATCTGGTTGTTGCAGTCGGCGACGATGTTATCGTCCAGTCGAAGGATGGTGCCGTTGTGGGCGACCGGGAAAATAGTTATCTTTTTGCAAATGTACTTAAACTTAGGGAATTGAATGACAAAGTGTATTATGCTATTTGATTGGAAAACTTTGATTTTCGATACTTCTAAAATGTTAGCTACAATAATATTGGTGAGCTGATTAGAGAAAATAGAATTCAAGTCGTCATGGTCTAATATGACCGGATTGATTACGTTAACTTTTGCGAGGGAAATGGTGAGCATGAGATTACTTAGTTCGGATGCCAACATTCTGTTCCTAGCCAGCAAGGTCTCGTACAGGTGAGACGAGTCAATTTGCTTTCCCTTTGTTGCCTCTAGCAATTTATTGACTGTGTCTGTTAAGCGGTTGATTTGCTCCTGAGATTTAGAATTTATGCTTATCTGCCTGTTATTTTATTCAATAAGTTGGGCCTCGTTTATTCGTATCTTTTCTAGGTCGTCCGCGTCCGGAGTTCCGGCTACCACCTTTAAGACCGAGCCCAGGATGTTTAGGCTCCTAGAACCTCTGTGGTGTACGATAATAGTGGCTAACATATTTCGGATATGGTCGGTATCCAAAATCTAAAGTAATTTATTTCGTCCCATACGAGTATGTTGCCGTCTAGTATCGGTACGTGGTCAGAATGTGAGTAGTCTGTTATGTGAGGTTACCAAGGCCACCAGAAGGAGTATCATGTGAAACAACATAAGGAATGAAAGAAAAGGATGCTTGGTAATCTGTGATCCAGTCTCTAGGTATGAATGTAAATGGAGCGTAAAAAATAGTCGGGCTAGCCCCTACTCCCCTAGGGGCATTACCTGAGATTGTCTTTGTGCACAACCCTCCCCCTAATTAGGACCTTTGTCCACAAGTCCGCTTCTACCGTTTCTTCCACGTACAACGGGGTTAGCTTATTTCCGAAGCGTCTGTTGGTTTTCATTAATACCTTTTCACCTACTCTAAAAACTCTGTTTTGACGCGTTTCGTTGACTCGATTGTTCTGCACAATATGAGTTTTCCGTACTCTGTTCTGTAACTCTCTGTGAAAGTCTGCTGCAGCGGCGTTTAAAATGTCGATCGGTTTCTTGTTGGTTACCGAGTGTACCGACCTGTTGTACTCCACTGTTGCCTGGAGGAAAAGGTCGACTGTGTCGACGATTCCCTTCTTGAGGCATCTCGCGATTTCCAACAGAGTATTATGGAATCTTTCCACTTGGCCGTTTGAAGTGCTGTGGAGGGGAGGAGCATTAACAATGTGGGCTCCAAAGTTGTTTCGCAGAAGTGACCTGGTGGTTTCTGAACTCAGCGATGGTTCATTGTCGCAATATATTTGTCTAGTGTTGGGGAAAATGTTCATAAGTTGCAAGAGTGGAGCCTTTATATCCGCAATCGTGCGGGAAGCTATCGGTTGTACAATGGCAAGTTTCGAGAATTTGTCCACGCATGTTAGGAAGTACTTCCTATCTGTTGAAAAAATGTCTACGTGAAGCATTTCTCCAGTGAACGAAGGGACTGGCGTTGGTCCCAGCTCCTGTTTTTTTGGATGCCTATCGTACTTTGCTCTAGAAAAAATCTTGCAATTCATGACTACCTCGCTTGCGAGTTTAGTCATTTTTGGGAAATAATAATCGGCCAAGACCTGTTTTACGTTTTCCTGAGCAGCTCTATGTGCTCGATTGTGTTCGATTGTGACATCTCCTTTCTTTCATTTTCATTGAAAATGTCTGTGACCAGATTCTTGCAATGCCAGAACTTGGTCGACGGAAAGGCGCGTACTAGCTCATGCTGAATGCAGGCTAGAGTCGGAAAATCACAGTGGATTGCGTTTACAACCGTAGGGTTTACTGAGGTCTTCATGACCCCAGTGAGCGCATTTTTGTCCGTAAAATTTATTATGTGTCGCGTTTTTTCCCCGAAAAGAATAAACATCTGCTTTAGAGGAAAACGCGCCGCTTCTAGGACGATTTGATTCCTAAGACAATTGACAGGTTTGTCTGTCGTTTCTATCGTGTAAGTCAAAGACGCTTCGCTGTGTATTGTCGCTGCGTCAGATTGTGGCGCGCTGTCTTCCAATGCATTGATGTTTTGTCGAGACAATGCGTCTGCGACATGGTTTTCTTTGCCTGGCTTATAGAAAAGCTTGGTACCGAGCTCGTCAATGCGTGCCTTCCAGCGTTTTATTTTAGAGTTAGGGTTTCCTTCGGAAACCGCAAACGTGAGTGGCTGGTGGTCAGTGAACACATTAATGTCCCTGACTCCGTAAATGTAGTGACGAAGCTTCCCCAAGGCCCACACAATCGCTAAAAGCTCGCGTTCATTGGTAGCGTAGTGACGCTCACCGTTCTTTAGTGTCCTTGAAATCATAGAAAGACCGCCCCGATGCCATAGGCAGAGGCGTCGGTCGTTAGGTCGAACGGTTTTTTGTAATCTGGGTACATCAATATTACGTTTTCTGATGCCAGAATGTTCCTTAATTTCTGAAAGGCGTGTCGTTGGACCTCGCTCAAAATGATGGTGGTTTTTTTTTTATTTGTATTTGCTGATGGACCCATTTTCCCCTTTTAAAATATCAGAAAGCGGTCGGGCAATTGACGCGAAATCTTTCACGAAGCATCTGTAATAACTTGCCAGGCCCAAGAATGACCTTAGGCCGAACAACGTTGTTGGCTCGACGTACTCCTGGATGGCCTTCACCTTCTCAGGGTCCGTCCTCGTGCCTTCGTTAGTCACAATAAAGCCGAGGTATTCCACGCTCGTCTTAAAAAAATTGGACTTCTCTCGAGCGACTCTCATGTTGGCGTCATAGAGGCTTTTCAGCACCCAGTCGACGTGTTTAACATGGTCGTCTTGAGACTTGGAGAAAATAATTACGTCATCGACATAGACGTAGCATGTTTTGCCGATTTGTTCGCGCAAAACATCATCAATTGCTCTCTGGAAAATGCTACCTGCATTTCGTAGACCAAAGGGCAGTCGGCAAAACTCGTACTTTCCTCCATTTACGGAAAAGGAAGTCTTTTCTCGGTCGCGCTCCGCCAAGGTTATTTGGTGGTATCCAGACTTCAAGTCCAGTGTTGTGAAGTATCTGGCAGTACCCAAGATTGCTAAGATCATGTAACGGTTGCGGTTGGACAGTACCGATTCAGGATAGGTTATCGCTATGGTGCTCGGGCATATCGCATGCAATAACCTTGGGCCAATTATCACTGCATGGCATAGCATAGTTGGGGTGGGTGCAGGCAAGCTCGAGGTAGGGAACAGCTGAGCTAAGCTTCCGTAAGTGCTGTGCAGCACATCGCAACGGAGCTTTCGAAGCCGAGCGTTAAGATCGGTAAGCTCTTATTTAAGCAGTGCAAAAGCACCAGAGCGTTCTCTTTTGAAAATTTGAATCTGTGCAGCCGGTGGTTATCTCCGCGTCGGTAGCAAATATATATCTAAAGCGACCACGTGCAAGCACCCCAAAAAAAGAAAAAAAAAAACCCAAATAACTTCCCACAAAGACAAACCGAAAACGAATAAAACGGAACTGTGAAAATCCCACGCGGTGTGCGCTTCGCAAAAATCGGGCTAAATTAATAACCGTGCGCCGAGAAAACTGGCAAGACAACTACCCTGGCGTAAAGTGCATATTTGCATCGCCTCGCCACCAAGTGTTTTTATACCCGATACTCAAAATGAGTATTGGGGTATATTAGATTTGTGGTAAAAGTGGATGTGTGTAACGTCCAGAAGGAAGCGTTTCCGACCCCATAAAGTATATATATTCTTGATCAGCATCAATAGCCGAGTCGATTGAGCCATGTCTGTCTGTCCGTCTGTCCGTCCGTCCGTCTGTCCGTCTGTCCGTCCCTATTAGCACCTAGTGCTCAAAGACTATAAGAGCTAGAGCAACGACATTTTGTATACAGACTTCTGTGATATGTCACTGTTACAAGTGTGTTTCAAAACTTCGCCCCGCCCACTTTCGCCCCCACAAAGGACGAAAATCTGTGGCATCCACAATTTTAAAGATACGAGAAAACCAAAAACGCAGAATCGTAGAAAATGAGTTTATCTTCTAGACTGCAGAATCTGAATTGGATCGTAGCATTATTATAGCCAGTATGAAGAAAACAATTTAATTTTTTCTCGCCCTGTCTCTCTCTAACACACACGTAGCATAGCCGGCTTTGCATAGCGCAAAACATTAGCGCCTAGATCTCAGAGACTATAAGAGCTAGAGCAACCAAATTTGGTATCCACACTCCTGAAATATCGGACCTTGACGAGTTTGTTTCAAAATTTCGCCACACCCCCTTCCGGCCCCGCAAAGGACGAAAATCTGGAGCATCCACAGATCTCAGAGACTATTAGACCTGACTGTCGAGCTCTCACTGCTACAAAACTATTTGTAATTTTTCACTGCAGAACTCACTGTTACAAGTGTATTTCTTTTTGCTCAGAGAGCTCACTGCTACAAGTGTGTTTCAAAATTTCGCCCCACCCCCTTCCGCAGCCATAAGCAACGAAAATCTGTGGCAACCACAATTTTGAAGATAGGAGAAAATTAAAAACGCACAATTATAGAGAATGGCCATATCTACCAGATTGCCGAATCTTGCCGAATCCGAGTAAGATCGGATTATTATTATAGCCAAAAGTAAAAAATCAATTTGCAGTGGCTACGCAGCGCCCGTCGACACGTTCTGACTGATTTCTGTCTCTCTCGCACGCACTCTTTGTCGTTTAATGTAGCCATACTGACTATGTATCGGGTATAAATGTAGAGTTGCGGTCGCAGCAGCAACTCACAACGTTCCCCCTCGTTTTTGTTGCAAACCCGTGCGTCCCACAGCTCTACCAGGAGCGAACAACACTCGTGTCTCCGTGGAAAAGTCGGAAAAACGGTATGTTAAAGTGCCCTGTAGGGAAAATTTAGATTTTTTCTTAGCCCTCGTGGTTTTGTTCTGTTTCGCCCATAGGGCCCTGGCCACGAGCGGTAGCCCACCCAGCTCTCCCAAAGTTCTGCCCCCCACACCAAACTCCCACCCTTAACGGGAGTACTCTTCGGGAGTCGACCTTGGTGTGGGGCCGAGATTTTTTTCTCCTTTGGAAATCGTTGGAGAGTCCACCTGCCCGGCTACATAACCTCCACCGGCCATAACCCTTGCGCCATCCCTAACGTACGCGCATAGAGGGCATAGAGATCACCCCCCTCCCCGTATGCGCCGCTAACTCGCTTTCTGCGACGGCCTAGAAGAAGCCGCTGCGGATCCGGACCCAGATTTTGTAGCATAGTGTAGCTTTAATTATCTTTTTTTTTTTGGTTCCTTCTTATATGCCTATGTAACTTTCATTAACTCTGCGTCACAGTCCTACCTCGATAGCCGTGAAAGTGAAAGTTCCCAAAACGGAATTTAGTTTGCTGGTTGGAGAAAGAAAAACTTAATCATAGAGTAACAAACTACAAAAAAAAAAAAAAAAACCTTTTGAATATTCCCCCCTATTTACCAATCCCCCTCCGACCTGGGCACACATTAACATTGTTTCCACAGCTCCACAACGAAAGGCGCCTTTCAGCGAGGGACCACTGTATTGAAGCTGTAAGTGACTCAATTTCCCTTTTCTCCTTTGCGCCTGTCTTCGTAAAAATCTAAAAAGCATGCGCAGCGGCCAGCCGCTGCTGATAAGAGAGCGCAACGCTTGCGTTCCACACTCTCGAAGCTTTTCGTTCTCGTCGTTGCCAATTCTGCTTTAAGCTTGCATTGCTCGCATTCCATGCATTGTTTTAATATATATAATATATATATCATATATTATATTCATATACTCTACCGTTTATATATACATATATCTATAACTTTTCTCTTTCTCCTTTAGTGATTCAGCCTCATATTTTTTTTCATTCCATTAATTTTGTTTCCTATCATTGATTTGCCTACTGGTTGTAATTAAAGACTTGTGTTATTTTCGGAAGTGAAAATTTGTGTTTGCTAGTTCTTGATTATGTAGCAACATGTCTAGTATTAAGTACAGAGAAATATATTGCATTTTGTTAGCCATGAATATGGAGTAGACTTCTAATTTCCTAGTGACATGGTGACGTAATGGGGTAGGGTGAGAATTATAGGGATTTCCAGAACCTTCGCACAACTGGAAATCATGGAAGGGTGGGTACAGACTCGTGTGGGTCGACTTCCATCTCAAGACCTCACGCCCGCGATAGTTTTGGAACACACCGACGAAAGCCCCTAGTACTTTCGGGTACGCCCTATGTATGATTGTGCCATTTAATTTCGGTTATGCTCGGAATAGGCATATTGTTGTTTTTGGAGTTAGCTCCCTGTAGAGTCACGGGATTCTAAAATTTTAAAGTTTATGTAGTAGGAGTCGAGACCCCCCCCAAGTTACCGAATGAGCACGGAACCAGAGAATCCCCACCGGCAGTGACCTCGACATCCCCTCCAATCCATCCCCTACTGACGGATAGAAATATATCGTTGAAATGTTACAATCATTGAGATGCTTGGCATCGGGTATTTGTCGGCCACTGTTTTTTGATTGAGCTTCCGAAAGTCCATTACGAGACGTTTCTTTTTATTACCCGCTTCATCAGTGCCTTTTTTCGACCACCCATATAGGATTATTATATGGCGATCTGGATTTGTGAATGATTTTGTCTTTCAAAAGGCTCTTGACCTCGGATTTGACAAAATCAGCTACACCCATAGGGTACGGGTACAGCTTGGAGTAAATTGGTTCGTCGTCCACAGTGTGGATAGTGCCGTTAGGGTCGGCAAATACTCCTTACTCCTCTTATTTAACATTTTTATAAAGTCCGCCCTTATGGCTGGGGGAGCATCGACGTCAATTACGTTTGTGTGGTTGACGTCTATGCACTTGTGGAATTTTATTACCTCAGTCGTGTTACCGAATCTGAGTGTACCGCTCTTTAAGCACAATGTCGCCCCTACCTGCGATAGCAGGTCAAGGCCAATGATGCCGTCAAATGATGATAATGATTCCAACAAAAAAATGGGGAGGTTTCGCCGAATATTGACAGAAGGCATTTCTTCGAAATTTCATTTGTCCCGTTGAGTAGACGGGAAAGGGTGTCTCGACAGGGATGACGCCGCGAAGCCATTTACATGGCTTGATGTAATTCTTTGACGCACCCGTGTCTATGAGAAGCTTCATATTAATCCCTGCTATTTTCCGCCAAACGAATGGCAGCAGGGATCTTCCCCTAAAAAATTCACTGAGTCACTCTTGTACTCTAATTCGCCCACCGCTTCTATCTCAGCGACAGCTGCGGCCGCAGCCCCATTGTAGGCCGTGTCGGTCTGGTTGTCCCCGGCTGTAGTGTGCTCTATCCTCTGCTGCCAATTTCTCGAGGTGCGCTCTGACGCGTTTGTTTTCCTAGCAAAATTTTGATTGCGTCCACCCGACCCGAAAGGTTTTTGGTAAGCAGTGTGCAGTCTGAGATTGGAAGAAGAAGGATCTACATCCATGGGCTCCGGGCCCTGGGCCCGAGTCCTGCCGCTATTGGATCGTTGGTTGGATCTTCCCTGCTGGGCGTTCGACGCGTCTTGCCTTTTGTCGTAATGAGGACTTTTATAGGAGTCCACAGCTCTAGTTTGCCTAAAATTGCCCTGGAGTTGCGCTTGAGTTTGGCGCTGGCCCGTTTTTTGGGCCTTTTCCTCCATGGCCCTGGCGTAATTTGCAGCCAAAACGCTGCGATCCTCGCTGGTTTCCTCCGCTTCGGCAAGGGCCAGAGCGGTCTGCAGATCTTTCGGTCTTGCCGGAAATACTGCTGTTTTCAATGTTCTTCTTAAGCCTGAAACGAATACGTCTAAAGCGTCGTCCCTAGCTTTCTCGTTTAGAATGCCCGCTGCGACCGCATTATGGACCATTATGTTTTTGTTGGTAATGAGAGAGAGCTGCTTCTCAATCTCGTCATAGTATTCCGCCAAGGACAGGTTTCCCTGCCGCATGGTGGCCAGTTTTTGTTGTATCACGCTCACTGGAGTTTTGTCGGAATACGAACTATCCAATCCAAGCCACATAATTTTCCTGTTTGCCGTCGAACTCGGGGACGGACTTAACCATGTCCAATGGCTGATCACACTGGACATCGGGATTTATTGCTATCTCCTTATACGCTTCAACTTTCGGGGCAGGCGTACCTGTGCTCAACTGAGCAATCTCGGCTTGTAATTGCTGTAACCTGGTCTCGAACCGCGAGGCCTGATTTTGCAGTGCGGCCTTTATAGCTGCTGCGAAAGATGCCGGATCCATGATGTCAGGGGAACGTTCGTTGCTTCCAGTCAAACGGAGGCCCCTAAAACACAAACGTACACTATCGTCGCTATCGGATTGTTCTTGCTTGCTATCCCCTGGGTCTTGCAGGTCCCCACACAGTGAAACTAAGCTATCGGACCGCTTAAAGGACTTGAGGTCACTATTGGAACTGTTAGGGCTATCGCCCATTAGCAACTTCTTATTTTATTGTATTTTTTTTTTTTTTTTTAGTGAATTTGATTTTGATTTTAGCTGCACCACTCAGTATTATTTTATTTTTATTGGGTCGCGATTACCAAGATGCTTGAATAAACTTTTATAAAAAAGAGCTCACTTACATGGTTTTCTGTGGTTTATCCCGTGTTTTATTTGATCTAATTATTAGTTTCCTTGGATTAATTATTAATTCCTTTGTGGGTGGCGATGAGGGAAGCGAGGGATTACCCTTCAGCTTGTTGGTTTTAATTTTTGAGGCGAGGGATTGCCCTTCAGCCCTTTTCCTTTCGTAGACGTTGATGCCGGGAGCGAGGGATTGCCCTTCAGCTTCTTCCGGGTGTGGTTTTCTTTCACCTTCAGCGAGGGATTGCCCTTCAGCTTGTTGTTTTTATTTTTTGAGGCGAGGGATTGCCCTTCAGCCTATTTTTATACCCGATACTCAAAATGAGTATTGGGGTATATTAGGTTTGTGGTGAAAATGGATGTGTGTAACGTCCAGAAGGAAGCGTTTCCGACCCCATAAAGTATATATATTCTTGATCAGCATCAATAGCCGAGTCGATGTCATGTCATGTCATGTAGCCATGTCTGTCTGTCCGTCCGTCCGTCCGTCCCTATTAGCGCCTAGTGCTCAAAGACTATAAGAGCTAGAGCAACGACATTTTGTATCCAGACTTCTGTGATATGTCACTGTTACAAGTGTATTTCAAAACTTCGCCCCGCCCACTTCCGCCCCCACAAAGGACGAAAATCTGTGGCATCCACAATTTTAAAGATACGAGAAAATTAAAAACGCAGAATCGTAGAGAATAAATTTATCTTCTAGACTGCAGAATCTGAATTGGATCGCATCATTATTATAGCCAGAATGAAGAAAACAATTTCATTTTTTCTCGCCCTGTCTCTCTTTAACACACACGTTTTATGGTCGGCTTTGCCTATTGCTAAATGTGAGTTCCTAGATCTCAGAGACTATAAAAGCTAGAGCAACCAAATTCGGTATCCACACTCCTGTGATATCGGACCTTGACGAGTTGTTATTAAAATTTCGCCTCACCCCCTTCCGCCCCCGCAAAGGACGAAAATCTGGAGCATCCACAGATCTCAGAGACTATTAGACCTGACTGTCGAGCTCTCACTGCTACAAAACTATTTGTAATTTTTAACTGCAGAACTCACTGTTAGAAGTGTATTTCTTTTTGCTCAGAGAGCTCACTGATACAAGTGTGTTTCAAAATTTCGCCCCACCCCCTTCCGCAGCCATAAGCAACGAAAATCTGTGGCAACCACAATTTTGAAGATAGGAGAAAATTAAAAAGGCACAATCATAGAGAATGGCCATATCTACCAGATTGCCGAATCTTGCCGAACCCGAATCAGATCAGATTATTATTATAGCCAAAAGTAACAAATCAATTTGCAGTGGCTACGCAGCGCCCGTCGACTCGTTCTGACTGATTTTCTGTCTCTCTCGCACGCACTCTTTGTCGTTTAGTGTAGCCATACTGACTATGTATCGGGTATAAATGTAGAGTTGCGGTCGCAGCAGCAACTCACAACGTTCCCCCTCGTTCCTTTTGTAGATGTTGATGCCGGGAGCGAAGGATTGCCCTTCAGCTCCGTTAAAATGTAGGTTAAATTATTTATTTCACCTCACTTGTTGTTTATTAGAAAGTTATTAGTAGAAACTCGAGTTGGGTAAGCACTCTTTATGTTTCTTCTATTTTTGTTAAGCCCGAAGCGTTAGCTTACAAATTTTTTTTTAAATAATTACTCGCGTTGGATAAAATTCCGTTGGGCGCCAGTTAAGTAGAATCGACGTTTATTGTAGTATTTATTATTTACTCGTCGAAGCGAGATTTATTGTTCCTCGTTGGAGGTCTAAGAGAATCTAAATTTACATAAAAATGAAAGTCTTAATATTAAGTCCCCGGCCGCCGGCTGCGCAGTCGCCGGTGCATTAATCTGCTGACATGGCACACGCGCCGGTGTTATGTTGAGCAGCGGCAGTTTCCCACGTTCCACGGCCCCATAGTTGTTGTTGGGCTGTCTGGGCAAGTGTCTCCGTCAACGCTGCAACTCTCGTGTTCTATTACGCGACGAGGCATGTGCTGTATTTGGTTCATATGAAAATGTTTAAGCTCATTGACCCGCTGTAGGGTCGAGAACCAAATGCAGAGGGAGTAGTATCCGGCTGGATCGGATAACTTATACATCTATTTATAAAGTTGGTGTGAAGCTTAGCCATTCTCACTGTGGCTAGTTCAACGTTAGCATTAAAGTGTAACTCGGTAGTGGAGAAATGCCATGGTAGGTTATATATCATTTTTAAAATTTTGTTTTGTACAACTTGGATTTTATGAATATTGACATTTGCAATATCAGCCCAAACCGGTGCACCATAATATATTGTAAATTGAAAAATGGACCTACATTTTATTTTCTAAATTGAGGCGAGAATTCCTATTTATAAATGGATACAAGACACGAATTAAAATATTAGTTTTTTGAATTATATGTTGAATGTGGCCTGCGAAACTCAGTTTTTTGTCTAATATGACCCCCAAATATCTAACATTATTTTCCCAGTTTGTGTCCACCTGGTTCAGATTAATGCAATTAGATGGAATATAAATGTTTTTCCTTTTCCTTGTAAAAAAACTGCTTGTGTTTTATCTGAATTGGCAAGAATTTTCCATTTATGGAAATATGCAAAAAGGGTGTTGAAGGCTTCTTGAAGAGAATCTGAGATATCGGCTGCAAGTGTTCCAGAGCAAGGGATTGCAGTATCGTCCGTAAAAATTGATGCAGTGCATCCACTTAGTTCAGGAAAATCTGACGTATATATATTGTATAGGATTGGGGAAAGACAGGATCCTTGCGGACATCCTGCATTTATGTTGACTACACGTGAGTGAGCATCGCATATGTGAAGAACAAAAGACCGGTTACTCAGGAGGCTTTGAATTATTTTTATAATTGGAATTGGAAAATGCAAAAGGTTCAAGCCCCTCATGCCGGACAAAATCAAAGGCAGCTTTAATGTCTAGTAGAACCATACCCGTAGATTTGGATCTACTGAAGTTTGACTTTATGATTCTCTTTATTCTACACAAAGCGTGCACTGTTATTTGTTCACTGCGGAAACCAAATTGTTGTGGCCGAAGGACAACGTTATCTTCAGTAAAGTCGAATAGCCTTTTCTTGATAATTTTCTCTAGAACTTTACTTACTGGAGAGTTTCCATTTCTGTGGAAAATACCCTAATCGAAGGCATCCATTTATAATTATTGTCAGAAATTTCACTCCTTTTCGAGGCAGTACTTTTAGGCACAAATTGTCAATGTTATCAAGGCCAGGAGTTTTCTTGGATTTGAGATCTTTTACAACAGCTGAGATCTCTTGGAGATCAGTCATATATGAACCGTCACTGGCTACTGGCAAAGAGTTTAATGAGGCCATAAAGCTTGTGACTTCAGAGACTGTGGATGGATCGCTAAGGTTAATTGAATGGGAATGATTTAATACGAACATTGATGCTAATAATTCGGTCTTTTGTACTGCAGTTGCGAACTTTTCTTGGTTGTGTCTTAAAATTGGTATGCTTACATTTTTCTTCTTGATAACTTTTGTTAGCTTCCAAAAGGGAGAAGAATTTTTGTCAAGCGAGTTTAGAAAATTATTCCAATTTTCATTTCTAAGTTTGGATATTTTGAATTTATGAGTTGGCTGAGCCATCTCACAAATACCAGATCTACTCTATTTCTGTGTCTCAACCAATTTCGACGGTAACGATTTCTAAGTTTAATCAAGGAAATTATGTTGTGCGGCAGGGCTTTTGGTGTTTGGCGGATTTCTTTTTTTGGGATACTGCAATCCTTTGCTGTGAGAACTACCAAGCTTAAATCGTCTATGTCTATGTCATCTTGTGTATCAGCCGAGACGAGGTCACAGTGTGGTAGTAATCGGTTTATAACTCCACCAAATAGGATCCAATTTGCATTTTTAATATCGTAAAAGAATCTTTTAATTACATCACAACTTAAATGAAGTAAAGTTTGGACTGGGAGATGATCTGAGCCAAGGCCACTGATTGCTGTTGTATCACTTAGTAACTCGCATTTGTTAGTTCCAAAGATATCTAATGTGGAGGACTTACTTCTAAAACTAGCTGGTACATAAGAGTGTTTATCGGGAAAATGGACTAGCAAGCCACGTGACATTAAAAAATCGTATAGCTGTGTTCCCCAAGTATTAGCACGACTACAACCCCAAAATCTGTGTCGACTGTTGAAATCACCACCTAGCACAAAGTTTCCAGGGAAGTGTACTTAGTAAACGTATATCATTTGAAAAAATTGGTTTTTGTGTGGGGTCTGCTCGACATCCGGGAAAATAACAGCAATAGATTGCAGTAAAAATGCCTAAATTATTAATAATATTTATGCCAATAGATTCTATAGATTTTGTGTTAGGGAGGGGAAGCAGGGTATGGCGGATAGATTTTTTAATAATTATAACTACTCCTCCTCCTCTTCTACAAGTTCTGTCATGTCTGTAGCAATAGTAGTTATTGTGCCTAATTGAAATCTTACTGTTAAGCCAGGTTTCAGTTAATAGACAAATGTCTATGTTTTTCCTTTTTAGAAAATCGAAGAGCTCGTCTTTTTTGTTTTTAGCGCTTCTGGCGTTCCATGTTACAATTGAGAAATTATTTAACATTATGTAAGAAACTTGCATGCCAGAGAGGTTGTTCGGAGCAGCAGCCGCTCATCCCATGTACGCTCTCTGTGCATACACGCACACACATATGTAACTTTCTTACGTCTTATAAGCCACTGCTTCGACCCTTCCAGCAGTCTAGTCGGTCGTTCCTCTTCGAGGCAGTCGGTCAGCAGTCCTTTTCGTCGCCCATAACGCCTAACACCCAAATCGAAGTCCACGGCCACGGCCTCTAGCAAACAATATCTAACAATAAACGCCAAATTGTAACCTAAACAACGGAGCAATTTTTAATTTGTAAATGTGGGAGTCAGAGTTGCCGAAAAAGCTCGGCAGCTTCCAACATTTTGGTGACCCCGACGTGATCGCCGTGGACTTGTCGTGTGTTAGTAGTGTTTCAAGTAGTTCGTTAAATCAAATGCGATGGTTTAACGTGACATTTGTCGAAAAGTAGCGAACCAAAGATCGTTGTAGCGACCCGCTATTCGTTTTCGCTTCTCTTTCGCCGTCTGTTTCGATGCTGCGCAGCGCACTGTCAAGACCGGCTGCATTGAGTTCTAAGCGTGGTCCGTTAGCTTTCTTCGCCTCCTCTTTCGTCGTTTGCTTCAGCCAGCTCTCGTGACCGGCTGCACATATCTCTCTCTCGAATTCGAACTCGAAACAGTGCAAAACATCTCGGTCGTTCGTTTGTGCATAACTGTCGGTTCTTTTTCGGTCGTCGCTTCGTTGCTTTGCCGGCGAATACATTTTGGACATACACAAATAAAAAGTGCCGCAAAAGTGAACGCAAAACGTTTTAAACTCGTCTGAACTCTCGCGTTGCATCATTTTTATTCAACTGTGATCGACTCATACACTCCGCGTCAACAATCTATAGCCAAAACCATGGGCAAACGGAAAAATAATAGAAGGAGTGGATCTTTGGCTATGGGCAATGATAGTGATATAGTGACAGTTGGCGATGCTCCATCTAGTGAAAGGGTTAGTGCGAACGCAGCCACCACCCAATTCCCTGCATCGCGGATTTCCTTCATGAGGCTGAAGGCTAGAGCCATTTTTGACAGGCTAGAGTCCATACGCAGAGAGATGGATCGTGAAAAGCTGCGCCAAATGGATGAATATGATTTGCGAGGATTGTTGGAATCATTGACGGCGCTGAAATCTAATTTTATTGTGGCTCACACCAGTTTGGAGGAAGTGGATTTTGAGTCTATGTCCAGTGAAATACCAGAAAAACTTGACTCGTCCATCCTATCATTGAGGACCATTCTACAGCGTCAGTTGGGCAAGCGTTCGCAGCCCACGCATTGTTCCACGTTTCAAATGAACCCAAGTGAATCCCAATCCATAATGTACATGGCCAATCGATCGCGCTTGCCACAGATGCAGCTGCCCAAGTTCAGCGGAGCCTATACAGATTGGACAAGCTTCTATTCCAAGTTCACAGCTGTGATTGATAGTGAAGCTGAGCTGACTTCTATCGAGAAGTTACAGCATTTGCGGTCTTGTTCGAGCGGAGCGGCGTTGGACACCATTAGTTCGTTGGAGATGAGCGAGGCTAATTACAATACCGCATTAGATATTCTCAAAAATCGATTTGCTAATAAACGTCTCATTCTACAGGCACACAAAGAAATATTTGGGCTGGCGCGTGGGGATTTATCTGTTGTTTCGCTGCGGGCGTTTACGGACGCCGCCACCTCACATCTTCGCGCGTTGGATGCGCTGCCAACTAAGGAGGATCGTCCACGCACTCTGGAAGAATTTGGACAAGCAGACTCAAGTTAAATGGAAAGTAGCTTCGTCGAATCACGATCTTTTATTCTGGGAGAAATTATCTGCCTTCCTGGAACAAAGATATCGTACCCTTGAAGGCATTCATCACTCCATGCGAGGGCAAGATGGTCAGGTTGGCAAGTCAGGGAAAACCGTGAGTACGCATCATCGAAAATCGTTTGTAGCATCGTGCGCTCCTGTTTCCTTGCCAATCGAAGCACCACACTCTTCTGCATTTCCCTCGTCCAACAGAGCCCTCCCATATTGTTTCTTCATTTGAGCCGCAGCCAAATCATACCGCCATGATTGCATTGTCGCCCTCCTCGCCGCAAGCTCATATATCCCAGCGTCCGTCTGAGCCTGTTCTATTAGCCACCGTCGTCGTTCTCGTCAAAAACAGCGCTGGAACTTTCATGCCATGTTGCGCATTGTTGGACTCTGGCTCGCAATTGCATTTCGTAACTACTCGTCTAGCTAATCAGCTTCAACTGCGAAAAACTAAGTTGCTTACTGCAGTCTCTGGCATAGGAGATGCTAGCTTCTCAACTGAAGGTATCTCGGTGGATCTCGTTCTGAAATCGGGGATTTCAGATTTCACCACTAGCATCACTGCCGTCGTTGCCCAGAAGATTACGGACAGTCAACCTCGCGTCTCAATTAGCACTGCTAATTGGCCTATACCTTTGAATATCCAGCTTGCTGACCCGTCGTTCCATAAGCCGCAGCGGATAGATCTGCTCATCGGAGCCGGACTTTTCTTTGAGTTGTTGTGTGTGGGACAAATACAGCTGGCGCCTGGATTACTATTGCTGCAGAAGACACATCTCGGATGGATTCTATCTGGTGGCGGGCACTCGGCCCCCAACTCCTCGTCGTTCATCGCAACCCAATCTTCGGATGACACCAATCACAGCACTCGGCTTGATGACTTGGTTCGTCAATTTTGGGAAGTGGAGCACATCTTTGAGCCAATCGCTAGGGCAACCAAGGAGGAACTTCACTGCGAGGAACACTTCGTCAATCATCACACTCGCTTACCCTCAGGGGAATACTCTGTTCGCTTGCCTATGAAGCGAAGTTTAGAGTCCTTGGGAGATTCCTAATTGCAAGCAAAGCGGCGCTTGGAAAACTTGGAGCGCAAGTTCGTGCGTAATCCAGCTCTTCATGAAAAATATTTGTCATTTATGAAGGAGTACCTGTCCCTCGATCATATGTCTCTGGTGCCCAAGGAAGATAGGCAAATATTTCTTGCCACATCAATTTCTTGTCATCAAAGAGGACAGCTCCACAACAAAGCTGAGGGTCGTATTCGACGGCTCTGCAGCTACCACATCTGGTCTTTCGTTAAATGATCTATGTTTGGTCCCACCATTCCAGCCAAGCTATTTCACACACTCATCCGTTTTCGTACATTTTCGTTTAAGCACATCAACTCATTTGGAGTCATGATGCGCATTTTTGGCTACGTTCAGAAGTTCATCAGTAGGACGAAGTCACCGGATCTCTCGTCTGAGGACCATCGCAAAAGATCGCATTTATTATGTCGCATCGCTCAACGAGACCACCTGTATCCTGAGTACCTTGCTCTGCGGAAAGGGAACTGCGTAGAGGCTTCCAGCAGAATCATCTCGCTCTCGCCTTTCATAGATGACTTAGGTCTAATTCGTGTTAGTGTCCGCCTGCGGCACTCAACTCTCGGCTTCGATGCACGCCACCCAATCATTTTGCCCAGTGATCATACATTGACGTTCGCCATCATTACGCACTTTCATTGGAATCATCACCATGCTGGTCCGCAGTCGCTACTTGGAGCGATTCGCTTACAATTTTGGTGCATCGGCGCCTTGCGAAAATGCGTCATCTGCTGCCGGTCCAGACCTCGTCTTGTGGAACACATCATGGCCGACCTACCGAAGGATCAAGTACAGGATTCGCCTGCATTCAGCGTCACTGGAATTGATTACTGCGGTCCCTTCTACTATAAGCCAGATGGGCGCAGTCGAGCACCGATGAAATCTTACATCTGCGTGTTCATCTATTTTGAAACAAAGGCCGTCTGGTTGAAATTGGTGAAGGACCTAACCACTGCTGCTTTCTTGGGCGCCCTCAAACGCTTCGTTGCCACGCGCGGTATTCCCCGATGCATTTGGTCGGATAATGCCACCAATTTTGTGGGCGCAAGGAACGAGTTAGAGGACCTTCGGCGGCTATTTATGAGCGAGAAGCATCGTGCTGAAGTTCATAATCTTTGCATCAATAACGGCTTCGATTGGAGATTCGTACCGCCTCGCTCGCCGCATTTTGGCGGCTTGTGGGAGGCAGCAGTGAAGACGGCCAAGCAGCATTTTTATCGCGCCGTGGGATCGTCACTTATTGGATTCGACGAGCTGCGGACATTGGTCTGCCAAATCCAGGCTGTAATTAATTCTCGTCCTCTTATCTCGATTTCAGAAAACCCTGAAGATCTTGGCGTCCTTACACCCGGACATTTTTTAATTGGTCGTCCGCTGATGGAGTTCCCTGAGCCAGACGTTACGGGTCTCAACTTCAATCGACTCGATCGCTGGCAGCGAGTCTCGTGTGCCCAGCAGATCTTTTGGAAGCGTTGGAGTGAGGAGTACCTGACTCTGCTTCAACAACGTGCCAAATGGCGAACACCTCAACCCTCGATCCAGGTCAACGATGTCGTTTGCATCAAGGATGAAAACTTGCCACCGTTGAAGTGGCCCTTAGCGCGGGTGATCGAGGTTATCGCTGGAGCTGATGGAGCTGTGAGAGTTGTCATCCTGCAAACCCCCTCTGGAACAACTCGTCGAGCCGTTAACAAGCTGTGCGTCCTTCCAGTTGAGGATCCTGTGAAATTGAAGTCCACGGCCACGGCCTTTAACAAAACAAACAATATCGAACAATAAACGCTAATCCCTAACAACGGAGAAACTTTTACTTGTAAATTTTGGAGTCAGAGTTGCCGAAAAAGCTCGGCAACTTCCAACCGAGGTTGTCACTTCAAATTGATCTGACTTGGACTTGCAGTTTCTTAAATTCCTCATAAGGTCAAATGTTAACGTCTTTATCTCCTCTATTGAAAATAGCTTTTCATAACCATTTGACGTTTAATTATTGACTGGTCTTACTCATGTGGTGTTTCCACGTAAATTTGATTGGTTAAGAGTATTTGGGAAAGTATTAGTATTTTCCAGCTGCGGAGGCTTAGAAACATTACATAGTTGATGACTGAATGGTTTCTTCTGAACTCGTTGAGCGAAACGGTTTTATTAGTGAAGTAGACCACATATAATATTAATTCAGAGGTATTTTGTCGTTTGTACGACGCTGTACGCTGTACGAGCTTAACATCCAGGCATTTGAGTCTAAGTCCTATGAGATCATTTTTTAATGACATGGGATCCACTTTATCCAAACTTAAAAAGCAATGCTTTATGGGGCTTATCTTTTTTATCGGCAAAAGAGAAATATTCAAATTTGCCTTTCATCATATTACAAGCGGCTTCATAGTCTTTAAAGTCCACACAGTGAATCTTAATACCAATTGAAATCTTTTTAATGGAGCATTGAGTGCAATTTATTTCTTTGCAAATAGTATGTAGTTGCTCCACTGTGCATTTAAGCACTGTTATTGGAAGGACAAACACTTTGCGTTTAGAAATGAGTTGCTCGAGCTCATCTTCATTCTTATCGCTAATCTCAATGTCTTCGTGTAACTGTGATTGTGTTTGCAGAGGCGAAAAATAGTTTCGGCTGTCTGCTGAATGCTGTCCAGCGTCTGTTTTTAACACTTTCTTTCTTTTCTTTTTCACTTTGGGCGACAATACGGTGTCCCTCACCGATAATGATCTCTTTGTTTTTTGAATTTTGATTTTGTTATGTTTTGTTGTATTTATTTATGTCTTTTTTTGACGTTGGTGCGGTAATGTGGCGATGCGAACTTACGTGTGTACAGGTAGAGCATTTACACAAGACTGCTTTGGAAATAATAAACAACCTTTTATTAAGGAATTGGCGTTTATGCAAACCGGAACAGTAACACCAAACACCATTTCAAGCCACCATATCATCTAAATGAATTGGATAACGAAATGATTAAACAAAAAAATATTAATCGTCAGACCATAAATGGATTGGAATGGTCAGATGGTGATATATCATATTTAAGTTTAGGTGAAATACTTTCACCGATAAATAGATTTAGCACCGTCATTGTACGTGGTGTAATTAAAAAAAGTTTTTATCTAAGTATTTGTTCAGGCCAGCAGCAAATAATTGCCGCGCACTGTGCCAACTCCGTGCGCTCCGGTCCCAACTCGCTCTCGCGCGCTCGGAGAGGCGCTCGGAAGATCTCCACGATCCACAATCCACGATCCACAATCCACGATCCACAATCCACGATCCACAATCCACGATCCACACGGCGCTCACGGCAGCTAAAGCATAGATCACAAGGCTTAGAGTTGTTAGTTACGTTTTCACCCCCGCTTCAAACGGCCGATCTACCGCGCGACCCCCCAAACAAATAAACACACCTGCATATATACCACGAAACACCCCGGCTTTTCATTTCTACGACGGCTACTAGGTGGTTCACTGGATCATCAATTGCGTCGTTGGAGAGTTGAGCTTCGATCCGCCCCACTACAAGCATTGGTCCTTCGAGCCGGATCTTCGCCTTCCCCATAAGGAGAAGCTCACCCCAGCCAGCATCGGCGGATCGCTCCAAGTGCAAGATAAGTACAACCCTTCGATTGTGCCCAACACCAGTGCAGTAATTTTGTGCGAGTTTTCCAACCCAGTCCGAGTTCCCGCGGCATATGTACATTAGAGTGTCCCTTATATGGGAGAAAATTTTTTTTTTCCGAATTCAATCACGCATACCCTCTTATTTTTTTCCTTTTGCCTTAAAGTATGTGTTTTAAATATTATTTGACAATTTTGTCATTAACCCATGCCGAATCCCACTCAAAGTTTTACATATGTGAAAGGCTTTTGAGATATGTTACTTTGTCACCGATTTTTACATATAAAATAAATTGTTCAAAGTGACCGCCACGATAATTAGATATTGATCTCTAACAACACTGCGCAAGTGCCCTGCTGCATATCGATGTTCTCATATCGATGTTCTCATATCGATGTTCTTCTTTCGGCGTCAGTCTCTTGCGTATGTTACTCGGAAGCACATATAATTCTGTATACTGAACTTCTGCTGTATTACAAATAAAATAACTTTAACAGGTTATGGGCCCAGGCACCCAGAAAGTATTAAACAGAAACAGTGAGAAACAATAAACATTGTTTGGTGCTTAGTGAAAAGCAGTGTCGAAAAAAAAAACGGCATAGACTCATTGGTGTGTGTGTACATAAAAAAGGAAAAGAACAAGTTGAACAAATTCAACAGAGATTCGCATTGTGTTTTTTGATTAGAATTTTGCAGCGAATCGGACCGTTGCCGTGGTTTTAAGTCCAAAATAAAGAAGTCCCAACGGATCAGAAAACACAAAAGCGAACGGAGACTCAAGTGTGTATACCAAAAAGTGCGTATGCCAAGCCGTACAAAATAGCGTGTGTATACCAAAAAGTGTGTATACCAAGACTTAGAAAATCGTGAGTGTGTGTGTGTGAATAGCAACTCGGAGGGATACATAAAAGAAAACGAAAAAAAAGGAAAGACAGGGACAACAGTATTGTCGTCGTAGTTGCTTTGTGCATGAGACGATCGACAGTTACAAATTTTGCACTGTGGGACAATAAGTATCAAAAATGAGTGGTAATATGAATTTCAATATTGAGAAACTGGACGAAAACAATTACAGCACATGGGAAGTTTTGATGAGAAGTGTTCTCATACAAAATGATTTGTGGCCAATCGTCAGTGGTAAAATTGAGCTTAGTGAAAGTGCAACAAATGAGCAACGTGCAGCTTTTGAACTAAAGGATCAAAAGGCGTTGGCGTCAATTTTACTTTGTGTTAAATCGACCCAACTAAACAATATTAAAAATTGTGTATCGTCGTCACAGGCATGGCAAAAGCTAAATAAAATTCACAGGCCAAGCGGACCAGCAAGGGTAGTGCTCTTAATTAAACAATTGTTGACGTTAAAAATTTCGGATGGTATAAGTGCACAGGAATATTTGCGGAAATTCCAGGTGGTACACGAGGCTTTAGCAGAGGTCAACATAAAGGTTGATGAAAAGATCTTATCAGTTGTGTTGCTAAATGGTTTGCCTAAATCGTATGAAAGTTTTGTTGTTGCGATTGAGACGCGAGATGATTTGCCGAGCTTGAGCATGCTAAAAATAAAAATTTCTGAAGAAGCGAATAGGCAGGAAGATAGCATTAGCAAGGAAATTACAAGTAGCGCGGAACTACACGTCAGTTATGACAACAAAAATTTTAAGAAAAACTTTAAGAAGGGCAAAAAGTGTTTTAAGTGCGGAAAGGAAGGGCATTTTAAATCGGAATGCCGTGCTAAAAAGCAAGCAGGAAGGAGCAAACAACAAGGGCGCAAACAGTAAAAGCGGGGAAAGATGGGGTACAATGCTTTGCGTAACCGAATATGCCAAAGTGGAACCAGAAAAATATGTACCAATCCTAAATTTAGCTAAGCCAAATGACCAGATGTTAAATGCATGGTGCATAGACAGTGGCGCAACGGCGCATCTATGTTGTGACAAGGAACGCTTTGTGTCGTTCACGGATGATAATCAAAAAGTATTTTTAGCCGGCGGTAAATCACTTATTGCTGAAGGGCATGGAACTGTTCAAGTAAAGTTCGGTGATAGATCCGTTACGCTGGAAAATGTTATCTTGGTACCAGATTTGCAGTACAATTTTATATCGGTCACAAAACTATTAAAACATGGAAAAAAGTTGTGTTTGAGAAAAATAAAGCGATGATTTTTTTGAAAACGGAAAAATAGTTATAAAGGCACTTCTGGAAAATGGATTGTTTATGGTTCAGGACAATCAGGAAAAGTGTATGAACATTGTAAATGTTGAGGCAGATGCATTCAAATGGCACAATAGGTTCGGCCATGTACATTTTGACGCATTAAAGGAAATGGTTAATAAGGAGATGGTAATAGGTCTCAAGGGCATATACAAGCCAAAACAAGTGTGTTGCAACATGCGCAAAAGTAAAATTTGCGTGCAACCATTTCAATCGAGCACAAACAGGTCAAAGGGCGTACTAGACTTAATACATACTGATGTATGCGGTCCAATGCAAAAGCAGTCAATGGGAGGCAATCGATATTTCGCCACATTTATTGATGATTGTTCAAGATATGTATCAGTAAGTTTCCTAAAAACCAAAGATCAGGTTTTCGAGGCTTTTAAAGAATTTAAAAGTCAAGTTGAGTGCCAAACTGGGAGAAAAGTCAAGGTTTTACGGAGCGACAATGGCCGAGAATACATATCCAACGTTTTTGACAATTACCTAAAGCAAAATGGAATAAAGCGAAACTTAACAGTGCCATATACACCTCAACAAAACGGAGTTGCAGAAAGGGCCAACAGAACATTGGTAGAAATGGCAAGAAGTATGCTGCTGCATGCTGGGTTGAGTGAATGCTATTGGGCAGAAGCGATTCGAACTGCCACGTATTTGCGAAATAGAGTGGCAAGCAGCTGCTTGAGCGGGTGACACCTTTTGAAATATGGACAGGTAGAAAGCCAGTGGTATCGCACTTAAGAGTTTTTGGCTCAGTAGCGATTGCTCTAGATAAAACAAAGAAATCAAAGTTCGTACAGAAAGGCTTAGAGTATATAATGGTGGGATACTCCGAAACGGCCAAAGCATACCGTTTGGTCAGTAAAGAAACCAGGAAACTCGTAGAGAGTAGGGATGTCATTTTTGTAGAACCTGAAGGGGGCAAACTAGATGCATCAGGTTCCAATGACATGGCATCAATTGAGGTTCAACAAAACCATGACTCTGAACCCGAAATGGATAGCGAGCATTTTAAAGATCCAGAAAATAAGCCAGAAAATCAGGAGGAGACTAGGTCCAGTAATGACATTCTTGTAATTCCAGAACCAATAAGAGGACCAGGACGCCCAACCATAGTACGGACGGGCAAACCAGGACGACCAAGGAAGCATATGCTCAATGCGATACTGGCAGCAGACGTACAAGTTCCACAAAACTACGCACAAGCTGAACGGTCTACTGAAGGCGAGATATGGAAAGCATCAATGAAGGACGAGTACGAATCTCTCGTGAAGAACGGCACGTGGTCGCTTACTAAATTGCCTAGCGGGAAAAAGTCCATTGGATGCAGATGGGTTTACGCAGTCAAGTCCAATCCGGATGGAAGCGTGAACAGGCTCAAATCACGTCTGGTGGCGAAAGGTTGTAGCCAACGCTACGGGATCGACTACAAGGAAACATTTGCACCAGTTGTACGCCATGCAACTATCAGGTTGATAATTGCACTTGCAGTCGAACATGGTCTCCACCTACATCAAATGGATGTTGTCACGGCGTATCTCAACGGCGAATTGGAAGATGAGGTTTTTATGCGACAACCCGAGGGCTTCATCAGCGAAGTTCACCCAAATCACGTTTTGAGGCTTCACAAAAGCATATATGGGCTAAAACAATCAGGAAGAGTGTGGAACTCTACGTTGGATGCAACGCTGAGGCGCATTGGTTTTATACCGACTGTCAACGAACCCTGTCTGTATTGTAAGCCAGGTAAAAATATGTGTCTAATAGCTGTCTACGTAGATGACATTATTTTGGCGTGTAAGGACCTAGATGATATATCTGATATCAAGATAAAGATCGCAGCAGAATTTGATGTGGTTGACATCGGGCCTATGCAATACTTTTTAGGTATTGAGGTGAAACGTGAAGGCAGTACAGGTGCAATTTCAATCAGCCAACGGAAGTATATTAGAGAGTTGCTCGAACAGTACAATTTGAAAGATTGTCGACAGACGTCCACGCCGCTTGAAGCTGGTTACCAGGTGGCATGCAACAAAGAGGACTGCCGCAGGGTCGACATCACATCGTTCCAAAAGCTAATTGGAGAGTTATCTTATCTTGCTGTTATGACTCGTCCGGACATTGCGCATTCGGTGAACAAATTAGCACAACGTAACAAGGATCCTCATTCCGAGCATGATGCGGCAGCCAAGCACATCCTTCGATATTTGGCAAAAACTATCGACTGGGAGATATGCTACACAAAGCAAGGAAAGGATATTGAGTGTTTTGTTGATGCAGATTGGGCAAGTGATATGACGAACCGAAAGTCATTCACTGGCTATGTATGCATGTTGGCAGGAGGAGCGGTTTCATGGGAGTCAAGAAAGCAATCGACAGTTGCCCTCAGTTCCACGGAGGCAGAGTACATAGCCTTATCATCTGCAGCAAAAGAGGCGATATACTTTCGCAACCTACTGATTGACTTGAAGCTGATGTCCAAGGAGTTAGCTATTCAGATGTACGGCGACAACATTGGAGCACAGCAGCTTGCTAGAAACCCCATGTTTCATGCACGTACAAAGCACATCGACGTCAAGATACATCATATTCGAGAGGTTCTCAAGAGAGGTGAAGTCGACATTGCGTATCTACCAACCGATGAGATGATAGCAGATGTCCTCACAAAGAACTTAGCCAAGGTTAAGCACCATAAATTTGTATTCGCATTTGGTTTAAAAGATAGTTTATAAGTGCTTGACATGTTATCGAATATTAGTTAAGTATATTTAAAGTTTGTAAACATGCGTTGTGTTGAGGAGGAGTGTTCAAAGTGACCGCCACGATAATTAGATATTGATCTCTAACAACACTGCGCAAGTGCCCTGCTGCATATCGATGTTCTCATATCGATGTTCTCATATCGATGTTCTTCTTTCGGCGTCAGTCTCTTGCGTATGTTACTCGGAAGCACATATAATTCTGTATACTGAACTTCTGCTGTATTACAAATAAAATAACTTTAACATAAATTATAGGTAAAATTTTAATCAATGTACGCAATTCTAACATTTTATTGGGAATATTTTCTTTTAAAGTCTCCTTTTACAATCCGGGTACATTTTTCTATGCTCCTGAACGCAACGTAACAAAAACTCTTTTTGTTCCTCATCCACTGTTAGACGGCCGTGAAAGTCTTGCATCAATTTTACAGCTCTTTCTGCTGTATCATTTACTGCCTTAAGTAATGAAAGACTCTTCTTGCTTTTTAAGTAAGATGGGTTACTGTTCCATGATGAAGGGCACAGACTCAAAAAACTGTCATCAATTTTAAGGCGATCAAATGATTTCCTGCTTTTTATAGATATAAAATCGTCCATGTGTTTGTCTAAAATGGAAAGAAAACAAAAAATTGCATATTTGAGTTAATACTAAAAGGTTTTAATATTAATTACCAAAAAGTGCACCGTTAAGATCTTCCATCGATGGTAAATATCGTTTTTCTAAACTGGATCTATTTTTTTTAGTCAAATTCGTGACCATTCTTTCCTTTACATCAAAAGTAACGTCGTCATCAAAAAGTGCGAGAATTGATATTTCATCATGTAGATACCATAAATGGTGACAAAATTTCTTCAAAGCTGCTTTTGATATAGCTTCATTAATACTTTCATATTCTTTCAATGATTTTAAAAAGCATAAATCCTGATACGGTGCTTTCACAGCCGAGGAACTTTCAAGCCATGGTTTCACATAGGTAGATACTATAAACAATGACAGGTCGTATATAGCTGCGATTTCTTTTTTACTGAGCTTGAGCTGAGAGCTTAAAATTGCCATTTTTAAGGTGTAAATTGCTCGTGCCATCCATCGAGCTTGATGCATCGTGCCAGGAGGTCTTATTTTCTGTTCCGCATTACATTGCATTACAGTCCGCTCTCGCCTTGTAGCTTTTGTTGTACTATCACTCTCTCCCTATCACCTAAACTCAAATAACTGTTCTTTCTCTCTCGCTCTCGTAACTTTCTGTTCAGTAGCTCTCTCTCTCTCTCATTAGCTGCTGCTGCAACTGTTCTCCTCTCCTCCTATTAGCGTTTGTCTGGCACACTGGTTTGATAGCCATTTGTTTTGAAATATCATTTGATTTTATTTTTTTTCAAATTTTTATTATGGAGTTTTCTGTTGTCTGTGCCAAAAAATCATGCAATAAGCAGATCACCCACGATCAGCCGATTATCCCCTGCTGGCTCTGCGACAGCGTAGTGCACGCAAAATGCGCTGGATTTTCTGGCCTTGTGGGTGATGCTATTTCAAAGCGTAATGGTTTGCACTACAGTTGCGAGGCATGCCGTGCGGTTGAAAAAGACATGGTAGCTTTTATGAGGCAGACGCGGAGTGGCTTTAGGGAGCTGACCGTTGGTTTTAAAACCAATACGATCGGCTCCCTAGCCATGGAGGCTCAGTTTAGCGGTTTAAAACTGCTGAATGAGTCTCCTAGGCGCAAAAAGGTCACTCCGCGGGATCTGCAAGTGCCAATAGTCGCTCAGCCGCTCGTTGCCGAAAATCGGACTCCGACCACTCAAAGTGTACAGCAGCTGATTTCGTTTGCCACCCCAAGGGCAACGACAGCTGCTGGCGATGCAGATTCGGTTGCCGAATTCATCGCTTCGGAGAATGTGCAGCCAAGTACGTCTGCAGCGCCCGCGTCCGTAGTGTCCGCAAGCTCACTAGTTGTCCCGTCCATCCCGATCCCACCAGTAAATAGACGTTCCGGACCTCCGGATATTGCCACCACAGGTACTAGGCCTGTGGTGCCCAAACCACTGGTGGGAGTCCCACCAAAACGACAAGTTTTTGTCTCACGGCTGGCCCCTGACCTCACATCGAATGATGTAACTGCTTTTATTCAAAGCAGAATAAAAGCCGTGGGTTTAAAGGTGGAGAAGTTTAATTTCTCTTATGCCAGGGAGATATCTTCGTTCAAGATAAGTGTCTCCCCAACTCACTTTGATACCATTTGCTCTGCCAAATTTTGGCCAGAGCATTCGGTGGTGAAGGAGTTCAAGGCTAAGAAGAACGAGGGGGAACGTTGTGAGTTGCTGCTGCGACCGCAACTCTACATTTATACCCGATACATAGTCAGTATGGCTACATTAAACGACATAGAGTGCGTGCGAGAGAGACAGAAAATCAGTCAGAACGTGTCGACGGGCGCTGCGTAGCCTCTACAAATTGATTTGTTACTTTTGGCTATAATAATAATCCGATCTTATTCGGATTCGGCAAGATTCGGCAATCTGGTAGATATGGCCATTCTCTATGATTGTGCGTTTTTAATTTTCTCCTATCTTCAAAATTGTGGTTGCCACAGATTTTCGTTGTTTATGGTTGCGGAACGGGGTGGGGCGAAATTTTGAAGCAGTGAGCTATAAACAGTGAGTTCTGCAGTGAAAAATTACAAATAGTTGTGTAGCAGTGAGAGCTCGACAGTCAGGTCTAATAGTCTCTGAGATCTGTGGATGCTCCAGATTTTCGTCCTTTGCGGGGCCGGAAGGGGGCGCGGCGAAATTTTGAAACAAACTCGTCAAGGTCCGATTTTTCAGGAGTGTGGATACCAAATTTGGTTGCTCTAGCTCTTATAGTCTCTGAGATCTAGGCGCTAATGTTTTGCGCTAAGCAAAGCCGGCTATGATACGTGTGTGTTAGAGAGAGACAGGGCGAGAAAAAATGAAATTGTTTTCTTCATACTGGCTATAATAATAATACGATCCAATTCAGATTCTGCAGTCTGGAAGATAAATTCATTCTCTACGATTCTGCGTTTTTAATTTTCTCGTATCTTTAAAATTGTGGATGCCACAGATTTTCGTTCTTTGTGGGGGCGGAAGTGGGCGGGGCGAAGTTTTGAAATACAATTGTAGCAGTGACATATCACAGAAGTCTGGATACAAAATGTCGTTGCTCTAGCTCTTATAGTCTTTGAGCACTAGGCGCTGATAGGGACGGACAGACGGACAGACGGACAGACGGACGGACGGACAGACGGACAGACGGACAGACAGACATGGCTCAATCGACTCGGCTATTGATGCTGATCAAGAATATATATACTTTATGGGGTCGGAAACGGTTCCTTCTGGACGTTACACACATCCATTTTCACCACAAATCTAATATACCCCAATACTCATTTTGAGTATCGGGTATAAAAATAGGCCCCCCATAACACTTACAAATCATCCCAGTGCGCCATCCTCATCTTCCCATCCTGCTTCCACCCTTCCAAAAAACTAACTAACCTCTTAGTAACCACTTAGTAACCTATCAGAATATTAGAGGCTTGCGTAGTAAGCTCAGCATTCTTTTCCGGGATAGTGTTGCATTTGCTTCCCACGTTATTGTGTTTACTGAAACCTGGTTAAAGCCGGACATTCTTAGTTCCGAGGTTTTGGCAGGTCGGTACACAACTTTTAGAAAGGACCGTTCGTCTCGTCGTGCAGGGGGGGTTCTAATTGCAGTGGACTCTTACTTCACGTCGGAACACTTCACAGTCCAAGTTCAACAGGAACTGGAATTCCTGTGTGTAAAACTGATTCTTCCCGCTTTCGCTATATTCATTACTTGCTCGTATATCCCACCTTCTTCGGATATTTCAATTTATGAGCAGCACTTGTCCGCTTTAACCGCTGTTTCTTCCTCGCTATCTGATAAAGATCGTATGATAGTTCTTGGTGACTTCAACTTGCCAGGAACTGTTTGGTCTTCGGTAAACGAGTCTAGTATCCTAGTGCCCATGTCACGACATGACTTTGTTGACGGCTTGCTTGACCTGTCCCTGTCTCAAGTCAATCATGTGAAAAATTCCTTGGGTCGATTGCTTGATCTGTGCTTTGTATCGGATCCGACCATAGTGTTGTTAACCCGAGCCCTTCCGCTCACTATACCTGAAGACGCATACCATCCTTCTTTCGAGGTGTCGCTAGATATAGGACCAACTGTATTGGATCGGTCGAGTAGACTACCTGAACGTGCCCGCTGCTTTCGTAAAGCCGAGTTTGCGAAGCTTAATGACCTCATTAGGGATTTTGATTGTTCCGCTTTGTACTTGTGCACTGATGTCATAAAAGGCACAAACATCTTTTACAATGCTCTTGGCACATTTTTGATTCTTGTGTCCCGCTTTCTTGTCCGATTAGATCTGGAAAACCCCTTGGTTTACCAAAGAGTTTTCCAGTCTAAAAACTTAAAATCAAGACTTTATAAAAAATTTCAAGAAGTGGGTTCTCCTATTCTCTCACTCTCGCTATGTAATAGCTCGGTCAAACTTTTCAGTTCTTAATGCCCAATGCTATAAGAACTACCTATCTCGATGCAGGATACGTTTTTCTCAGGACCCTAAACAGTTTTACTGCTTCGTAAACAGTAAGCGTAGAACGTCCGCACACCCATCCTCGCTATCATTTTGTAATACGTCGGCAAATAATGATCAGGCAATTGCCGATCTTTTTACCCAATTTTTCCAAACCACCTATTCTGAGGAAAGCTACTCTGGTCATCCGTACCCATACGGTTTACCGAGGTCGAACGGCATTTTCAGTCCCTTGTTAAATGAATGTTCTCTACTTCATGATCTTCGACTAGTTAAGCCGGTGTTTTCACCGGGTCCAGACGGGGTTCCAGGTTGTGTACTCAGGTACTGCGCCGAGGCTCTGTGTGGACCTTTGCTTAAACTATTCACCCTGTCCATTGATTCTTCTTGCTTCCCCCCGATCTGGAAGGAATCGTTTGTAATTCCTCTCCATAAAAAAGGTAGCAAGTCTGATGCAAAAAATTATAGAGGTATAGCAAAGTTATCCGCTATTCCTAAAATGTTTGAGAAGGTTTTAACTCCGCACTTGCAACATCTCTGCAAGTCACTTATATCTCCAACTCAGCATGGATTTATAAGGCGGCGATCAACCACCACGAACTTGTTAGAGTTTACCTCTTTCATTATTAAAGGCTTTCAAAAACTTACAGACGGATGTAATTTACACCGACTTCAGTAAAGCATTCGACTCTGTAAACCATTCCCTTCTAGCACATAAACTTGACCTTTTAGGGTTTCCGCCCAACCTCCTGAGATGGATTTCTAGCTATCTTTGTTCCAGGTCTCAAAGAGTCCTCTTCAAAAACTCCCTCTCTTCACCAGTAAAGGTTTCTTCGGGAGTACCACAGGGCAGCCATCTAGGCCCCTTACTCTTCACACTCGTTATTAATGAATTGCCTTCGGTATTAACATACTCTCAAGTACTTATGTATGCGAATGATGTTAAACTCTGTGTCCAGTATAAGGACATTTCATTTCATTCTCGCTTGCAATCCGATCTCAATAACTTTCAGTCATGGTGCTGTGCAAACTTGTTACACCTTAATGCCTCGAAATGCAAAGTAATGACATTTCATCGTTCTAACCTCTGTTGGCTAGCTATACCCTATGTGGCGGTTCTCTTGAGAGAATTACCCTGGTGAATGATCTTGGTGTCTTATTAGACGAAAAGTTAAAGTTTTCCGAACACATTTCTACCATGGTAAATAAGGCCATGGGCGTGCTTGGGTTTATAAAGAGGTGGTCAAAAGAATTTGACGACCCCTATATAACAAAGACTCTCTATACTTCGCTAGTTCGTCCGATTTTAGAATACGGCTCCTGTGTATGGTGCCCTCAATACAAAGTACACCAGGACTGTATAGAATCAGTACAGAAAAACTTTTTACTCTTTGCTCTGCGGGGCCTTAACTGGGATGCGGGTGTAAGACTCCCATCTTACTCTAGTAGACTACTATTAGTAAACCTCCCATCCTTAATTAACCGTAGAAAAATGCTTGGTGTGATATTTATGCACAACTTGATCGGGGGTGACATAGACAGCCCTGATCTGTTGAGCCGCATAAACTTCACGATTCCTATTAGACTGACTAGAAATTTTATACCGTTGTTCCTTCCACTTTGTAGATCGAATTATTCCTTGCATGAACCGTTTAGGGTCTTATGCTCGGATTATAATTCCCTCTACCATATTATATCCACCACTAATTCTCTTCCTCTTATTAAATTACTAATCCTTACACACCTTTCTAGTAATTAGTAATTGTTGTGGTATTTGTATTTAGATTGCATGCTTAGTTTCTTAGTAAGTTTAGTGCTAATTTTCCTCGAATGTTAGTCTAACAGCTATCTTTCCTGCATGTTCGCGTTCGGTTCGGCTACGCATCGCGCGTCATGCTGCAACGCCCCCCGGTCGGTTGGGCGGGAGGAAGGCTGCGTTTTGCCTGGGATCCGCGCGTAACAGCCTTCTGCTGGTTTCTGCATGTCAACGTCCAATAAATCTAAAAAAAAAAAAATAATAATATTCCAACCGCTCCCAGCTACCAGCTGAGCTTTCGTTGCTGACAAATGCATATGCACACAAACATATGTGTAAGCAACGCAATCCAAGCGTCTGGCAACAAACAAAAAGACATATTCTTGCAATTAATTTGTTGTTCATTCCGTGCATGCTCAACGTTCTATAGTTCTTTCGTTTTTTTTAAAGATATAGAATAACAAATCACAAATCACAATCAATCTTTATTTAACTAATTATATTGTAAATAAAAATAAAACGATTCCATACATACGGAACATATACACGATCTTACATATACGTACGCATTTTAAACTAGCATATTCTTACACATCTGTATATATATATTGTATATAAAACGGATATAAACCGTCTTTAACCGTTGTTTCAATTTCGTCGAAAAGGGTAATTCGTTAACCCAAGCCGCGGTACATAGCACTTACAGCCATACATACACACATACAAGCAGCAGCAGCGGTGCATTCTTTTCGTTTTTCTTTTCGCTTTCGCTTCTCCACCGTTTGCTTGCGTTGCAGTTGTTGGGAGAATATTTTTCGGTGCCGCACTTGACCGTAACGGAACGCCAAGTGACGCGCTACCCTGCATTTCGAGGGTATATTGTTTTGAACGGCGGTTTGCAACCGACTCTATATATTGGTACCTTGTGCCTCAATATTATCGTCCATCCCCAATTTTCGTTCTTGGTTGGACACTTGTTTATTGATCGTAGTATTTACATCTATACATTCTGGCCACGGTGTACGAGTTCCATAATATAAATACGCGTAATTAATTCCACCAAAGCCACATATCCACGGTTCGTAGTTCCGAACTTCCACGTCTCCATTTCCGCTCACCTGCCTGTGCGACTCTGATACGCGTTATCGCAAATCCATCAGCCAAACATGCCCACTGTTGAGAAGAAATCTCGCAAGAAGTTTAAGCGGGTGAGTTCGCTGAGTTTGACCCATCCACCCAGCTCCAACGGCTCAATCACTACGCCCACATCTTCCCGTCCGGCCCCAGCTGAGCGAGGTCCGACCACGTCCAGGGCTCACACACCACATGCCTTCGAGGCCTTGTTGCTCCCCTCAGTAGTCCCTCGCACGGTTCCTAGCACTATGGCCCAATCGGCCGCCAGTTCCGCACGGTCTAAATTTGCCTTGGCTGCAAGCAGACTGACACGCTTGGCTGCAACACACCAACCCGCTCGCTCTCCCAAGTCCATCGAGATCAACTCCGAAGCCTGTGGGCGAAAGTGGACGCGGAGTTCGAGACCTGTGCGGGGGCGATAGCGGAAGCGGTTCCAGAGGGGGTAGCTGACGTCCAAGGGATGTACGATGACTGCTACGCGATCTACGCGGAATGCCTTGCCAAACTGAACGATCAGCTCGAGCCCGCGACTGTCCCTCACACGCCGCAACCGGCCGTTCCTCCATGTGACACTGAAGTTTTCAGTGGGGACTACCAGCAATGGCCCACGTTCCGAGACCTGTTCACCGCCATCTACATGGAAAACCCGAGGTTGGCATCAGTGGAAAAACTGTTCCACCTCAACAAAAAGACGAGCGGTGAGGCCCACGACATAGTGGCACAGGCTCCACTCACGAACGAGGGTTTCGCGTCCGCATGGAACGCCCTCCGTGAGCGTTTCCAAAACAAGAGGCTGATACTCAAAGCCCAGCTGAAGATCCTTTTCCGTCTGCCCCAAATCCGTACCGAGTCAGCAGCAGCGCTAAAAGAGCTTCAGAGGGCCATCCGCAAGTGCCTCACGACACTCACCCACTCCGAGGTCTCCACAGACAGCGTTTTCGCTGACGGAGTGTTAGTGTACCTCATTTCCGCTAAGCTGCCAAAGACGACCTTAGAGCTTTGGGAGCAATCCGTGACGCACAAGTCCGAAATTCCCACCTGGCACGCCATGGAGCGGTACCTGTCTCTCGAAGTGACCGAGGACGGCCATCCAGGCATGGAGACTCAGGCCCACTCCAGGGCGAGCATACCCACTTCAGACAATTCCAGAAGCAATCCGTTTCGGTCTCAAGGAATTCCTTATCCTAGGAGTGTGCACTCGTTCGAGACCACAGTGAATCAAAAGAGGAGCACGTGCGATCTCTGCTCCAAAGAGTATCATCCAATCCGTTTATGCCCTCACTTCCTTCAAATGCCCGCTGACGCTCGCTCCGACTACATTAAGCAAAAGCAGCTTTGTTTGAACTGCTTTGCAAGGGGCCACCAAATACGAGCATGCCAAAGCGCCCACAATTGCATCACTTGTGGAGACCGGTACCATACGCTTCTACACCGTAGCAATCCAGCGAACTCCAGCGAGGCGATTTCCACAACGGCACAAAATTCCTCAGCGTGGCCCGAGCTACATCTGCGAGTACCAAGCGTACAAAATCCAAGTTCGTCCGAAGCCTAGTCAAACGTTCAGTCGTATTTCGCCTCCGGCACAAGTGCTATCCTTCTAGGCACGGCAATCGTTAATATTTGCCACTTGGGGAAAAATTTCTACGCCCGCGCTCTGATCGATTCTGGCTCCGAGGCGACGTTCATTACGGAACGTCTTGTTGACATGATCAAATTGCCATTCCAACGTATCCAGGCACAGGTCTCCGGCCTAAACAATGCCGTATCCGCTCAGTCAAAGAAGCTCTGCAGTTTTTCCATCCGCTCTCTGACTAAGCCGGGCTTACAACTAAATGCCACAGCCTACGTTATTCCGGAATTGGCTGCGAATATTCCATCGCATCCGATCTCGCGAGGGTTTTTGAGAGACCTGCCGAATCTTGCATGGGCGGATACGACCTTCTATGAGAGTTCACAAATAGATGTCCTGATTGGAGCGGATATCCTTCCGTCCATTCAGTTAAGTGGCTCACTGACCAACATCTGTGGCTCTCTCCTCGGGCAGGAAACCATTTTCGGCTGGGTACTCACAGGTCCAGTGCCTCAGATGATGAATCAAATCTCATCGTTTTCCAGTCAAATTTCCAGGCGACCTATCAAACTGGTAGAAGACTCGGGGTCTTTTTACGACAGCAATTTCCTTCCAGCTCCCTCCGCAGAAGTTCTCGAACGGTCTCCTACGCTTGACCGACGGGAATATTTCCAAAATATGCACTGTATGAAAGCTCAACGCACCGGTCCGAGTTCAAGCCTGAACTTGAAGGTGAATCCGTCCTTAGATCAACATAGCCTCACTAGACCATGTAACCGGGCGGCAATTTCCAATGTCCTAAATGTGCCTCTCACCCGTTCCAAGATCGGTACTAATGTGTCTTCGACTCCTTTATTTCATCTTAGTTCCCCGCATCCAGATATGGCCCCACGTCCCCGCGCCAACCGCACAATGGAGAACCGACGTGCTCGGGAAATTGGCTCCTACCGTTGCAGAATCTGCCAAGGAGTCCATCCGCTACGGACCTGCCACCAATTTCTTCTCCTGAGCCCCGAGGAGAGACTCCGAGCTGTCCTTATCAACAAGTACTGCGGGAACTGCCTGGCTCACCAACACTCCGGCAAGGATTGTCGCAGTGGCGGGCTGTGCTGGGTGTGTGGCAAGAACCACCACACCCTACTCCACGTACGCCGCCCTCGTCGTCCAGCCCGCTCAGCCGCGACTCGTAGGAACCACGGCGCCGTCCATAGACTCCTTAAGGGCAAGCCCCGTTTTGCGCATCCGCACGCCGATCCGACCGTGGAGCGATACTGAGCCGACGTCCTTGTCAAGTCCAGAGCACTGTTTTTGGATGAATAGGGTCCGGGGCGTGCACCCAGTCATAGGCCACCCAATTATACTTTCCTTTTTCATTTTCACGACGGCTACTTGGAGGTTCACTGGATCATCAATTGCGTCGTTGGAGAGTTGAGCTTCGATCCGCCCCACTACAAACAGTATTTAAAAAATAATATTATCGATATCGATATAGGAAAAAGTCTCACATTTTATCCAAATTGTTTTACAAACTGTAGAATCCACAAAAAGATTCCTCTTAGATGTGCTCTAAATAATTTATTTAAGCTTTTTGTTATCTTGGAAAATTCTAACTACCCTGTCTACTGTAATATGGACTCATATGTTTAGAATTTCAGTTTGTATTAAACACTTGTAGTAACTAGTTGTTTAAAATGGATTCATTTAAGCGTTTGATTGAAAAGGATCCTCGCAAAAGCGGATACACACAAGTTGTTTACTGTGATTATTGCGGATCTGACACTCATTTCGAAAAAAACTGCCACAAAAAACGAGATCAGGAGACGCGTAATTAGAATATCTTAGATATTAGAAAACATTTATAAAATATCAATAAATAAAATATAACCAAAAATGTTTAAACAATTTATACATCCTTTTACAATGCTTATTTGCGGACCTTCAGGGTCTGGTAAGACAACGTTTTTAGAAAATTTAATAAAGAAAAGGAATGACTTGCTAAGCATTTCAATTAATCGAATAATTTGGTGTTATGGAGAGGAGCATGCTAAACCAAATTTTAATAACATCGAATACTATAAAGGAGTTCCCGAAACAATTGAAAATGAAAATAATGAGCCTATTCTCTTAATACTAGATGACTTAATGATGGGTGCATTTAATAAAAATGTATGTGAGCTATTTACAAAAGGATCACACCACAGAAATTTATCCGTAATAGTAGTAACACAAAATATATTTCATAAATCATCACATACACATCATATTACAAAAAGAATCTAAATCGATTGAAAGCGAACAAACATTTATTGTATGTGCTCAACAGGGCAAATAATAAACTTCGAAATGCAATTATAAGTAATTGCGACATTGAGTTGGTAAAAGCATTAGTGGAGATAGAGGAAATCATAAGATATCAAAAAGCAACTATATGCTCTAAAAAAGTATAAAAATGCATTACGTTTTATTTCATGTCCAAAACGGTCAATAAATTCTAAGAGAAAAGTTCTCATCCAAAAAGGAAGTTTTTTACCTATTCTAATAAGTTCTTTGCTTTCGGGGATTTTTGGAAAAATATTGAACAATGCTTAGAAATAAGCATCAATTAAACAAAGTTATTTTAATGCATCCGAATGCATATCAAAAATTGGTAAATAATGCCCAAAAAAACGATTTTATAAATATAACGTTTTTGCCTATTTTAAATGATAAAAAAAACTAGCGACTTTAATAAATGGATCAAAATACGTCAAGAATTGTGTTACTATCAAAATAAAAAAAGAAATAAGACAATGGATATACGAACTACGCAGAAAAAACCACATTTAGTGAGCACCTCAAAGCATTGGAATACAAACACAAGTCGAGTCAGTTTGGTTCAGGGACCGTAAATCTTTTACTTTTAATGGACCTAGAAAAACATTATTTACACCACAATCTTTCTGTGGAGATAATGTTTTTTATCCCCAATCGGCCGACTAATTATTTCGAATTAAATAAAACTCGGCGCAGAAATAAAATTACGATATGTACTTTAATGCGTGACATCCAAATTGCAAGTGTGGCTTGCCTGCCCTTTACATTGCCGCTCCGATCGCTAAGCGCAGCTTCGCTCGGCAGACGTCGGTAGGCAGACGCAAAGCGGAGATAGCGAAGAGCGAGCTGGCAGAGAGCGTTTAGCAGGGCAAGCAAGCGCAAAGCTTTAACAAACAAATGAGTGACATAGACATAAGTAACAAACAAAATAAGCGGCTGAGGGCCAAGAATTAGATGCTATTTGGCAAGCAGCTGATCGGCAGGGTTCTGCTCCGAACACTTTCTTTTTGTACAATCTCTGCATTGCCGCCATGATTTGTAAATTTATGATTTTTTACGTTTTTCTTCACTGATAATTAATATTTTTGAGTAATTTGATAAAACTTAGACTTAAACATTATTCTTGATCAAAAAAAAAAATGATTATCTATGATTTTTATTTTTTTCGCTTAAAATATAACTCAACAGGAATTTACGGCTTCTGTGTTAGAATATTCGCCAATATTATTGCATATCCTTGTTAAATTACCACAAAGCTACCCCCTGCGCTAAAATTTTCTAACACAGAAGCCGTAAAATCCTGTTGAGTTTTATTTTAAGCGAAAAAAATAAAAATCATAGATAATCATTATTTTTGAGTTTTATTTTTTGATCAAGAGTAATGTTAAAGTCTAAGTTTTATCAAATTACTCAAAAATAATGATTATCAGTGAAGAAAAATGTATAAAATTTAAATATTATCATTACCAAGGGTTTTTATTATATAACTTATAATGATTACGGTCCCTGGTTTGGTTAGATGTAAAACCCAACACTTATATTCTTAACAATACAAATAATGGGTCCTCAAAAAAGGAACTCTCTATCACCAACGAGTATACTGATTTTTCTATCGACATCGATGATGAAGATTTTCTGACCGAAAAATCTTTCAACTCAAAGCTTCATTTTTAGACACTTACACATCGAAAAAACCAGCATTGACTAAAGTTAAGCTTACTGATAAACAGCGAAAACTAAGAGTAAAACTTAAGAGGTATAGAAGTGAAACAAATCCATTTCAAGACTTGAAATACGTAAATGGACGAGATAAGTTGACGAGGTCTGTTAAAACCGTAAGGCCGTTAATGATTCATTAAATGTATATCATGATAACGTTAAGTGTGCATTTAGAAACATTGTAAATATTCCTGAAAACATGATCGATGAATGGGAAGTAGGAATTACAGACTTATATCTAAATAAATGTATAAAAAGCATGCCTGAGAATATCTCAATTGTATCTAAAGGAACAACAGAACTCGTTATTAGCTTAGTAAATGGAGAAACATTTAGATATAAAAATGACTCGATAGAGTCTGAACCGTTAAAAAATGGGTTGATTTTTGTTTACACTGACATTATCAAACCAAGATGTGTTGGAAATAAGAGACCTCGGTGTCTTCGAGTATTACATTATAATGGCAAAGAGCAACTTATACAATTCAACAATATTTAATTATCCCATTGAAATATGGTCGCCAAAAGAAATTTCGATCTTAATTACCGATTCCAAAGGATATAAAGTACCATTTGAATCTTCAGCAATTCCAATTTTTGTCACGCTTCACGTTGGAAAACGAAAAGAAATGCTATAAATAATACTATAAAGATGGAAATTTATTCAGACTAGAAATTAACCATCATGACGAAATCTTATCAACAATATTATTTAAATCAGTGTGGAGGAGGGTTGAATCATATAGGAAGTCTTTATGTTTCACCCAGAGTTATCCAGCAAGGTAGAGGAATTGGAAATTTTTTTAGTGGTCTTTTTAATTACATAAAACCACTATTCCTTTCGGGGATAAACGCAATTAAAAACCAAGCTTCTGAGACTGGAAAGGCTGTAATAAAAACAAAGCAAAATTGCTTTGCAAAACCTATCAAATAAAGCCATTAATAAGTTAACCCGATTCCAAAATGGGTCAGGTAAAAAGAATAACAAGAGAAGGTCTATGAAAAAACTATCTTATTTATCATCTAAAGAGGGACGCAAACATACGCAGTCGAGACCCAAAAGAACAAAATCAACAAAGAAATAACTGTAAGAGACATTTTTTCTAAATCAAAATGACCACCCATATTGAATGTATGAAAAGCGAATTGGATCTGTTTGAGCCACATCCTACACAAAGATCTATTCTGAGAACAGAAGAAGTTTCATATAACCCCATAGCTTCGTTGGACAGTGCTTCTTCAATTGAATATTTTTGCTTAGGAAATGGTGAAACATATCGAGACCTATCAAGTGTTTTTTTTTTTTTTTTTAAGCGTTGAATCTGTACATTGCATATAACGTATCTTAACATCACTGGTAAATAATATTGGGGTAGCCAAACCTAATGCTAAATGCGAGAGGACTTACAAAAAATATAATATTATAATATTGGGAGGGAAACTTAGAGTTGGCCAATAGTTTTGGCAAAACCCAATCTCTTCAACCGCCTCAAAGGCCTGGCAGGTAGTAATCGTCTGGCGAGAGCATACTATGGTGTCTAATTAGCCTGTCACTGTATCTGCTGGTGTGCCTTCCAATCTGCTCCTCCACTGTATGCAGATTCAAATCCCGATGTAGGGTGGAGCCGCGCACGTACCAAGGGCAGTTCGTTATTTGCCTCATGGCGCGATTCTGCAAGACCTGTATCCGTTTATAGTTCGATTTGGCAGCTATACCCCAAATCTGCACACCGTAGAGCCAGATCGGGGCTACACAGTGTACATAAACTGCTCTTTTGGCTCTCAGTGACATGGTGCTTCTTCTGTTAATCAGCCACCGCAATTGCTGCATTCTTTGCCCACATTTACGAGCCGTAGCTTTCAAGTGTGGACCAAAAGTAAGACGCTTATCAAGGGTGATACCGAGATACTTTGCTTGCTCTGGTTGGTCCAAAGTTACGCCTTCAAACTTTATGGGTGGGGTGTGGTCTATGAGCGCTTTCAGGTGAAGCATGGATTGGTGGTCTTCAGTGGGTTGACTTTTAAATTCCATCTTTTGCACCAAGCTGCCAAAGAGTAGAGGTACTCTTGGAGACCATCTGCTGCCTCAAGGCGGCACTTGGAGCTGTAGAGCAGTGCTATATCGTCCGCGTAGGTAGCAAGCAGAGCCTTACGGGGGACCTCCATATGTTGCTCGCTTGGGGAGGGTAGATCTGCAGTATAGATAGAGTAAAGCATCGGGCCAAGGACGCTGCCCTGTGGAACTCCAGCTCTCATTTGGCAAGGTGTTGAATGTGTGTTCCTGAACCTGACCATAAACTGACGTCCTTCCAAGTATGATCGTAGGACACCGTAGTATGGTGCTGGGAACAGTTTTTTTAATTTTGCTCAGTAGGCCGATATGCCAAACTCTATCGAAGGCTTGCTGCATATCAATGAAGACTGCATTGCAGTATTCTAGATCATCATAGGCCTGTAGGATGTGTCCTGCCAATCTGTGGACTTGCTCCACTGTGCCGTGTCCCTCCGAAAGCCAAACTGGTGATCCGGCAAGATACGGCATTCCTTGATAATACTACCAAGACGATTGGCAAGAAGCCTCTCCCATACCTTAGATAAGGAAGACAAAAGAATTATTGGCCGATACGACTCAGGGTCGTCCTCCGGTTTTCCAGGCTTATGGATCATCAGGATTGTTGCTATCTTCCACTGCTTAGGGAAAAACTGCATCCTTAACATGGCGTTAAAATGAGCACTATGTAGAGTATCGCCCGAGTAGGCAATGCTTTCAGTGTGGAATTGCACACTCTGTCAATGCCAGGAGCCTTCTTCCTCGGTAGGGACTTGATGACTTCAACAATCTCCTCAGCCCTGGCTGGTTTAATGGGTAAGGCCATTTGTAGAGGTGTTTGCAGACTATCTTTTGTCTCTTTGTACTGCGCCTCCGTGGCGAATTGGTAATGGGTGAACCTGTCCTCTAAATGATGTGCAAACGAATTGGCTTGCTCTTCTTCGTTTCTAGCAAGTTCACCGTTGGGACACCGGATGGGAATCTGTCTGAACGGTTGTCTCTTAAGAGACTTATTGGTCTTCCAAAGCGAATATCCAGCATCCACGGTGTAATCCATGGAAGCAAGCTTTTGTTCAAAGAAGTTGCTTCGAAGTTCTCTCAGGGTGTTTCGAAGTTGCTTGGCAGCCCGGTTCCATAGAACTCGGTCCCATGGGTCTTGAGATCGGATTGCGACAAAAGCTCTCTGGCCTCTCTTGTAAGAACTATTCCATAGGCGGCGCTTGTCGGAGGATGCGAGGGCGTTGAGGCAGCAGCAGCCATGTGTATACTTTCTGTGATGTTATCTACAGCCATCTCGATATCTTCCTCAGAGTTTAGCGTGACGTTCAGTTGAATCGACCTCTCCAAATGTTGCCTAAATGCGAGCAGATCAGTGTGCTTGGTGACTAGATGAGGGCTTGGATTTTCTATAATGCCATCTGTTTTAATGCTGATGACTAGGGCAAGATGGTCGGAGTCCAGATCCCAGCTCTGACTTATTGTTGCTCGAGAATCCGGAATACCATGATGTACTGCGAAGTCTATGCAGGACGGCGTGTGATTGGGTACATATGGGTACCTGGTTGGTGATCCAGTTGCAAGGATCTTAGCGCCAGTAGCAGAGATGGCTTCCGCTAGCTCTCGCCCCCTAGGGGAATTGTAAGTGTCTCCCCACAGCCAGTGTCGGGCATTCCAGTCACCACCAACCAAATACCTTTGCCCGCAAGCACGGAGTGCATCGATGTAATGTCTTTCCTCAATCCTGACTCTGGGAGGGCAGTAAATGGCGCTGAACTCCACATCGCCCAGTCCTGTGGCTACTTTTACTGCTGACATTTGCATGCTGCGTGTCTCAATGACCCTTTGTGGAAAATGACGAAGCGAAGTCTTAACTAAAACCGCAACTCCACCAACGCTATTATTATTCCGCGATGGCTTGAAGGCTGGGTAGAAGGCATATCCATGTATTTTTACAGCTGCCCCTCTTTTAATTCTGATCTCCGTCAAAAGAAGAATGTCAACGCTATTCTTGTGCGCGAAGAGCTCAACTTCTTTTGCTTTCCCTGAAATGCCGTTAGCATTCCAGATGAGAACCTTTAGTGGGTTCATTGAGATGCTGAAACGTTGTTCTGGAACTGAAGATTAGATCCAGCCCATTGCTTAATCGTGTTGGCCAATTCAAAAACCATTTTTTCGAGTTTTTCAAGGCGTTGATTGGCTTGACTATTATGCTGCTGCTGTTCTTGCTGCTGTTGCTGTAGCCACATCAGAAACTGCTGCTGCTGCTGCTGTTGGAGCTGTTGTTGCCATTGTTGAAATTGTGTCTGCTGTTGTTGTAGCAGTGCCTGAACTTCATATGAATTCTGTTGCTGGTTATTCAATCCTTGTGGCTGATGCGCTTGTAGACTATGAAAACGACGCTGAGCAGGTGTAGCAGGTATTGTATTTGAATTACCATTTGCTACGGCAGCATAGGAGGCTCCTGTATTACTTCTAGTGCCTACCAAAGGCTGGTGCTGAACAATATTTCGCTGGTGCTGCTGTATTGTTGGTCTATTAGCCCCCTTTTTGTGACTAGACTGCAAGGTAGGAAACTGTTGCTGGTCTCCAGGAAGTGTGGTAGAGTAAGCATATGCCACTTGATTATTTAAGGGGACATGACCCGTCCTGTTCGTATTAATTGCCTTCTTTGCGGAGCCCATTGATCGGCGTAGAAACTCCTGATACCATTGGCATCCTTTGTAACTGGCCATATGGCTTCCAGAGCAGTGAATGCAGGTTGGCTGTGCATCTAGGGGCGTGTGCATTGTGAGGTTTGGTGATTTTCACCGCATCTGGCACAGTTGTGATGTCGGCGGCAGTATTTGGCTGTGTGGCCGAAATCCTGGCATCGACGACATTGAGCAATCTCTGTGGATTTTCGCATCCTTTCAATCCTTATTTTTTGGCGGCAAAGGGTCTTGACTTGGTAAATTTCGTTAATTTTGCACAAGGCTTAATATTAATGAAAAAAATATTAAGTTTTTCGTCCTTGTTAGTCCTTGGGCTTGGATTATGGATGTGAAGGACCTCGAAGCCCAACATTTTAAAATCGGCGGTAATATCATTGTTTAGGGTGCTATGATGTAGGTCTCTTACAACAATTCTATGAGGCTTTTCAGTCTGCAATTGGTATGTGTGGAATTCTATTCCAATGGCATCAAAACAATCCACAATTGCTCTATAGGTATCACTGTCTTTGGGGAGGATTCTGACCGTTTCCCCCTGGTTAGCTTTGACGACAACGTTATTCAAATTTGCAACGTCCTTTATGACATCAAATAAGTCATTTAAGTTGCTAATATTGACAACTATTTACGGTGGTTTTGGAGGGCTTTTAAGCTGATTACCAGAGCTCGTCGATTCTCCTTGAAGACACTGGTCTGTATTAACTGCTTCATAAAGGTGTTCATCCATTTGGTCATTTCCATCGTCTGCATCTACATTCATCCGAACTTCCTCATTATTACTATCACTTGGGATGTTCGTGTCAAGAATGGCAAATCTGTTGTTGGTGTTTGCCTGTTGGCTTGTAGTGGGGGGCAAGCCCAGATCCCGGCCGCCGCTCCCTCGTTTAGATTTAGAATAGGATGACCAAGTCTGATCGTTTTTTCTTTTGCCCGTTCTCCGTTTTTGAGCATCCAGCAGTCGTTCGGCAGCAGTGCGAAGTGTTTTTGCCTCAGTGTCGTCGGGGCATGTGGATATGGAGTTTTCTTGGCTATCAAAGCTTAGTGCAGGGCAGATACTGCTTATTGTAGCAGTTGCCATGGTGTAGGTGGTGTTGTTGGTGGTGAATGTTACTGTTGTTGTGGTTTCTGTGCATGTAGAGCGTTCAGCCTCTGAACGGTACTCAGAACTAATCTCAGAAGGTAATTTGCCTGATATTAGAAGCATTCTCTCATGATCAGTCCGCTTATTTCTAAGCCGAGAGTCAGATGAACTATTCGCATTCATTATACCGTTGCTGATAAGCGAAGTTTTTATTGCCCCTCTTGTGCGGCTGTGCGCAGACTGAGGGGAATGTCTTGCCCGAAGGGCAGTGAATACAGTTGTAAAAACGTTCACAAATGTGTTTTTTGTTGTTGTCCAATTGCCGACACCGCACAAAGCAGCACCCGAATTTATGATGTATGCTATTGGTGAGAAATGAGCCTCGTAGTTTTTAATTCAATGTTCATGTATATTGCGATTGACCTATTTACACGCTCATGATTGTAGTACACCGCCTAAGTAACTATTTTTACGCGCATAGCTGTGTTGTTGTTTTGCTCGTGTCCAAAACATAGCTGTAATGTTCTCACACGCATAGCCAAGCCCGCAGCTGCACACGCACACAACGATGTGTACCGTTTGGCATTGGACCGTCGCATCGCCTGATCTTCCAATTCCCTTTTGGCTCGACTTCTTTTCGCGGAGTTGAGTCAGTAGAAATTTCTAGACGAAACCGCCCGCACGCATACTTTGTACCGCCGCAGAAACGATCCCCCCGCTGTTCTTGTAATATACTTGTAAAATAACCACCAATATTAAATAATCAATAAAATAAATAAGCTCAAGATATAAACGATTATACAGTCCACTAATTCATAACCATAGCAAATTTTGGTCCTTCGAGCCGGATTTCCGCGTTTGAGTTTATTTATATACATATTGAGTGATACCGTTACCCGCTGTTTGCCATGAAGGCCCTAGTGCATCGTCTAATTCAGCAACGTGGGGCCTGCAAATCCCAATTAACTCGCGTGGCTGCGGAGGCTCAAGAGTTTGTACAGTCATGTACTTCTGTGCAAACATTAGAGCACAAGTTGGACCGACTTGTTGCAACTTTCAACCGCTTTATGGAGCTGTCTGAAGAGCTGGTCCAATATAATGATGAAGATGAATACGTGGATCCGGATTTGGACATCCCCGAATATGAGAAAAGGTTCTTTAGTGCGCATAGTATCTTCACTGAAGCCATACGTGACCGGAGCAGTCACGAGAATGAGCACGACAACTCAAATCTACTGCTATCGACCACTGTGGAACGCTTATTTGAGGGACAAACTCAACTTCTGGAGAGGATTCGGGACTCATCGGGAACCACAGAGCTGCAGTTCGAGAAAATACGCATTCCGACGTTTTCGGGCAGATACGAGGATTGGTGTCAGTTTAGTGACTTGTTCTTAGGCTCAGTCGACAAGAAGAGTAGTCTGTCCAAGTGCCAAAAGTTTCATTATTTGAAATCCTATCTGGATGGTGAAGCGTTGTCTCTGATAAAACATATTCCCGTATCGGATGCCAATTACCAGGACGCATGGGAGAGGCTCGAAAATCGCTATAACAAGAAGTCACTGATTGCTCGTTCGTTCATTCAAAACTTTCTTTCGTTGCCAACCGCAAAGGGTTCAAACATCGCCGAGTTGCGTAAGATAATCGACACCGCTGACGAAAGTATACGTGGTCTACATGCGCTGAGCTGCGACAGCCGCGACGTGTGGCTAATCCATATCTTGCTCTCAAAGTTAGACCCGGAATGCAAGGAAGCGTGGGCCACCTCCAGTGAATCGTGCAAGGAAAATGTGACCATAAATGACCTGTTCGGCTTTGTCTTCGCCCGTTGCGATGCACTTGAGTCTTGTCAAGATCCAAAGCTAATCCAGGATACACACACGGTGCTGAATAAACGTCGTGCAATTTCTCATCATGTGGACGTGCCAAATACGTCTGCTCGTGATTGTGTATATTGTCACGAGCAACACAGTCTTTATGCGTGCACTCAATTCAAGGCTCTGGATGTTGTGGACCGCCGCAAGTTCGCAAGGGATGGTAATTTGTGCTTCAATTGTCTAAGCCGATCTCATCAAGTCAAGGAGTGTAATTCCACAAACACGTGCCGTCTGTGTAAGCTGAGGCACCACACTCTTGTTCATCCAGAGGACATACGCTCTGTCACGGCTTCCGCTGATGTCAATAACTCCGCTGACTCACCCGTCCGCTCGTCCAGTTTCCCTGCTGACGCTGATCCTGCCGTGGTCAGCCATCATACATTGGAGAGGAAATTCGTGGCCAAGAGTCAGGCCATATTGCCAACGATTTTGGCCACTATAGTCGACTCCTGGGGCAACGAGACCACCTGCAGGATACTGTTGGATACTGGTTCGACTATAACGATGGTCGCCGAATCATTTATTCAACGAATTGGTTTGCCGCGCACCCACGCTCGTATACCAGTGGTTGGTCTAGGCGCAAATCCTGCTGGGGTTACTAGAGGTCGCGCCACATTCACGCTGCTCTCCCGCACAAGCTCGGCCTCAGTGGTGGTAACAGGTCTGATTATGAACACTCTAACCTCCTCGATTCCAGCCCAGAGGATCGAGTCTAACACACCGATGTGGAAAAGGATTCGTGATCTACCCTTAGCAGACCCTACATTTGGTAAACCAGGCGAAATCGACGTGATCTTAGGAGCTGATCAGCTTTGGAACCTTTACACTGGACAACGCAAAGAGTTTGGTTCTGAATATCCTATTGCACTTCATACTAATTTTGGTTGGGTCATTACAGGCAGCTACCATCTCAGTAGTGATGCTCACAACCACGCACTAGCACATCACGCGCACGAGGATCTGGACACTTTGGTTCGATCGTTCATGGACATGGAACGAGTTCAACCAAGTGACGCTACCATTGATGCTAGTGATCCCGCTGAGCAACACTTCGTTCATACGCACGCCCGCAGAAACGATGGCGTGTACATCGTCCAATACCCGTTCAAGGAATCTGCCCCTCCGATGGGGTCCACACTGCCACAAGCACTACGCCGCTTTTCTTCTCTCGAGCGGAAATTTCGAAAATTTCCTGCGCTCAAACAACAGTATGTCGAGTTTATGGAGGATTATATACAACGAGGACACATGGAGGTGATTCCTTCTACTACCGTAGAAAACGGTCCCGCCAATCACAATTACTTAGCACACCACGCAGTATTTAAACCAGATAGCACCACCACGAAATGCCGAGTTGTATTCGATGGCTCTGGGGAGGACTGCAATGGATCTTCACTTAATTCACGACTACACATCGGACCACCTATTCAAAGGGATTTACTTGGAGTATGTCTACGTTTCCGTCAGCATCGCTATGTGTTTTGTACGGACATTGAGAAAATGTTTAGAGGCATCCTGGTTTCAGAAGATCACACGCATTACCAACGGATTGTCTGGCGAAAGGAGGAGACTGCTACACTCGATCATTATCGATTGCTGACCGTGACGTATGGTTTAGCGTCTTCGCCGTTCTTGGCTGTTCGAGTTCTCAAGCAGATCGCGCAAGATCATGCCGATTTGTATCCGAAGGCTGCTGCTGTGCTTGTACGAGACGCGTACGTGGATGATATCCCTACTGATTGCGATAGTATCGACGATCTCATTGCACTCAAAGATGAATTAATTTTGCTATTGAGCCAAGCTCAATTTAAACTTCGAAAATGGAGTTCAAACTGTTGGTCACTACTCAAATCGCTGCCACAGGACATTTGTGAGTATCCACTTGAAGCCCTAGAGGGAAATAGCCCAACTCAATATGTCAAGGTTCTTGGAATACGCTGGGACCCGGCTGTGGACGAGCTTTCCTTCAAGTTGACCATTCCCGACGCCACAGGGTTCTGACAAAACGGATTTTGCTGTCCGAGCTTGCCAAGATCTACGATCCACTGGGGTTGCTTGCCCCCACAACTGTATTTCTAAAGGTTCTCTTTCAAGATAGTTGGCTGAGCTCGGTCGACTGGAACGAACCACTACCCGCGCAGCTATGCGCACGGTGGCAACAGTTTGTAGCTGAAGTTCATTTACTGGAAAGCTGTCGCATACCCGCTACCTATCCTCGCCACTTCAAGCAACGGAGCTGCATGGATTCGCCGATGCTTCATCTCATGCATACGCCGCTGTCATCTACAGTCGCGTGAGAGTCAATAATGACTACGCTGTAACACTGATTGCCGCAAAAACCCGGGTGGCACCCATCAAACCTATCTCCATCCCACGGCTCGAGTTGAATGCCGCCCATCTTCTGTCGAAATTGATGTCTCTGGTTAAGCAAACTCTAACTATTCCTATTTCCAGTACTTCGTGTTGGTCAGACTCCGAAATTGTACTACATTGGCTCTCATCACCCCCACGGACTTGGAACACTTATGTTTGTAATCGCACGGCTGAGATTCTAGAAGCTTGCCCACGTAGCTGCTGGCAACACATTCGCACTAAGGACAATCCCGCGGACTGTGCATCACGCGGACTTCTACCAAAGGATCTGGTAGAACATCAACTGTGGTGGAATGGACCACCGTGGCTTTCCCAATCACATCGCACTTGGCCACCTGCTAAGGCCAAGTTCGCACTGTCGACTGAGGACGCTGAGCGGATGGAAGTAAAGGTCAAGCCCCAAGTTAATCTACACATTTCCAATGAAGGAAATGATCTTAACTGTATGATCAACAAAGCTTCCTCCTGGTCACATCTCTTGCGGACACTTAGCTATTGCTTTCGGTTCGTACATCGTCTTCGTTGCAAGGACCGCCTGTCATCATTTTTATCGTCATGGGAGCTCCAATATGCCCGCTCTAAGGTAATCAAACATGTCCAGATGGAGTTCTTCCAAGTGGAGTACAGACAGCTGAGCACTGGACAAGCCCTTTCTCAAAAAATCCAAGTTGATTCACTACACTCCATTTGTTGACGACCAAGGAATTCTGCGCGTAGGAGGACGCATTGGAAATTCGATGACAACCTACGACGCAAAACATCCCATACTTCTTCCAAAGGAATCACCAGTCGCTGTTTTAATAGCTAGACACCAGCACGTCACATCGTTACACGCTGGAGTCGAATTTATGTTTCACACGTTGAGACAGAAGTATTGGATCCTGGGAGCCCGTAACATAGTCCGCAAAATTGTATTCAACTGCAAGATATGCTTCCTCCAGCGCAAAGGAACGAGTACACAACTCATGGCTGATCTTCCGCCTTTCGCGTTCAGCCCACCCGCTGCTTTCTACATTCTGGATTGGATTACGCTGGACCAGTTACCATCAAGACATCAGCAGGTCGGACACCGAAGTTTGGCAAAGCTTGGTTTGCCATCTTTGTTTGTCTGTCCACCAAAGCAATTCATATCGAGCTCGTCAGTGATTTGACGACTCCTGCATTTATCGCCGCTTTCAAACGTTTTTGGTCTCGACGTGGCCCTATATCCGACTTGTACTCGGACAATGGCACAACATTCCATGGAGCCAGAAAGGAACTAACGGAGATGCAACGGATAGCTGTATCTCAAAGTCAAGACAAGGAAATTGCTAATTTTCTGACGAGTCAGGACATCAACTGGCACTTCATTCCGCCATCTGCCCCGCACTTTGGAGGTCTTTGGGAAACAGGCGTACGATCTATCAAACTCCACCTTCGCCGAGTAATTGGTAGCAGTGCGTTAACCTTCGAGGAATATTCAACAATTTTAACTCAGATTGAAGGGTTACTCAACTCTCGCCCACTGTGCGCGCCCAGCGATCACAGCTTGGATCCCCTTACCCCCGCTCATTTTCTTACAGGTCAACCTCGCATGTCGGTGCCGGAGCCGTCCTTGTTAGACGTCAACATTAACAGACTGCAGCGTTGGAGACAACTGCAAGCCAAGGTTCAAGGATTCTGGAAACGTTGGAATCTGGAATACCTTACTTCCTTGCAACCTCTCACGAAATGGCAGCAGGAGTCCAACGACATAACCGTGGACACTCTTGTGGTACTGAAGGAGCCAAATCAACCGCCTAGCAAGTGGCTGCTTGGGCGAATCACCGAAGTTCATCCTGGCCAAGACGAGAGGGTTCGAGTGGTCACCGTCAAAACCGCCCGAGGAGTGTACAAGAGGCCTATTACCAAACTTGCTGTGCTTCCCTTGTTCTGAACAGTCGTTCAGGGGGGCCGGTATGGTGAGAAATGAGCCTCGTAGTTTTTAATTCAATGTTCATGTATATTGCGATTGACCTATTTACACGCTCATGATTGTAGTACACCGCCTAAGTAACTATTTTTACGCGCATAGCTGTGTTGTTGTTTTGCTCGTGTCCAAAACATAGCTGTAATGTTCTCACACGCATAGCCAAGCCCGCAGCTGCACACGCACACAACGATGTGTACCGTTTGGCATTGGACCGTCGCATCGCCTGATCTTCCAATTCCCTTTTGGCTCGACTTCTTTTCGCGGAGTTGAGTCAGTAGAAATTTCTAGACGAAACCGCCCGCACGCATACTTTGTACCGCCGCAGAAACGATCCCCCCGCTGTTCTTGTAATATACTTGTAAAATAACCACCAATATTAAATAATCAATAAAATAAATAAGCTCAAGATATAAACGATTATACAGTCCACTAATTCATAACCAGCTATTTTTAGCACACAAGAGAATGCTCCGCTAAAGCAGAATAAAGAAAACAACTTTGCACAAGCGCGACACAACCGATCTCTATGAAAGTTGATTCGAGACTCTATCAAGTGTTTACTTAAGACTTGTTGTGCAACTAAGAAAAAGTGAGAATGCCAACATTGAAGGAAACGATGTTGGCGTAGTGAATAATATTTTGTATTCAATGTTTAGAAGTTCGTCTGTATATTTAAATAATTTATTGGTTTCTCAGAGTGATAATAACTATCACTATAGATCGTATTTGCAAACGATTTTAAACTATGGTAGTGACGCCAGTGAAAGTCACTTAGGTTACAAATTACAAGGGAAATGTTTGATAGAACTAGTTTTATATTAGCATTTGACTTAACTGCAGACCATCACAATTCAACTGTATGCTCAAATTTAATTTCTCAAGGAGCCATCCGAATTGAAGGACGATTTTCTGAGCCTCTTACAGAAGCAGTTACTTATCTGGTATACTGTGAATATGACTCAATGATTGATATTGATAAACATCGAAATATTCGTGTTCTATTGTAAAAATGAATACATTACAAATCCATAAGTTGCTTTCCAAGCATTCAAAAACAAAAACAATTTTTAAAGGAGTTTATTCCTCTGATCAGCTGCCCAAAGTAATTTCGAAATATCCTGCTTTAATAAGCAAACACAGATGCTTCAAGCCATCCAGGAACTCATTGGGTTGCTTTTTACTTTGATAAGAAATATTCAGCAGAATTTTTTGATTCATATGGTCGATATCCTCAAAAGAAAGAATTTTTAAAAATATTAAGGATACATTCAACAAAGTTTACATTTAATAAACAACCACTGCAAGGATATTTTTCAAATACATGCGGTCATTACTGTATCCTATATGGAATATTTAAAAGCACTAAGAAAACATTAAATTGTTTTTTAAAACTATTTAAGAAAAATGATTTTAATTATAATGATAAGTCAATAATAAAAATGTTTAAGAAAATTAGTTTGAAATAAAAACACAATGTTTTTTCAAAGATATCTAAGATATTTATTGATTTTTTGAGCTGGGATACATTCTTTTGTTTAAGTTATGTTATAGCATTAAGTCTATAGCTTCAGTTTTCTTGTTTGGTAGGGTATGACACAGGCATGTGTCAGGTGCGTCCGTCGCATTGTCATCGCTCCAGGGGCACAGCTTATAATGAATGCCAAACTTGGAGTACTGAAGCTCCTTTTCCTCCAGATCCTCCAAAATGCTCATCAGATTTTTAAGAATTTGTATGTGCTCCTCGAAGATCATCTCTTCGAATTGCATCAAAAAAAGTTTTATTTGTTTAGCGTACATTTTGCAGCCTCTTCTTGAATCTAATACTGATATTGATGCAAAGAGCAGGACTCTTTATATCCACGTCTTTGCAAGCTGCAAATAAACCAGTATCCGGTGATATAGGATTGGCAAAAACACCTACTGTTCCAGTGGCTATAAATAATATTAATGATGTTTATGCAAGAACGATTGAATCGTATGGAACATATCATCCAATTAGAGGAGGTTTCGGTTATGATACGCAGCCACAATTACATGTAGGCCTATTAGCAACTCCTCAATTAAAACCATCACATAGTGCAGTTAGTTATTTAAATAGTGCCTGTTATTGGAAAGTTGAATGTTCTATAGAGACAAAATGTAATATTTCCTCTGCTTTTGGAAAAGGTTTTAGCGTTAGTTGGCCACTGGAAACTAATTTTACAGCAAATTATGATCGTGCCTATACAGATGGCCAAACACTTTTTGGCGTCACTAACGATGTAAATAGAAAAATCCAAGCCAGACGAAATGATGAAGAATCGGATGATGAATTTGATTATATTTAATAAAACAATTATAATATTTTAATCAACAATATTGTCGGGTCAAGCAGCTTAAATATTGTAAATTATTGCCAGTGGTGCGGCCCAAAGGAAATGCATTTTGTTGTTGTCATATCCAATGCCCCCACTGTAAAGATCATTTGCTACCGCATATGCACATGCAGCGGAATTCTTTCGTCTCCTTATATTGCAATCTCTCGTACTCGGCTTAACAGCGGCCCCGAGCAGCTCTAACGCTCTTGGGCTATCCTACTCTCTCGCTCGCGTCTAAGCTTGCTGCATAGGGCCCGGCAATTTGGCCCGTCAGCCCTTGCATTGTCAGTCTTGAGCTAATCGTCGCAGCTATTAGATTAACATCCTCGCATCAATCGTTCGCCCAATCAACTCCATATGTACATACGCGATAAGTTGGTTTACATATGCAAATAAATTGTGAATTATATACAACCTCTCGACTTTCATTAACTTCAAAATTGCAACAGTTATTAAAAACGCTTAATAGCTTAACATTTGGTGACCCCGACGTGATTGTGCAATAAATAATACATCAGTGCAATCACAAACTAATATAGCATTCAAAGATCTAAACTAATTGCCATCTCAACCAGTGTCATCGACCACATAAGTTATCCATAAATATATACACCGGCCTCCCTTGCATATTCGGTAGTGCACGTAGCTGTTGGCTTGCGCTTCTCTTTTCGGTCATCTTCCCGCAAGAAACGTTTCTTACACCGGCCGCCTTTGTATATACGGTTTGTACATAGCTGTTCGCTTGTTGTGCTCGGTTATTGTCGTCTATTGCTCGTGTTACTCTTTGCGATCATCTTCCCGCTAGAGACGTTGGTCTTTCTGCTAACGCTGCCGCTACCATGGAAATTAATGCTGCTAACGAAATTCCAATGACCAGTGAGCAAAACAGGGTATCTTTTTTGAAGCTTAAGTCAACGGAATTATGCGAGAAAATGAAAAGGTTAGCTACCGCTTGGCAGAATGAGTCGTCGGACTGTGACTACTACATGCTCGTGGTAAAGCAAGAGCTGTCGAGAAGTTGATCGGCAAATTTGAGATGTTTCACGGCGAGCTTGAGGAATTGGATCGAAGCGAAATTCACAGTGGTTTGTGTGACATTTTTGAGTCACTTGCCAGCTCGCTGAAGGCGGCGATTATGAGGGAAATGGCTAAGAGTAACGGCCGCATGCCGTTTCATTCTACCTTGGCTGGAGGAAACACTACGGTTGAGTTTGCCGGCTCGCAATTTCTACCTCACCGTAGACAAGTACCATCCCTGCCTCCTATACAATTGCCGACGTTTAGCGGCGGGTATGCGAACTGGACGGACTTCTATTCAATGTTTGCCACCATCATCGACAGCCATCCGGACTTAACAAACATAGAAAAGCTCCAGCATTTGCGTTCCTGTCTGCGGGATTCGGCATTGGAGACTGTTCGGTCGCTGGAAATCTCAGATGGCAATTATGCTGTGGCATTAGATTTGTTGGAAAACAGATTCAATAATCGGCGATTGGTCTTTCAGGCACACATCAATGAGATCTTGGCGCTCCAGGCTGTGGAACCTGGGTCAGCGGTCATGCTTCGGGAGCTTTCAGACAAGTTCAATTCACATATGCGCGCGCTCCAGGGTTTGGGCACCACTGAGCAGATCGCAGGATGCATCGTCGTGCAGGAGCTTCTCCGAAAACTGGATCCAGCGAGCCAAGAGATTCAACGACCCCGCATTCGCAAACTTAATTCCGTCGTGGGAATCTATGGCCTCGTTCTTGGAGCAGCGATGCAGATCATTGGAGACGATGGACTTTTCTATGGCAAGCTATGCGTTGAGCAGTCAGGTGGGCAGAAGTAGAAAGCATAATAATTCTAGGTCCACATTGGTTACAACGAACCAAACTGTAGCACGCTGCGCGCTTTGCAACGATGGTGCTCACGAGGTCCAGCACTGTCAGAAGTTTAAAGCGCTGTCCCCCACAAATCGCCATAAAGAAGCCAAGCGGCTTTCGTTGTGTATGACAATTTTAATATCAGAACAGGGCATCGATTACTTTAGTGCACCTCGAGCAACTGTCGTACCTGCGGGGGTAGACACCATACCCTCCTTCATTTTGGTAGCCCTGAAGATACCGCAGTCCAAGGGAAATCAGCGCCGTATACTCCATCTCAGTCTGCGCTGTCTGAGTCTACGCCGTCTGAGCATACCACTGAGCCCTCTACTTCAGCGTCTACCTCGTCTGCCCTTATTGCCCAAGATCTCACATTCCACACATTCCATCGAACATACCACTAGCTGATCCGGAGTTTTATAAGCCGCAGCGCGTCGATCTGCTAATTGGCGCAAGTCTGTTTTTCGAACTCCTGTGTGTTGGTCAGGTCAAGCTACTGCCAGGATTGCCTTCAATTCAGAAAACGCGCTTGGGATGGGTCGTGTCTGGAGGTTGTTCGCGTTTAAAAGGTTCCTCGTTGATGGTCTCTCGCGCTCGGGCCGTAGCTGCTGAGGATAATAGTCCAGAGGATCGGCTTGAGGTGCTTCTTCGGAGGTTTTGGGAGGTAGAAAATTGCATCGAACCAATAGTAAAGTCTACCAAAGAAGAGCTAGATTGTGAAGCACACTTGGTGCAGCATTTCCGTCGACTACATAAAGGCGATTATTGTGTTCGGCTGCCAGCAAAATATAATTTGGATCTCCTTGGAGAATCTTACAATCAAGCGCTTCGTAGATTCCTGACCCTTGAGAGAAAGTTAGATCGTCGCCCTGATGTTAAATCTCAGTATGCTGCTTTCATAAAGGAGTACCTTGATTTAGGCCATATATCTCAGGTTCCTGCCCAGTCAATCAGCAACTGCCGATATTTTTTGCCTCACCATTGCGTCATGAAGGAAGATAGTTCTAAGACCAAGCTTCGCGTCGTTTTTGATGGATCCGCTTCAACTTCATCTTTATATTCCCTGAACGACGTTTTAATGACTGGTCCCGTAATCCAACCCAAACTGTTTCATATTCTTGCTCGATTTCGGTCATACGCCGTTGCGATTACGGGAGATATCTGTAAGATGTATCGTTGTGTAAGAGTCTCGACCGAGGATAGCAACTTGCAGTGTATTCTGTGGAGAAACTCCAGGGAAGAAGACTTGCGTGTGTTTTCAATTGGACACCGTTACTTATGGGACGAAGCCTGCCTCCTATTTATCTGTGCGAGCGATGCATCAGTTGGCAATGGACGAGCAGATGGCGTTTCCAGTTGGAGCTGAAATCCTTCGCCGTGACTTCTACGTGGATGACTTGATATCTGGAGCCAGCTCTCAGGAAGAGGCTATCCGAATTCGGGAGCAAACTACTGGAATTTTGTCTAGAGGTCAGTTCAGATTGAGGAAATGGTGTTCGAACGTCCCTGCTGTGCTGGATGGAGTTCCGGAAGAGGACAAGGAACAATTTTTGAAGTTCGACGATGGCAGCCATGTGACTAAAACTTTAGGACTTGCTTGGGATCCGGTTTCTGATCTACTATTATTTTCGTTCTCGGCCCTTCAATCTTCTTTGAATTCCTGCAGGCGCTCTGTTTTTTCATCCATAGCGCGATTCTACGATCCTCTCGGACTAGCTGGTCCCGTAATTACTAAATCCAAAATCTTTCTCCAGCGTTTGTGCCAAGAGAAGTTGTTCTGGGATGAAAGCCTTCCAGTCGCACTGAACACCGAGTGGCAGGAAATATGCACCAGTTTTGGTCAGATTCGTCGACTTGAATTTCCTCGGCTTGTACTGCTTCCAGACTCTACGCTGGAAATTCACGGATTTTGCGATGCCAGCATCGAGGCTTATGGTGCATGCATTTATGTCGTGTCCAAGGGTCAGCATTCCAGCAGTCACTTACTTTGTGCCAAATCTCGTGTGGCTCCTTTGAAGACACTTACAGTACCAAAGTTGGAGCTTTGTGGAGCGGAGTTGCTGGCTAGGCTCATATCTGAGATAGCTGGAATGAATTTCTTCAAGGGAAGGTGTTACAGTTGGTGTGATTCTGCCGTTGCGCTCTCTTGGATTCGGGACGAGCCGTCAAGATTTAATATATTTGTTGCAAATAGAGTGTCAACGATTCAGGAAATGACCGAAAAATGGAATGGCGCTATGTTCCCACAGCTTTAAACCCAGCCGACATTCTGTCTCTCGGGGCTCATCCGACTGAGCTGAATGAGTCACCTCTTTGGGCTCATGGTCCTCCATTTCTTTGCGGCTCCTCAGATGACTGGCCACCCACTGTGCTACCTGATAAGCCAGCCCTTGAACTTCGTCGGAAGGCTCTTCTGGTTAAATCGCCCTACATGGACATTATTGCTGATTCCAAGTATGCGAATTCATTTGCTTCTTTGCAACGCGTTTTCGGATACATTCACAAGTTTTGCAACCGAATTCGGCACCCCGGACTCACTGTCTCAGACATTGAACATGGAACCCAGGTATTGCTACGACTAGTCCAGCGTACTCAGCTATGGGAGGACATGAAGTCACTGCGGGCAAGGGGAGCAGTCTCCTCATCGAGCTCAATCGCATCGTTATCGCCATTCATGGATCAGTTTGGCCTTCTCAGGGTAAACAGCGGACGCTGTTGTGCCACACCACGGCAGTGATTAATTCAAGACCTTTAGTTTCAATTTCAGAGAGCCCTGCCGATCTAGATGTTCTAACTCCAGCGCATTTCTTGAATGGTGGCCCTCCTGCTTCGTTCGCTGAGCCTGACGTCACGCAGCTAAACTTCGATCGCCTGGACGGCTGGCAGCGCGTTTCGTACCTGCAGCAGCTCTTTTGGTCTCGGTGAAAAGAGGAGTACATCACGTCACTGCAGCAGCGCTCAAAGTGGCGCACTGCGAAGCCTAGTTTAGCAGTCGCAGATTTGGTTCTGGTCAAGGATGAGAATCTTCCTCCCATGAAGTGGCCACTGGCGAGAGTGGTCGAGCTTTTGCCTGGACGAGATGGCGTTTCCCGAGTTGCTGTGCTGAAGACGTCATCTGGAATCACCAAGCGCGCCGTCAACAAGCTGTGCCTGCTGCCCCTTAAAGATGCTGTTGAAAGTCAGGCTTCAAACGGGGGAGTATGTCGGGTCAAGCAGCTTAAATATTGTAAATTATTGCCAGTGGTGCGGCCCAAAGGAAATGCATTTTGTTGTTGTCATTTCCAATGCCCCCACTGTAAAGATCATTTGCTACCGCATATGCACATGCAGCGGAATTCTTTCGTCTCCTTATATTGCAATCTCTCGTACTCGGCTTAACAGCGGCCCCGAGCAGCTCTAACGTTCTCGGGCTATCCTACTCTCTCGCTCGCGTCTAAGCTTGCTGCATAGGGCCCGGCAATTTGGCCCGTCAGCCCTTGCATTGTCAGTCTTGAGCTAATCGTCGCAGCTATTAGATTAACATCCTCGCATCAATCGTTCGCCCAATCAACTCCATATGTACATACGCGATAAGTTGGTTTACATATGCAAATAAATTGTGAATTATATACAACCTCTCGACTTTCATTAACTTCAAAATTGCAACAGTTATTAAAAACGCTTAATAGCTTAACAAATATTGTATTTATTTAATAAAAAATAACATGAAATTGGATGTGGTTTTTTTGTGTACTTTTTTAAATTTTTACATGCTCTCCACTTATAACTAAACATTCTTGATCGAAAAGCCTTGTCATTGGGAAAAACATCATTATTTGATAATATAATTCGTCTTTCTACGCATTCCATTAATGGAAAAGAACAATATCTATTAAAATTTCCAACCTGACCAAAATTTAAACAAAAGTGTATAAATGAAGCAAAAAAGACATTTTTACCTGCATTAGGGGTGATAAAACAAATATAGTATTTTTCTTAGGAATTATTTTGTTAATAACGTTATATACCAGGGACCGTAAATAATCATTATTTTTATTTTTTTAATAAAAAAAAATCTCTTACTTTTAATGGACCTAGAAAAACACTATTTACACCAAAATCTTTATTTTTGTACAATCTCTGCATTGCCGCCATGATTTGTATACTTTTTGTTTTTACGATTTTCTTCACAGATAAACATTACTTTTTTGAGTAATTTGATGAAACTTAGACTTTATCATTCTTCTTGATCAAAAAAAATAAAACTCAAAAAATATTGAATATCTATGGTTTTATTTTTTTCGTTTAAAATAAAACTCAACAGGCTTCTGTGTTAGAATGTTCGCCAATATTATTGCATATCCTTGTCAAAGGACCACAAAGCTACCCCCTGCGCTAAAATTTTCTTTATGAAAATACATTTAAAAAATAATAAATTGATATATTATATTAAATTTTATATATTATATTTCGCTCAAAATAAATCTCAGCATTTATTTGTGTTATTTATGTAAATATATATATTTGTATTTATTGAAACTACGTTACAACAAACACCAGCTTCCGATCGGCAACTGCTGTTATGTATCAATAACAAATAAAAGATAAGGAAAGCTAGTTACTCATAGTCGTACCTGAGGGGGAAAGAAGACTTACGAAGACTTACTTGCGCTTGTCTACGCTCATGCAATTTATTTATCTATTTTTAGAATTGCTTATCTTAAGCCGCGAGTGTTAATGCATTGATACTTAGTTTTTGGTGATTATTCTTAGTCGCGTTTCAAGATGGGTCGCAAGCGTAATTATATTCCGCGTAATTTTTTTACATTCCACGCGGAAAGTAATGTTTCTGAGTGTAAACTTTGCAAATTGACTTTGAGTGGAAATTTTGTGTGCAATCTAAAGCGGCACTTAGAAAAGAAGCACAAAGGCGAATATGAAACCGTGGCCGAAAACAAAAAAACCGAAGTGCCCGAAAAGAAAAAGAAGTTTTCGGCGGTAATGGGGCAAGATGATATCAAGAATGCCTGTATTGACCTGGTGACTGCCGCAAAAGTTCCGTTTGCTGTACTAGACTCAAAAGGCTTTAAGGCGTTAACAGCTCACATATTTAGCGGCTTAGATATGCCCACTGTAACTTCAAGAAATATTATGAGCTTAGTCGAGGAAAAGTACAGTCAAATTAAATGCGACATAATCAAAACATTCAAAAACAGAATCCTCTGCCTAAAAATGGACACGGCCACAAGATGCAATCGCGGAATTCTTGGTGTTAATGTCCAGTTCATCGATCACGGTGCAATATGTGTACAAACTTTAGGCCTGATAGAGCTCAAAACATCGCACACATCCCAAAACCTCTGTACTGAAATACAGTCCATATTGCATGATTTTAGCATAGCAAAGCAACAAATTTATAGCATCACTACAGATAATGGTCGAAACATGATCAAGACAGTGGAGCTACTAAATGTTTGCGAGGATGAAGATGATGACGAACAAGAAGGTGCTGAGGATTTGGATGAAGAAGAGCTGCTCAAGAATTTTAAAATTTATTCCATTAAGTCGATGAAATGTGCAGCACACACCCTTCAACTTGCTGTAAAGGATTTTTTACAACGCCTGGAATCGGTTGAGCTTATCGACAAAGCACGACGAATTGTTAAGCTTTTAAGAACGCCGGCGTACAGGTAAATTTCTTGGCCTATTATTAACATATAAGCTCAGAGAAAAACCAAAAAATGTTTTTATACAATGTCGTTTTTCTTTGTAATGTAGGTATTTAATAACTGAAGAGTCATTGCCACAACCAGTGCTAGATGTTGCGACTCGTTGGAAATCAACATACAATATGCTGAGCAAGCTGCAACAATTCGAAGATTTTTGCGAAAGGCGCCTAAAAAGCTCATTAAAATTAACTGCAGCTGAGTGGAGTGACTTGAAAAGGCTTGTTAATACCCTGGAACCGGCATACCTTGCAACAGTAAAATTACAAAGCACTCAATTATTCATGGGTGACTTCTACAAGCTATGGCTGGAGCTCAAGCTCACTGTGGCAGCAGCAAGTACCAGTGAAAGCCAAGCTTTGAGCCAGTGCATCCGTGACAGGGAGGAGAGCCTTTTGGGGTGCGATGCAATCGTTTGCAGTATCTACTTGGATCCACGGATAAGACGAGTATTGCTGCAGAGCCCAATAAGCCTGATGCTCGCCAGAGCTCAGTTAAAGCAGCTTTTCTTGCAGCTTTTTAATTTGAAAGAACCCGTTAGTATTTATATCATTTATATGCATATAACATAACATATTAAAAATTAATATTTCAGACTAGTGCAATAGCACAGCCTTGCTCAAGTAGCTCAAGCGCGACAACTTCGTTCGGTACATCGCAAAACTCAAACACCTGCTCGCTATTGAACGAGTTTTTGCAAACTATTGAGGTAGCTTCAGAAGACGAAACTGAGGATGGAGAGCGAGCAGACCTCATCAAGAAAGGATATGCCGAAATTGACGACTATACCCCAAAGTCAATTTGCTTGACCTCTAATATTATGGATTATTGGGAGGAGCATCGATACAGTTTCCCTAACTTATACCAGCTGGCCAAAGTGGTGCACTCAGTTCCTGCGACTCAAGTTAGTGTTGAGAGATCATTTTCGGCACTCAAAATGATGCTCACTGATCAGAGATGCAACCTCGCGGACGAATCATTGTCGAAATTACTTTTTGTAAAATTAAATAATACTTATTAATTAAACGTATTTCCGACAACAAAACCAAAAATAACAAAATTTTTAATGTATTTTCATAAATAAAATTTTAGCGCAGGGGGTAGCTTTGTGGTCCTTTGACCAGGATATGCAATAATATTGGCGAACATTCTAACACAGAAGCCTGTTGAGTTTTATTTTAAACGAAAAAAATAAAAACCATAGATATTCAATATTTTTGAGTTTTATTTTTTTTGATCAAGAAGAATGATAAAGTCTAAGTTTCATCAAATTACTCAAAGGTAATATTTATCTGTGAAGAAAATCGTAAAAAATTGAAATATGATCATTACCAAAAAATTTTTATTATATAACTTATAATGATTACGGTCCCTGTTATATACGTTTGTTAAAAATTCCAATATTTTTTCATCGTTATTATAAAATGGAAATTTCAATAAATCATTTAAAATGTTTACAGATTAATTAACAGTATAATAATAATTATGAATATTACTTTCAGGAGCATTAAAAATTAAATTTTGCGGTTCAATTGTTTTTAAATAAAGAAATAATTCTTTAAAAGACATATTATTTATGAAATTATTCATTATACGTAAAAAATTTTTAACCAATGTTGAGTTTGTATCAAAAAACCTAAATTCAGAAGATAACCATATTGAAGTATTTAAAATATGACCAATTGGAGCTGTTGGATGTTCCTTTAAAAAATTTAATATTTTGTCTCCCTCTCCTCTTTTTTCACTCCTGGAATCTTGTTGAGCATTTTTGTTGCAGATACCAGTAAATTCAATACCATCTGATGTAATGGATCCACCGGAGACTGTGTCATGAATGTCGATCGATAAGTTGCCTCTCTCCACCAATCCTGTTTCGGCGTCTTGCAAATCTTCGAAAAATCGTAAATGTCTAGTTTCACTACTTGGTAACCACGTTCGCCCGGAGATGTTATAGTAGCCTATTCCCTAATTGTCTTTTGCAAATAGACTGACAAATTACTCCAATGTTGGATCGTGAAAATCCAGTTTGGAATAACTCGTCTAGCGAATCTTCTACCGATGTGTGGTTCAATGCATGACTGGAAGGCACATCTGCATGAGTTGTTGGAGTAGTTACAGTCGTGGATAATATGGATATGGGATCCATGATACGAGATGATGAGGATGGTTCCTGTACATTTTCGGCGAATTTGTTCGTAATCCAATCTGAAATTTCTAAACTCGTATCTGGCTCCATAAATATCGTGGACCACTCGCTGTTTAAGAGGATTGTCACCAAACTCTTTAAGGAACACTTGTTTAATTCTTTCTTTTGCGCTATTATTTGTTTCTGAGCATATTGTAGAAATTCCATCAACGTATGTAGAATACGTTTCGCTCCGTACTGCTTCTCCCTCAAGGAAAGAGAAATCAAAATCTCCAATATCGTATTGCAATGGATTAGAAACTCCGGCGTCCACAATATTTGTAGCAAAGAAATTAGTGAATGATGTGTCGCACCCTCCGCTATGCAACTGGTTTTCTTCATTATTAAATCCACATCTACTTTCTGTTTCTTCATAGCTTCTGCTTTTTCCTCGTGCTTCCTCTTCTTTTTCTCTTTCCTGATCGCTTCCATTACAACTTGAGTATTCGGCATTTGAACTTCTGAATCGTTCGAAGTATCCTCCAATAGATTCCGCTGAACTTCTTCTTCGTTTTCCAAATCGATTAATTCCATCACTGGATCGCGAATCGTTACTTTCTTCGGCGGCATTTTGCGGTGAATAATTATACGAACACTCACTACTACTCGAATCTTGATTTTCAGAAAACATTTGTACAACTGAACTGCTGCTGGAGCCTTTTATACTTTTTGCGCACTAAAACAAAAACACATTTTATACGACGACGACGACGACGACGACTGGCAGCGCAGCCAGCAGTGGCAGAGCAGCGGCAGAATTTCCCATGGTGTATGATCATGGCCAAGGGCCGATCCACCGGAAAATTCTGCCGCTGCTCTGCCACTGCCACTACCTATGTATTGGAATTGATCAGTACTATATCTAGTCATCTCTTTTTTACATATGTATATTCTCAACCTTTTTCCTTATTTTTGTTCTTTACATATATAGTTGTCTCTTCTTCTCTTACATATATAAGATGTATTCCATTGAAGTCTTCATTTATAGTCTCTTATTCTCTTACATATATATAAGATGTATTCCATTGAAGTCTTTATTTACTCTTTACATATAAATTGGAAATGGGCAGTGCTGTACCTAGTCATCTCTTTTCCTTTATATAAAAGATGTGAAATTCTGTGCTCCCTCAACATCTTAAAGGGCGTTTTTGTGGAAAATTTGGTCACATAACTTTTAGGTAAAAATATCCAAAGCTGTTCGTTGTCCTTATCAGTTAAATAAATGACTACTTTATTTCCAAATGATGTTTTTTTGATTTTACATCCATTGATCTTGTACTCAAGTCCTATGCATAGGTCCTCAACCTTGGTGTATCCAATCGCCGGCTTTGTCTAGTTAAGTAATTCTAGGAAAGCCTATGTATATATTTTATTAAGTGGTTATCCTTTTATATACAGAAATAAAAAGTTGCTTACATACCATTATAGTAATAGAAACTATTCAAACTACTAACGGTTTTATACTAAATTATTTAAAAGATTGCATGATCTTTTATACACTCATTAATTCAATTTTACACAAATGTGATCTGAGCAGATTGGTAAATGAGTGATGATAAGTAAACGGTTTTAAAGCTGTAAAGGCAAGATGTCTAAAATCTGATTGGTTGTTGAGTAATAAGGGATGAATTATGCATACACTTCAGTATTTCAAATGTTATATTTTCATTCTCGGTCCTATATAACCGTCAACATGAACAACTTATGTAAACAAAATGAAATGCATACAAATTTTTTTCATATGCTCATCACTTCCTATATAAGAACTGTAAGTTACTAAGATAGGTTAGTTCATTTTCATTTCGAAATGAGGACATTTCATTGCGAGTTGTGTTATGTAAAAACATCTTTTAGTTCCCGCAATGAACTGAAAAAACACACCTTAAAAATCCACAACTTTAGTTATTCAAAATCAAAATCATCATTTTATCGATTTTACTTATTTCCACGAACTGAACTGTTTTGGTTGAGAATTGACTTCAATATGCATATTTTATTTAAGCATAACAAGGAATTAAAACCAAAAATGTAAAATAAATATTAAGAAATAAAATAATCTGTGCATTTTTAAATATAAATACCTTTACATAAATTTACCAACTATAATAGGATGTGGAATTGAATCAATAAATACATTCAAAAGCATATGTATCCTACCTGAAATCCACTTATTCTTTTTGTGTAATCCTCACTTGGAAGAAACCTGTTTCAAACGAATCCTATGATTCTCTTGTAATAAGAGGAAGTGAAATTCGACCAATCAAAAGTAAAACAGAAAACATTGAAAATAAATAGTGTTTAAATGTGTTATATTTATTATATACATATATATATTTTTTTAGAAAAATACATCAAATATTTGTATTATACAAATATGTACTCGTATTATTAAAATTTCGCCTCCGTTTTTTTTACCGCAACAATTATCTCATCATCATCTTCGTCCCGAAGTAGTTCATGGAGTCGAGATCTTTTACCATGGTCCTGACTATCTACCAAATCGAAAATGCTGTCATCATCCGGGAAAATGTATAATGGATTATCATTATTAGGCGTTGTATTCCTTGGGTCATCGTCGTCATCATCCCATTTAATCTCACTTAACCAGTTGAAGTTATCGAGATTGTTCTCAAGATAGGTTTGGGTCTTAATCCCAAAAATCAGGGATAGGTCTACGGAGTTCGGCTGAGAGTCCAGATTTATGGGTGATTCCCGTTGGGAATCGATAAAAATGATTTCGAGGTCATCCATCTTTGTTAACAGATTACTAGTTTCTGTACTAGCTGATAGCTGTGAGTAGCTATTATATAGGCACATATCTATGGGACAGTGTTAGGAACACAAAGGAGGAATATAAATTATAGAGAAAGTATAAAGGTTCAAGAGCATCGAGACCCTTTTTCAGGAAACACAATTAAAAAAATACCTCTAAACTATCACATCAGATTCTTTTCAAAGGGATGAACTACCTGTTTGAGGGTTGTTTGAATCGCAACATGGAACCAATCGTATAAAAAGGTCCATTGTCAGTACGAGGGAGGAGAGAGAATATAAATGAGCGAAGGATCGATATCGATTTGAGAGGATTCGAGGAGATCGAAGTTAGTTTACTTTATCACCGATAGAGGACGCCACCAAGTAGTAAGGTTTGGCGCACTGGCCAATGTACGCTTGAGTTCTTATTACGGATCTTTATTAATTATTATTTAAACTACATTTATTGTGCTTAGCGTCGAAGTCAGATATAAAGATGCCGCCAGACCAGACAAACCGAGTCGCCGGTGTTGCCACACCAGCGAACGACTCTAAAGTCAGTGTTGCTGAGGGGCTGCGATCCGGGCTGCCACAGTACTCCCCCTAGAAAAGTTACAAATCTTTAGTTTTGTCTTTTCTTCTCATATGTCCGCAATGGGGCATTTGAGCAATTTATTGCGATCGTCAGAAGAGCTGGTCTCGAATTCGCCATAAATGCTGGCTTGAGCCTGTCGACTGAAATAGCTGTCTCTTTTCCATTAATGCGGATGGTGAAGACCCGGTGATGACTTGGATACAATCGGGTATGGTCCTGTGTACGGCGGCTCCAAGGGTTTTTTTACAGCATCAGTCCGAACAAAGACATGAGAACAATTGTGAATATCCTTAAGCAGGAAGAGTTTGCGCTTGATGTGATGCGAAGCTGGAGTTGGCTTTACCACCTGCATTCTTCTCCTGAACTGGCTGGCAAAGTCGAGTGGTTCCGACGGCACATCCACTTCGTAAAAGTATTCGTTGGGAAGACGTAACGTACACCCATATAGCATCTCTGCTGCTGATGCCTTAATGTCCTCCTTGAAGCACGTGCGGAGGCCCAGCATGACGGTTGGAAGCAGCTTGATCCATGGTATATCCGGTTGGCACATCAAGGAGGCTTTCATGGACCTGTGCCAACGCTCGATCATGCCATTTGACTGGGGGTGGTATGGCGTCGTGTGAATGTGCAACGGGCTGGCCCATGGACTTTTGGAGTATCTACAGATCTTGTTGTCGATTAGTTGATGTATCTGTTCTTTGGCTACAGACAGTTTCTCCCCCATCAGGCGCCTGGGTCGATCTGCTACGGGTGCTCCAGTTGTTGTTATGTAGTGTCGAACTGAAGGTGAATCTGATGAGTTCGTGTTGTCGAGGGTGAAGTTATCGGTGCGTCGGTCCTTGCCTTGATGCGTCTTGTCGATATTTGGCGAAGCAAAATCCTGCGAGATTAGAGATATGCTTGTGCCGTTGGTGAGACATTGTTTCTTGATGTCAATAAGCAAATGGAACTGTGCTAGGAAGTCAGCGCCAATAATTGCGGTTTGTACATCAGCGATGACAAATGACCATTTAAACGAACGATCCAGGCCCAGGTCGAGTTCGAGGTCCTGATTTCCAAAGGTTCGAATGGTAGTCTGGTTTGCGGCATACAATTTCAGTTTGTTATCGCTTAGTTTGCGTTGAGAAATAGTGCAAGGTATAACTGACACCACCGATCCGGAGTCGATGAGAAAAATCCGGCTAGTTTTTATCTTGGATGTGCAGTCGGTGGTCGTGATTCACAGATAACTTGTCGCTGGTCGTTGAGATGCTACCGCCTACCAGCTGAGTTAGCGGTAGCAGCTTTAGTTTAACTGCTGATAATATCGGCAGTCTGGCCGGCACTTGCGTGCGCGATCACCAAAAGTTACTGTGATAGTAACACAGGGATGCCTTGTTGCCATTATCATCTACGTTCGTGCCATGGGGAACCTTGGGCTTTTGGGGATGTTGTGTTGTAGCTTATCAACCTTCTGCGTAAGAATGTGCAAAAAAGGTCAGCAACGTCTTTCAAATTCGGACTTTTGCTACTTACCGCATCGACGCTCTGTTGAATATGCTCAGAGGAATTGGGTTGAGTCGACATAACACACATGGAGTCGATGGCACTATTTTCGATCATCTTGTCGGCAATCTTTGCCAGCTTGTCCAGATCATTCTCCTCCCAAACCGAAATGAGCGGACGAATCGACGGAGGCAACTCGGTGAAGAAGAGGTTTCGTATGACGGCTTCGCATCCACTAGCGGGTGCCAAGCGACGCAAGTGAAGCAAGATTTCAGATGGCTTCTTCCCAGTCATGTCTCCGCCCCGAGCAGCCGTCTCATTTTTGAATCCTCTGACTCGCCGAAGGTTTCGAGCAGCCGACGCTTCATTGCGTCGTACTTGTTGTCAGACGGTGGGCAAGTAATGAGATCTTCGATTGCACGAACGGCATCTCCCTCCAGTTGTATTGACACCAGGTCAAATTTGTGGTCGTCGCGCACCACATTGTGCTCGAACAATAAGGAGACGCTCCAGTTGCGCGAACCAAAGCTGCGGATTGGATTTATTGAACTTTGGAATGATGATCTGAGCTAAATGTTGAGAGTTTGGAGCTGTTGGTCGGTGCGGCTGCTACTTGAAGCCGCTGCAGTTGCCTCTTAACTCATTTAGCGTGGCCTCCGGGTTCGCCATGTTTGTTGCGTCGTAAAATTTGTCACCGTCTTCTGCCGGCTTGTCTTTGATCGAGGAACGCAAAAAATAGTGCTGTTCTTGCATTTGCGGTTGTTTTTAACGTAGGGGTCACGTATCTTTGGCGCACTGGCCAATGTACGCTTGAAATTCTTATTACGGATCTTTATTAATTATTATTTAAACTACATTTATTGTGCTTAGCGTCGAAGTCAGTCACACCTTTGTGGCAGCCCGGATCGCAGCCCCTCAACAACACTGACTTTAGAGTCGTTCGCTGGTGTGGCAGCACCGGCGACTCTGACAAGCGGTCTGGCATCTTGATATCAGACTTCGACGCTAAACAAAATATATGTTAGTTTAAATAATAATTAATAAAGATCCATAATAAGAACTCAAGCGTACATTAATCAATCCTCTCAGGTAATTATCCGTTTTACAAGGGAATTACCAACTTCGCAACATACTGCTGCAGCATGCTGCTACAGCATGTGCAACTTGGCAGCATTTTGATTGTAAATGTGCATCATGTTGCTATTTTATTAACTGATCATGTTAAATAAATACTTATAAGATATTTTATAGACATTGAATTGGGAAAAAAAATTGTTGCTATGTTATTTACTGATCATGTTAAATAAATACTTATAGTTTTTTGCATACTCCTATAGAAAACATTAAGGGACTGGTTTTCTAGATGTCCGTATAGAGGGTTGAATGGTAAGAGATCACATAAATAATGGATATATATATATAGGAGCACACAAAGAATAAAATTATAATAGGAAGACATACAAATTAATTAATGCTACTTATAGTAAATATACGGCGTTTTTACTATTGGCCCAATTTGGTGTCCGATGTAAGGACATATATCAATAATTTCCATGTATGTAAGATCACAAAGCATCCCAATCACACCCTTCGACCGCCTCCAGGGAACATTGGTCCATCGGATAGGCTTTTCCGGAAACTTGTTGTCGATTTTCTTGGGACTTATCCCCGAACTCGTTCTGAGCATATAGGAATTTTTTCTCGTCGTAGATCACTTTGTCGAAGCCTTTCTTAAAGCCAGTAAAAAAATTTAATGCGGATCTAGTAACACGGTATCTGAAAGAAGAATTGTTCCACTGTTTTGGGGTTCCTGAAACAATTGTTTCGGATAATGGTGTGCAGTTCAGATCTGATATGTTTAATTCGCTACTAAGGAAATACCATATTGTGCACAGGTATACTGCTGTTTACGCTCCGCAGGCCAACGCTTCAGAACGAGTGAACAGATCGGTGATAGCTGCAATAAAATCATATGACCGCCCTGATCAAAAGAATTGGGATGAGCAGCTCAGCAATATTTGCTGTGCGCTGCGTTCCTCGGTCCATTCAGCCATAAAAACGACTCCTTATCGCCTCGCTTTTGGCCAGCACATGATCGTCTATGGAGCCAGCTACAAGCTGTTAAGAAATTTACAGATACTGGAAGATCGTACGGTACAGTTTGGTATAGAGGATTCATTTGGCCTCATTAGACATAAGGCAAAGGACACAATGCACGCACAACACGCACAACACGCTAGGAATGAAAGAACATACAATTTGCGTAGTCGGCCGGTGTCATTTGATGTAGGGCAGGAGATATATCTACGTAATTTCCAGCAAAGCAATTTCGCGAAGGGCTTTAGCGCTAAACTAGCACCAGCGTATAAAAAAAGTCGGATACGACGGAAACTAGGAAATTGCTACTATGAGGTTGAAGATCTGCAGTGAAGTTTCACGCCAAGGACCTAAAACAATAAATTTTCGTTTTAATAGCCGTTCAAGCGTGGATCCCACTTTTGGTGTTGTTCCCCCAAAGTGTGAATTTGGTAGGGGGGAATTTGTAGTGACGCTTGAACCAAGTAACGCAATTGAGATATTACTATGATATTACGAGATATTACTTGTTCTGACCAAAAATTCTTTGAAAATCGTAGCTGCTGTTAGCGCCCCTATTTGTCAAGATTGGCGGGTATTTTTGGGCAAACGGTGGGACTCGGGAGAGAGTAAACGCTGTATGTTCGTGGGAACTGGCGTTTGGATCGTCTCGCTGTTATGAGGGTGCGTGGATGCAAGTCCACCTACTGTCGCTCTTTTCTATTCTGTGCCCCACTCCAGAAGGTGGTGTTTATTTATAAAGAGGAAATAATAGTGAACCAACAAAACCTCGCGCCAGTGCCAAGTCGAAAAAGAATGGTTTTAGTGTGAAAATCTACAGTCAAAACTTACCACACGAAATCCGAAATATGTGTTAAAGCAGAACCAAGGTTTTACTCTCTTTTCGGTAGAGCATTGGTGTGCCCCGTTATCTCGGTCTTTTTGTTTTTCCCTTAAACCGTGAGGGCTAGCCCTATGTGGAGCCCCGAGCATAAAAAGGTATAAGGGAAAGAAAGAAGAACTTAAGCACGAAAGCTAGAGAAGAAAAAGCAAAAAGAGCGAGCACAGTTTAACCGTTTAATTTTCCACTCTTAATGCTCATGTAAGTTTATATGCAATTTTATCGCTTTTTCCATTTATTTATAGTTTATTTATTTATTTCCAAAATAAAAACAGCAAAACTTTTTTCAACTTTATAATATTTATTTATACAGGCGGCTTAGCTGAAGCCGATTGCTTGCTATTTTGCCCGGCCAGATAAATGTTAAGTAGAGGTCGATATGCAACCAATGCGGCGAGAGATTAGCATAGAACTAACATAGACGACCGCGGCAGATCAAGGTAATTGCCGAAGTGGCGGCTGCAGAGAGCCCTTTTAGCGGAGAGCACAGCAGCTCTGCCGAACGTCATCGTTTGCAAAACATAGGCGGCTCACTCTGCTTATGCGTCTATTGTCTAAAGTAACAATTACAATGTTTAAATTTACTTCATAATTCCTTCTTCGGCGGCTGGCCCGAACACAGATCAACCACGATCAGCCGAATGTCCCTTGCTGGCTCTGCGACAGCGTAGTGCACGCAAAATGCGCTGGATTTTCGGTCTCTTTTATTTAGAAAAACTATTCTAAAATTTCATGGCGCCCCCGGGTGGACTCGCAAATTAAACGTATTAATTAAAAGTGGAAGGCAAAAGTGACAGTGACACGAGTGGAGAATAGATCAATAGCCAAAATCTATCATACCTATGTACATGCATATGTGCTACAGCTAAATTGCCAAATTGACCGCGACGTGTGTGCAAAGAATACAAAAAACAAACTGAAAATCACCGCGTCGGTCGTGCAATACCCTGTCTGCAGCTATATACCAAAGGAGATATATATACCATCTACCAAAGGAGAGCCAAGTGGAGCATCCAGCAGCAGAAGAGGAGAGTACAGCACCTGGAATTTCCAAACTTATCAAGAGGTATTTGTGCAAAAATTGAAAGCTCGAGTGAAGACGAAAAGATTAAAAAACTCGCAATTATTGTCTTGTGCTGAAACAATTGCACCTCGCTTTCAGTTCTTGGCACATACGTATGACATAGTAGAGCTAGATTTGCATGCTGTAGTTAGAGTTGAGCATATATATTAATACATATATACATACATCTAACCCTCTTGGACGCAATAACTACACATATAACTCATTTTAACTGCAATCGCTGTCACCCCTTCCCCTTTCTCGTTTTCGTTGTGTCAAATATATAGTTGGGTCGTTGGCCAAGCACGCATACCAATACGCAGCTGCAGCGGTGAATTTTTTCGTCTCGCTTTCGCTCTTCACCGTTGCCTATCGTTGTTCTTTTTGTTTGGCGCGCTTGATCCAAACCAAACTCCAAGTGACGCGATACCCTGTTTTCGTCGGGTATATTCGTTTGGTGTCAGTAGGATCCAACTATCAAATTAGACAAAGTCGTGCTTCGCAAATCAATTTAGCGTCGATCGTCGTCGGTGCATACGTATACACAATATCCATTCTTCAGAACTACAGCGGTGAATTTTTCGTTTTCGCTTGTCACCATTGCTGTTCGTTGCTATTCTTGTGTGGTTTTCGTTTACGCGCCAGCCAAGCGACGCTCTACCCTAAAATTTTCGGGTATATTGATGTTCACCTCGTTTGGGTACAACCACGAACGAGATACGTAAGCACTTGAGCTACGCGACGCAATACCCTAAATTTGTCGGGTATATTGTTTTTTCACCTCGTTTGGGTACAATTACCCATTATTCCATTGAGTGCCTCGGCATTGAATACGATTAGTAGAAACGACCTTTCGCCTTCAGTTGCTTGTATTGAGAATCAATATGACCTCAAAAGCCAACAATATCGTCATTGAAGAGCTGAAGAAAAAGCGCAGTTGCCGTGTCAAAGGCATTCGTTTATTAGCGGACCGTTTAGAAGCGGGGGATATTCCGCTGGTATTGACGGAGCTCGAGTGCAGACTCGAAACGCTGATGCGTAGCATTGACACGGCACGCGAACTTCAAGAGAAGATTGAAGATATAGACATTGACGATGAATTTGGAGTCGAGTTGGAAGAACTCTCAATTGTCACAAAGGCAAAATTAATGTCTCTCATTTGCGCTTTGAAGACAGCTGATGAGACAAAACCGGCAGTACCAGCTTATGGTGGCCCAACTCGTGCTCGTCTTCCGAAGTTAGCTCTGCCGCAGTTCAGCGGCAACTTTTCGGACTTTAAAAACTTCCTAGGTTTATTTGAGACTCTAGTTCACAATGACGAAAGTATTCCAATTATCGAAAAGTTCAACCATTTGCTTTCGTGTCTCTCCGGTGAAGCGTTGGGAACAGTTAGGGCTTTCCAAGTAACCGAGACCAACTACGAGAAAGCAATGGATAGCTTAAAACGGGTCTACGATAATGATTGTCTGATCTTTAAAAATCACATTGATGCCCTATTTAGTCTTCCCAAAATGACCCAGCAATCAGCATCGTCCTTAAGGAACCTTATCGATACCGCCTCATCCATATATGGTTCATTGTTGTCGATAGGCGATGATAAAAAGATCTCGAATGCGATGATTATTCATCTCGTCTTGAGCAGAGTCGATCCGGTGACCAAAGAGAAATGGGAAGAACAGCTCGATTATGAGAAGCTGCCACTTTGGGCTGACTGTGAAAAGTTGCTTAATCGCAGACATCAGCATCTTTCGGCCGAAAATTCGGACAAACCAAAGCAGGAGCAGAAAGCTGTGCCAAGCAAGCCGCATAATCGGAGCTCATTCGCGTGTTCTACCGCGAATACCAAAAACCAACAATGCAGCTACTGCAATGCGAAAGGCCATTTGTTGACAGATTGCAGTCCATTTGGTCGGCTGGCAGTAATGAAAGGTTCGAATTCGCAAAAACTGCATCCCTGTGCATCAATTGTCTGCAACAAGGCCACTCTGTAGTACGATGCAAAGCTAAGAAGTGTCGAGTGTGTGGCTGCTCACACCATACCTTATTGCATAGGTACACAGTGGCGAATAAAAGTCTGGCGTTACCATCACCCCCAGAGAATTCTTCTCCCCCTCCCAATCAGAATCAACCTTCCACTTCGCATGCTCTCCATGCGACAGCTATGGATAGAGTGATTCTGGCTAGGTCGATCGTAAGCGTCCGAACAAATAATGGTGAACATGTGTTGGCCCGAGCTCTGCTTGACTCGGGGTCTCAAACCAATTTTATAACTGAGGACTTAGCACAGCGCTTACAGATCCGTAGGGAGGAGTCGTGTATCAACTTGCTTGGTATTGGTGAATCAATTCACAAGTCAAGAAAAAGATACACACGGTGGTGAAGTCGCGAATTACTGGTAGTGAGTTTTCGGTTGATTTCTGGATTTTAAGGTCCATTTCGGGGTATCACCCTGATCAAACACTTAACGTGAGTGACTGGAAAATCCCGAAGAACTTACCACTTGCAGACCCATATTTCTTCAAGCCACAGAAGATAGATATGTTGATAGGTGCAGAAACATTTTTCGAACTTTTATCTGTTGGTCAGATTCGACAAGGTCCTGACTATCCAACTCTGCAGAAAACGCTTCTCGGCTGGATTGTGTCCGGCAGATACACTCCAAAGGTGACTGCCACCCAAGAAGCGAGGAATTGTTTGAGTTGTCGAGAAGAGTCAGTGATACACATCGACAACACATTACAAAAGTTTTGGTCACTGGAAGAATTGCCGTCTTCTAAAAGTCTTTGTCTCCTGAACACAAGTTATGTGAAGAGCATTATAGAAGGACTACTCAGGTCGTGCCTTCAGGTCGGTTTGAAGTAAAACTGCCGTTCAAATCAGATCCCAGTATCTTAGGCAACTCCTTTGAAGTGGCTAAACGGCGGTTTTTATCGCTTGAAAAGAGATTGTCTCGTGACCCCGAGTTACAGAAAATGTACTTGGAGTTCATGGAAGAGTTCCTCCTACCACAGACAACACAATCCCCAAAACTCCACATTTTTTCATTCCACATCAGTGTGTGTTGAGGCCCCAAAGCACGTCGACCAAGCTCCGTGTCGTTTTCGATGCGTCTTGTAAAACGTCCTCTCAGGTGGCCTTAAACGACATATTGATGGTCGGTCCTACGATACAGGATGAGCTGTATTCGACATTACTCCGATTCAGACTACACAGGTACGCCTTGACAGCCGATGTCAAGAAGATGTATCGCCAAGTCTTGGTCGCTGATGCGGATAGACAATTCCAGCTCATAGTGTGGAGAAGAGACCCGTCTGAATCCTTGAGAATATACCAGCTCAACACCGTAACATATGGGACTGGACCAGCCCCATTTTTGGCTATTCGGTGTTTGAAGAGGTTGAGTGAGTCTGCAAAACTCTCATTCCCTAAAGCTGCTGAAGTTATTGACTCCGACTTCTATGTCGATGACATGTTGACTGGTGCTGGTTGCGTAGAGGAGTTAAAGACAATTAAGTCTGATGTGGCTCAGGTTCTTTAAACCGCTGGGTTTGAATTGACTAAATGGTTTTCGAACTCACCTGAGGTCACCGCATCCGAGAGCACAGTTAAACCGATAACGATCTCGGACTCAGAGTCAACTAAGGCGTTAGGAATATCGTGGCTGCCACACGAAGACGTCTTTAAGTTCCAAATTAACACGTCAGTTATGGGTCTCCGAGCGACAAAACGGAATATATTATCGGTGACATCAAAGCTGTTTGACCCCCTTGGCTTGTTAAGTCCTTTAGTAATTAAGGGAAAGATCCTACTGCAGGAGCTTTGGCTTAACAAGCTAGATTGGGATGAGTCAATTCCAATGAACTTGGAAACAGCATGGAACTTATTAAAAGAATCCTTGGGTCAGTTGGAGAAGATTACCATACCTCGATTTGTGCATACTGATCCCATGTCACCGATTCAAGTACATGCCTTTGCCGACGCATCCATGAGGGCTTATGGAGCCTGCGTCTATATCCGTAGAAAGACTGTAGAAGGTTTCAAGGTCTCCTTGTTGACTGCAAAGTCGAAAGTAGCGCCGCTCAAGACGAAAACGCTCCCAAGGCTTGAGTTATGTGCCGCTCACCTTCTCGCAGACCTTTGTCACCGAGTCAAATCGCTGCTCAAGGTTCCAATTGAGAAAATAATATACTGGTCAGATTCAGAAGTTACTCTTCATTGGATCAGATCCCACCCTTCGTCGTTGTCAACATTCGTTGCGAACCGAGTAGCGGAGATTCAAGAGTGGTCAAGTGAAGCTACGTGGCGGCATGTGCCAACAAAACAGAACCCAGCAGACATAGTTTCGAGAGGCTGTGACGTAGAGGAAATCGTGCAGTCGATCTGGTTTGGTGGACCAGCGTTCTTAAAGTTTGAAGAAGAGAGCTGGCCCAGAAATCCACACTTCGAGTTTTCCGAAGAAGAGCTACAGATGGAAAGTCGGAAGAAATCGGTCGGACTGACCGTCGCGGCCAAGCCAAATTATTTAATGGATGTAATCGAGGAATACTCGTCACACCTCAAACTGCTAAGAGTGTTCGTTTTCGTGTTCCGCTTCATCCGAAAATGCAAAGACAAAAGTCTCAACTTTGAAAAAATTCCGTCATCCGTAGAATACGATGAGGCGTTTCTAAAAATGGTCGAAATAACACAGAAAAATGAGTCTCAAGAAGATATTGAAAGGGTTCGTAAAGGCACCAAGTTAGGCCCCAGTCTTCAGCGGTTGAATCCCTTCATCCATGAAGAGTCTGGGACTTGGTGCTCCTTTTTTATTTGTTGCGAGTTGGGGGGCGACTAGTTAACGCTCCTATGTCATAAAATGCCAAGTTTCCCCTTTTATTGACAAAACGCTCGCAGTTTGTGCAGACATACGTTCGCTATCTGCATCAAACGAATTTTCATGCCGGCCCACGAGCACTCGTGAGTATCCTTAGACAGCGCATTTGGATAGTGAATGCTCAGGCGGTCTGCAGGGCGACAGTTAGGTCGTGTATTCGTTGCTTTAAATGCAAGCCTCTACTCCAGACCCAAATGATGGGCAACTTACCCGCAGACCGGCTCCGTGCTCTCCGCCCATTCTCAGTATGTGGCGTTGATTTTTGTGGCCCAGTCTATACGACTCTGAAAATTCGTGGAAGGCCCCCTTATAAGTCCTACATAGCGTTATTTGTCTGTTTTGCGTCCAAGGCGGTTCATTTAGAAATTGTCTCCGATTTGACGACTAATTCCTTCTTGTTGGCATTCCAAAGGTTCGTCGGTCGTCGAGGATGTCCGCAACGCGTGAACTGCGACAACGCGACAAATTTCGTCGGAGCAAGTCGCCACTTCAGCGAACTGCGGAAGAAGATAGAAGCGGAAGCGGACGCGATACGCGAATTCGCGTCAAAAAGCGGGTGCGAGTTTGCCTTCATACCGCCTCGAGCACCGCACATGGGCGGACTTTGGGAGGCCGGTGTGAAGTCTGCCAAGGGCCTACTCCTACGGGCAGTCAAGCGCTCTCCTCACCGCAGAGGAGCTGGAGACCGTGCTGGTCGGGATCGAGGCGGTACTCAACTCGCGCCCGCTAGGACCCCTAAGCCCAGACCCAAGCGACGGAGACGCGCTGACTCCCGGGCACCTGCTGACAGGCGGGCCGCTCATCGCACCCCCAGCACCCAGGACCCCGGACCAGGAGGGTCTGAGCTGCCTAAAGCGATGGCGGCTTGTCTCGTCAGCCAGGCAAATGTTCTGGCAGCGATGGTCCCGGGAGTATGTGCTGGGATTGCAAATAAGATGCAAGTGGCACCAGGAGGAACCAAACATCAAGGAAGGCGACCTCGTAATCGTCGCCGAAGACAACCTGCCCCCTCAACAGTGGCTCCTCGGAAGGGTGGTCGGAACAACCGCCGGGCAGGACGGAAGGGTCAGAGAGGTCGACCTAAGGACGAGCAGCGGAGCCACGTTCAGGAGGCCAATCCACAAGTTGGCGCTTCTGCCACTGGTTTGAAGCCTTCCAGGCCTTCAACGGGGCCGGTGTAGCGCCATTTGGCGTATAATAATTGTTATTGGGATCGAGTTTTATGAAGTTTAGTGTAAGTTAGGCTAGGGCAAAGCGGGAGCGCAATAAAAGCTCGCTCTCTCGCTCTTGGCGAATTCGCCCCGCTTTGCCACCGTAGGTAAGATAGGCTAAGAAGAAATTGTTTGAATATATGAGAAGAGGTCGAGAAAAATCTGTTGAAACGAACGCACGCACTCCTTTTTTTCGTCGTCGTAAAATGCAATAATTTGCAGTCACCCAAGTTTTTCGGTCTCTTTTATTTAGAAAAACTATTCTAAAATTTCAGTAACTTTTATGAGGCAGACGCGAAGTGGCTTTAAGGAGCTGACCGTTGGTTTTAAAAACCAATACGATCGGCTCCTAGTCATGGAGGCTCAGTTTAGCGGTTTGAAACTGCTGAATGAGTGTCTGAGGCGTAAAAGGGTCACTCCGCGGGATCTGCAAGTCCCAAGCGTCAGTCAGCCGCTCGCGGCCGAAAAACTGACTCCGACCACTCAAAGTGTGCAGCAGCTGATTTCATTCCACTCCAAGGGCAACGACAGCTGCTGGCGATGCAGATTCGGTAGCCAAATTCATCGCCTCGGAGAAAGTGCAGCCAAGTACGTCTGTAGCGTCCCTGTCCGTGGGGTCCGCAAGCTCGCTAGCTGTCCCGTCTATTCCGACCCCACCAGTAAATAGACGTTCCGGACTTCCGGATATTGCCACCACAGGTACTAGGCCTGTGGTGCCTAAGCCACTAGTGGGGATCCCACCAAAACGACAAGTTTTTGTCTCACGGCTGGCCCCTGACCTCACATCTAATTATGTAACTGCTTTTATACAAACCAAAATAAAAGCCGTCGGCTTATAAGGTGAAAAGTTTAATTTCTCTTATGCCAGGGAGATAGCTTCGTTCAAGATATGTGTCTCCCCAACTCACTTTGACACCATTTGCTCTGCCAAATTGCTCTGCCCATAACTCTAACAAATCATCCCAATGTGCCATCCTCATTTTCCCGTCCTGCTTCCACCCTTCCAAAAAAAAAAAAAAAACTAACTTCTCTTAGTAACCACTTAGTAACCTATCAGAATATTAGAGGCTTGCGTAGTAAGCTCAGCATTCTTTTCCGGGATAGTGTTGCATTTGCTTCCCACGTTATTGTGTTTACTGAAACCTGGTTAAAGCCGGACATTCTTAGTTCCGATGGCCGTCAGCCATCGGGTGCTACAGGGGGACAAACGGATGACGGGTCGGCTCGCACAACTGTGAACTCGGAACTGAGGCGCGGCCGCTCCGGTTAGTAATACCCGGTGCGGTCCGCGTCTTATACCCCCTAGGACACAGAGGGTTGCGAGCGAACCGTCATCCGCCGTAACTGTGCACACCGGTGGAAGTGCGACTATACTCTCCCCGTGAGGGCGGCTGGAAACAGGTCCTGGCACGGTCATGTCTCTGCTAGGATGCTGGCGAATGGTAGTCGGGCGGAGAGAAGAAAACTCTCAGTGAAATTACCCCAATCCAAGGTGACACTGTTATATGCCGAGGGATGCATGGCCGGGGGGGTGCCCGGTCGCTAATATGCGGACTCTGGATACCTGCCGACCTCCAGTTTAAATCAGGCTTCCCGGGGCAAGCGGGCTATGCCTCGGGTGACCATCCCCTTCCCGCCTACTCGTGGGAACTACTATGCCAAACTATCAAAATATTAAAACAACAAAACCGCAAAGGAGCGCGGTACTCCTCTTAAAGTACCGGAGGGACAAGCCAATCCCTCTGCACCAGCGCCTGGGAAACCGGGTCCAAAGAAGACGGGGAAGGAGACTGAGTCGGTCCACCGTCTTCAGGCAGCAGCCGCAGCGAGGGGGGCCCGAAAAGCCAATCGGGTCCTCCCAAGTCGAGTGGCTCCAAAGGGCGAAACGGACACCGGGGTGGCTGCCAAGCAGAGCGTAATCGCGGCTGGTAAGCGCACCGGGACCGAAGAACCCATGGGAGCCCCGGCGGGCAGCGTCTCTGCACCACGGGGAGGAAAGCCGTCGTACCAGGACAGGAGACGAGCGGCTTTCATCCTGTCCAACGATGACCCGAACTTCAGGGCGTCAGCCGAAGGAAGAGAGCAGAGGCAGTGGGCCTCCTCAATCCTTCCATTGTTCCAGCCAGCCAAAGCCGGAAAGGGCGCAGCCAAGGCCCCAACAAGCGGCAACGCTCAGCGGAGGACCCCGCAAATCAGCCAGGCCAAGCCCAGCAAGCCAAGCGGGTGAAGACCCACCTCATGAACCGGTCGTTCGCTGAGGTGGCGAGGGGCAAGACCCTGATCGGTGTCCTGGACAGGGGCGCCGAGGACGGCCACGTCCCTCGCGATAAGTGGCACCTGGTGGAGAATGAGCTCCAGGACCGGTTCCTACTGGAACTGGAGGAGAACGGCGGACCACCGCCAAAGTGTGAGGACGCAGGGTGGCATCAAGGCAAGGTGAAAGCCATCGCCTGCCAAGACGCTCGCTCTGCGGCCCTCTACATGAAGGCAGTGGCGGCCCTCGAAGAGGTCTATCCAGGGGCAAAACTGGAGGCCGTGAAATGGGAAGATGTCCCAAGCCGCCCGAGAGCCAGAGCATGGGTCTCGGCTAAGCCTGCAGAGCCTGAGAAGATCCTCAGGTTACTGCAGGTCTGCAACCCCCACCTTCCTACAGCCGATTGGAAGGTGGCTAAGGTGGAGGATATCCAAGGGCAGAGGCGCCAGATCATCCTCGTCCTAAATGAGGAATCCATTGATCTCCTGGCAAAATCGGACGGTGTAGTGGATTATGGCTACAAGAAGGTCACCATATCCACTTACAAGTCCGATCGCAAGGGCAGGCAAGCGGAGGTCGAGCCAGACCCGGAGCTGCCGGAGACCCCGAAAGAGGGGGTCTCGTGCGAGGAGGATAACCCGGCGTCGGATGCGGCGTCCATGATGTCGGACGACATCTTGGACGATTACGCGTTCGACGAGAGCGACCTAGCCAGAGGTCTCAGCCACATCGTTGTCGGGGAAGAGCCAGAGTCCCCTGACAGCGACCTAGAGACAACAATGGTGGAGGCGAGCCTCAGGAATGTCGTTGACGCTCCTGCAGATAAACCTCCACCATTGTAAGGCAGCATGCGCTGCTCTACTGCTCCACCTGGCCAAGGGTGGAGCCGACATAGTCCTCATTCAGGAGCCCTGGATCCTCGGAAACAGGGTCTCCGGTCTGAGGACTTCTGACTACAAGCTATACGTAGCTGAAACCGCAGGTAAAGTTCGCACCTGCATTCTTGCAAAAAGAGAGTTGCACCTATTTTTGCTCCCAAATTTCAGCAATGAAGACCACACCGCAGTGAGCCTCGAAGGCCAGGAGCGCTCGCTGAGGATCTGCTCCGCATACATGGGGCATGATCAACCAGACCCCCCTCCACACGCGCCTCTCCGGGCTCTAATCGCAGACTGCTCGGCCAAGGACATCGGCCTAATTGTGGGGTGCGATGCCAATGCACACCACTGTCAGTGGGGAAGCACTGACACAAACGAAAGGGGTGAGTACCTTTTCAGTTACTTACTGACCACTCAGATGGTCTTATTAAACCGGGGTAGTGATCCCACCTTTATTATTAAAAACCGCAAGGAGGTCCTGGACCTCACGCTTGCCTCTCATGAGATACAGCGTAACATTGTATCCTGGAGGGTCTTAGAAGAGCACTCCTTCTCGGACCACAGGTACGTGGAAACTGTTTTCTCCTTCTCAGTACCGAAGCCAGTTCGTTTCCGGAACATCAGGCGGACAAACTGGACTCGGTACTCTGATTACCTCTGTCGTGTTCTCCCTGAGCCCCCATCTGAGGAGGAGTTCTCCACGGAGGCCACGACTCGTCTTCTAAAGATCTTTACCGACGCCTGCAATAAGGCGCTCGACAAAACATGCCCCTCTGGCAAGAACAGAGGCCGGAAGAAACCTGAATGGTGGAATCCGAAACTGGGTGAACTCCGGAAAGCCTCCCGGAGACTCTTCAATAAAGCTAAGGCTGAAAACGTTGAGCAAAACTGGGCCGAATACAAGGCCAGTCTGTCAACCTACAACAAAGAACTTAGAAAAGCCAAACGCGCCTCCTGGCGTAAGTTCTGCAGCGAAATCGAGAGTAACTCAGAAGCCTCGCGCTTGCGCAGAGTTCTCTCGAAGACAACACCCACCCTGGGCTACTTGAAGAACACCGACCAGTCGTGGACTACGTCCAGCGATGAGTCGCTAAATCTTCTCCTAAATACCCACTTCCCTGGCTGCGATGAAAACAGACCCAACTACCTCGCGCCTCCTTCTGTCGCCTCAAGTGCCATCCTGAGCCTGCTAAGCCAGGAAAACATATCCTGGGCGATCCGAAGCTTTAAGCCCTACAAGTCCGCGGGGCCAGACGGCATTTTCCCTGCCCAACTGATTCACGCGGGACATAAGGCCATTAACTGGCTCAAAATAATTTACGAGGGAATCTTTTCCCACGGGTGCATTCCTGGCACCTGGCTTCAGACCAAAGTCGTATTCATACCCAAGGCAGGCAAGCCCTCGCACACTGCCCCAAAGACTTCAGACCCATTAGTCTATCGTCCTTTCTTCTAAAGGCGATGGAGCGGCTCCTGGGGCTGCATCTCACGGCGTGCATTCCGCCCAGTCTGATCTCAGACTCCCAGCATGCCTACCGGAAGGGAAGATCCACCGAGACGGCCCTACACTCGATCACATCGATCATCGAAGCGTCCCTTAACTTTAAGGAGTACACCCTAGTAGCCTTCCTCGACATAGAAGGCGCCTTTAACAACATCCTTCCGACCGCCATCACGGGCGCACTGACGGATCTGGGCGTTGACTCCAGGACGGTGAGCCTGATCGATCAGATGCTACAATGCAGGACGGTTGAGGCATCACTGGGGACGTCAACGTGTACCAGATTTGTCAGCAGAGGTACACCGCAGGGCGGAGTCCTCTCGCCCCTCCTATGGAACGTGGCAGTGAACACACTGCTGCGGGAGATAGAGGGGGGTGGCTGCCGCGTGGTGGCGTATGCGGACGATGTTGCCATAGCATTCTCCGGAAAATTTCCGCAGACGTTGTGTGAGTGCATGACAAGTACTCTCACGAAAATGTCGAAATGGGCAGACAAATGCGGGTTAGGCGTCAACCCGTCCAAAACGGAACTGGTGCTTTTCACTAGGAAGTAAAAAGTTCCGGTACTGATTCCCCCAAGACTATGTGGGGAAACGCTAGTCTTCAGCAACAACGCCAAGTATCTTGGCCTAACCCTCGATAGAAAGCTCGATTGGAAATTGAGCATAGAGGATAGAGTAAAGAAGGCCACAGTGGCCCTCTATACTTGCAGGAAAGCCATCGGACTAAAGTGGGGAATGACCCCTACATAGTTCGGTGGCTCTACACCGCCATCATACGACCAATCATGCTCTATGGAGTGGTGGTATGGTGGCCAGCCCTAGACAGAAGGACATGCCTCAACAAACTCAGCAGAGTTCAACGCATGGCAGAGCTATGCATAACTGGCGGGCTTCGCACTACCCAGGGGAAGCCCTGGATACTGTGCTGGACCTCCTCCTGTGGATCTCATGGGAAAGAAGGTGGCAACACTTTCCGCCCTCAGAATGAGAGAAGCCAGACTGTGGAAAGCATCCGCGGTTGGGCACTCGGGAATCCTGATGAGACTCCCGCAATTACCAGAGAGGACAGACTACTGTATTCCTAGTGATCACCTCTCGACGCCCTTCCAGGTATCAATCCCACCTAGGGAGGACTGGGAGATGGGCGAACCAGGACCTGCAAATGCGGTCCACTTTTACACTGATGGCTCAAAGCTAGACGGCCGCGTGGGAGGCGGGGTCTACTGCAGCGAGCTGAACATCAGTCATTGCTTCAGGCTCCCGGATCACTGTAGTGTGTTCCAAGCGGAGGTTGAAGCCATCAAGGAGGCCATTTCGATCGTCTCCAAACTGCTTCTAGATACGCACCTAGTGTGCGTCTTCTCGGACAGCCAAGCAGCTATCAAAGCTCTAGGCTCAATATCGTCGAACTCAGCGACTGTAAATGACTGCCGCAGGTCTCTGCACGAGATCGCAGAGCAGTTAGATCTTTTCCTTATATGGGTCCCCGGCCACAGGGACATCGAGGGGAACGACACCGCCGACGAGCTAGCCAGGCAGGGTACTACGATTCCTCTCCTATCGGAGAGGGAGCAAGTAGCGATGCCCTTGGCTACGTGCAGGCTCCTAACGCACGAATTGTTCGAGCAAAAGGCCAATAGGAGATGGCAGCAAACCGTCTCCTGTAAAGTCTCAAGATTGATATGGCCATATCGATCGAAGAAGCGCTCAGCAGAGCTGTATAAACTCAGCAGAGCACAGTGCTCTGCAGTTACTAGAGCCATTACGGGACACTGGCAGATCGGCACTCATGCCTCTAGACTGTCAATCCCTCATAACGACTTCTGCAGGAGTTGTCGCGACGAGGAGGAGGAGGAATCGGTCCCCCACTTCTTCTGCCACTGCCCAGCCCTTGGAAATCGTCGTCTTCGCATTCTCGGGGCCGCTTTCCTCACGGACATTTCGGACCTGTCCGAAATCAAACCAGGGACCTTGTCCAAATACATCCAAGCCACCGGATGGGACTGCCCTTAACCTGCAGTAGTATGCTCTCACGGTTCGGGTAACGCGAAGGGGCACATGCCCATGCGGCAACACAACGGACCTTTTTATAGGTCCAAGTGAGCTTGGGGGCGGGAGGCTCTTACCCCCCCCCTCCAGGCTACCGCCTTAACCTAACCTAACCTAGTTCCGAGGTTTTGGCAGGTCGGTACACAACTTTTAGAAAGGACCGTTCGTCTCGACGTGCAGGAGGGGTTCTGATTGCAGTGGACTCTAACTTCACGTTGGAACACTTCACAGTCCAAGTTCAACAGGAACTGGAATTCCTGTGTGTAAAACTGATTCTTCCCGCTTTCGCTATATTCATTACTTGCTCGTATATTCCATCTTCTTCGGAAATCTCAATTTATGAGCAGCACTTGTCCGCTTTAACCGCTGTTTCTTCCTTGCTATCAGATAAAGATCATATGATAGTTCTTGGTGACTTCAACTTGCCAGGAACTGTTTGGTCTTTGGTAAACAAGTCTAGTAACCTAGTGCTCTTGTCACGACATCACTTTGTTGACGGATTGCTTGACCTGTCCCTGTCTCAAGTCAATCATGTGAAAAATTCCTTGGGTCGATTGCTTGACCTGTGCTTTGTATCGGATCCGACCATAGTATTGTTAACCCGAGCCTTTCCGCTCACTATACCTGAAGACGCCTACCATCCTACTTTCGAGGTGTTGCTCGATATAGGACCAACTGTATTGGATCGGTCAAGTAGACTACCTGAACGTGTCCGCTGCTTTCGTAAAGCCGAGTTTCCGAAGCTTAATAACCTCATTAGGGATTTTGATTGGTCCGCTTTGTACTTGTGCACTGATGTCATAAAAGGCACAAACATGTTTTACAATACTCTTGGCACATTTTTTGATTCTTGTTTCCCGCTTTCTTGTCCGAAATCGGGACATTATAAAAAATTTCAAGAAGTTTGTTCTCTCTCTCGCTATTTAATAGCTCGGTTAATCTGTTTAGTTCTTAATGCTCAATGCTATAAGAACTACCCATCTCGATGCAATATAAGTTTTTCTCAGGACCCTAAACAGTTTTACAATTTTGTCCACTTTTTCCAAACCACCTATTCTCAGGAAAGCTACTCTGGGCAGCCGTACACATAGGGTCAACCGAGGTCAAAAGGCGTTTTCAGTCCCTTGCTAAATGAAAGCTTGCTGCTTCATGATCATCGACTAGTTAAGCCAGTGTTGTCACCGGGTCCTGACGGAGTTCCCGGCTGTGTACTAAAGTACTACGCCGAGGTTCTGTGTGGACCCTTCCTTAAACTATTCACCCTGTTCATTGATTCTTCATGCTTTCCCCCGATCTGGAAGGAATCGTTTATAGTTCCCCTCCATAAGAAAGGTAGCAAGTGTGATGCACAGAACTGTAGAGGTATACCTAAGTATAGTATCCGCTATTCTTAAAATGTTTGAGAAAATTTTAACTCCGCACCTGCAACATCTCTGCAAGTCACTTATATCTACAACTCAGCATGAATTTATAAGACGGCGATCAACCACCACGAACTTTTTAGAATTTACTTCTTTCATTATTAAAGGCTTTCAAGGTAACTTACAGACGGATGTTATTTACACCGACTTCAGTAAAGCATTCGACTCTGTCAACCATTCCCTTTTAGCACATAAGCCGCACAACCTCCTGAGATGGATTTCTAGCTACCTCTGTTCCAGGTCTCAAAGAGTCGTCTTCAAAAACTCCCTCTCTTCACCAGTCAAGGTTTCTTCGGGAGTACCACAAGGCAGCCATCTAGGTCCCTTACTCTTCCCACTCTTTATTAATGACTTGCCTTCGGTATTAACATACTCTCGAGTACTTATGTATGCGGATGATGTTAAACTCTGTGTCCAGTATAAGGACATTTCATTTCATTCTCGCTTGCAATCCGATCTCAATAACTTTCAGTCATGGTGTTGTGCAAACTTGTTACACCTTAATGCCTCGAAATGCAAAGTTATGACATTTCATCGTTCTAGCCCCTTGTTGGCTCCCTATACCCTTTGTGGTGGTTCTCTTGAGAGAACTGGTGGATGATCTGGTGGATGATCTCGGTGTTATATTCGACGCCAAGATAAAGTTTTCTGAACACATTTCTACCATGGTAAATAAGGCCATGGGCGTGCTTGGGTTTATAAAGAGATGGTCAAAGGAATTTGAAGACACCTATATAACAAAGACTCTCTATACCTCGCTAGTTCGTCCGATCTTAGAATACGGCTCCTGTGTATGGTGCCCTCAGTACAAAGTACACCAGGACCGTATAGAATCAGTACAAAAAAACTTTTTACTCTTTGCTCTGCGGGGCCTTAACTGGGATGCGGGTGTGAGACTCCCATCTTACTCTAGTATACTGCTATTAGTAAACCTCCCATCTTTAGTTAACCGTAGAAAAATGCTTGGTGTGATTTATGTTCACAAACTTGATCAAGGGTGACAAAAACAGCCCTGATCTGTTAAGCCGCATAAACTTCACGATTCCTATTAAACTCACTAAAGATTTTATACCGTTGTTCCTTCCACTTTGTAGATCGAATTATTCCTTGCATGAACCGTTTAGGGTCTTATGCTCGGACTATAATTCCCTCTACCATATTATATCCACCACCACCACTTATATCTTCCTCTTATTAAATTACTTATCCTCACACACCTTTCTAGTTATTAGTAATTGTAGTGGTATTTGTATTTTGAATGCATGTTTAGTTTCTTAGTAAGTTTAGTTCTAATATTCCTCAAATATAAGTCTAACATCTACCTTTCCTGCATGTCCGGTTCGGTTAACGCATCGCTCGGCCTGCGGCAGCGCCCCTTGGCCCCCAGCCTTCTGCTGGTGTCACACGGGCCACTTGATGCTGCAGTAATTGCATCGCCTCGTGAAAGATGCAGTCATTGCATGTCAACGTCCAAGATAAATAGATAACACACCAATGTGCCAGACAAACGTTTACAGGAAAATTAGTAAAATGAGAGCAAAGAGAAGAGCGGTTATAGTAAGAGCTAATAACAGAGAAAGTTACTGCTCAGAAAGTTTAAGGAGCGAGAGAAGAAGAACAGTTATTTGGGTTTGAATGATAGGGAGAGGGTGATAACTAAAGCAAAGGCTACGGGATAAGAGCGGGCTAGATTCAACGTGAGAGCGTGCTTACAGAAAACAACACACAAAAAACGACTAGCCGACGCACAAAAATAAATAGTTAAATTGTAAGGCAACACATATTAACCCTAACCAACCCCATATTAGCCCTTACCGATATTAACCCCGATCCCGATATTATACTGCGATAGGCTTTATGCGATATTATACTGCGATAAGTCGGAGGCGATTCGACGATCGACAAGAAAAGAGAACAGACGTGAAATAAAGAAATTAATAAAAACTAAACCAATAACCGCGCCACAACTTCAGAAGTGGGATACGCAATCCAAAGCTACTTTAAAAACGCCTACAGTTATTCAAATTTTAATCAAAGTCAGTATGAACCCCGCTGCCATTGAGAAGCAGCAGCTTTTGGACTGGATGGACGGGCAAGGAATTGCGCACTCGAGCAATGCAACTTTGCGGCAGCTGCAGAAATTCGCGTACGAGAATGGTTATGTCCCTGATCGTCCAACCAGCCCTGTAGTTCCGACCAAATTTAATGCTTCAGCCGACAACGACCCTGACATTCCGGCCGACCTCAATTTGGAAAACGACGCCGACACGCTGGCGCCGGTGGTCGGCAAGGCACGCATACCAGAAGAAGAAGAGTTAGATGCCGCCATTAGAATATTACAAAAAAGGGCTTTGCTCACAAAACTAATGGCGGAGAGCAGCAGCGTCAAAGAAGTGATCCGTGCAATGGTCCCATTCTCGAATCCGAGGGACCAAGACGCTGGATTGTGGATTACGAAATTAGAGCGTGCTTGTTCTGCTGTCGATGAAAGTGACGCTTACAAGCTACGATGCGCACGCTTATTAATGGCACCAAATTCAGAGGCAGACACATTTATGCGGCTCGACACTTCAGAAAATTATGACCAATTTAAAACCAATTTTCTGAAAACATTTGATAAGGCATGTTCGACAACCGAATTAGTGATGCAACTTCAGAGAACTTTCTACATTCCGGCAAAAACATCCGTTATGGGGTACATTTTGCAGATGCAAGAGTTGGCGTTGCGTGCAAGTGTATGTGAGATTGAAGCAGTCCACTTTATCATCGATGGTTTCCGTGACACGTCGCCAGCCATTGCCTTGCTGTATGGAGCGAAGACTATCAATGAGCTTAAGGAATTATCTCATCGATATGCAGACTTAAGAGCAAAAAACAAACCAAAGTGGAACTCATCGACTATCTCTTCAGCTTCAACTTCAGCTTTAACTTCGGCTTCAACTTCAGCTTTAACTTCGGCTTCAACTTCAGCTTTAACTTCGGCTTCAACTTCAGCTTTAACTTCGGCTTCAACTTCAGCTTTAACTTCGGCTTCAACTTCAGCTTTAACTTCAGCTTTAACTTCAGCTTCAGCACAATCTTCATTAACATCGAATGGTGAAATGCGATGCTACAATTGTTCGTTGTTTGGACACTACGCTTCAGATTGTAAGGCTCCCAAACGTGCGAAGGGTCCTGCTTCCGTTGCGGCTCTCTCAGCCACACTATAAAGACGTGCCCGGAGCAAAAGTACACCAAATCAGCAATGGAACCGAAAACTCCCAGAGATGAAGACAGCGACGAATACCCATTTGTTCCGATATTTGACCAGGTAGGAGTATATTTTTACACTGATCCAAAACGCAAAACTTATAAAAATATTCTGTCCGTTATGTTCGACACGGGCAGCGCCGTTAATATTGTGAGAGCTTCAACATTACGATTCCAAAACATCAAAAATACACTCTTTTACCATCAAACCTACGTAGTGTCAGCGGCTCACATCTTTTCACTTACGGAAAAATTTACTTACACATAACCTATCATGACATTGAAAATATGATTTTGTTTTTACATTATGCCAGATGAATACATGTCAGAAGATTTGCTATTGGGTAGACCTTTTTTGAAGAAGTATAAGTTAAAATTATCATTTTATGAACATCATAAGCCCGAGACAAATAAAATTGAAAATTTAAGTTTCAAATTAAGTGAGAAAAAAACCATTTCGCCTAGCATAATTGTTTCCAACGATATAGCCTTAGATCAACTAACTCCCACGCATCCGGTTGACACTGCTAATAGTTATGAAACCCTTCAAAAATCAAAAACACCAATTAATAATTCAGAAACATTAGACCATAAATTAGACAAATTAGGGAATGAGACAGCAGGTAGCATTAAAAAAAAACCCCCGAATAACAGTGAACTTCCGATAAACAATGCGCTTCTAGATGTAATTGAGCAAACTTCCGATATTCAGAATATTTACAATATAGAACAAATTGACATTGAGGATTACAATATTGATTACAAACTTAGTGAAAACTTGCGTAGTGAAATCCGAACATTAATTGAATTAAATTATTTAGACCTGCCCAACATACCAGCCATTGAACATAATTATGAAATGAAGATAAAAAATTATGTCACAAGCCCCAATATATTCAACACCAAGAAAGCTTTCATATCATGACAAAAGAGTAGTTGACAAACTTATTGAAGAATTGCTGGCTGGAGGCCACATCAGACCGAGTGATTCCCCTTATACCTCTGCAATTGTACTGATAAAAAAAAAATCAGGTGAGAAAAGGCTGTGCGTTGATTATAGACAATCCATTGCCACTTATAAATGATTGCATAGAGAGAATGGAAGGTAATAAGTATTTCTCCCTTCTGGATCTGAAAAGTAGTTTCCACCAGGTGAAGGTGGCAGAGAATTCAATTCAATTTACATCTTTTGTGACACCAAACGGACAATACGAATATCTTAGCATGCCATTCGGTTTGCGAAACGCATCAGCTGTCTTTCAGCGATTTGTAAACAATATATTCGGCCCATTAATAAAACAAGGAAATGTAGTTGTATACATGGATGACATTGCAATCGGAACCAAAACTATAGAAGAACACTTTGTTGTCTTAAGTAAAGTATTACGCCTCCTAGCAGAATATAGATTAGAAATCAAGTTAAGCAAGTGTCTGTTTTGTTACACTAGTATAGAATTTTTGGGATTCACATTAAGCAAGGATGGAATTAAGCCAAATAATGATCACATCACGAAAATTAAGCACCTTCCGAAACCTACTAATTCCGCAGATATGCAAAAATGTTTAGGACTCTTTTTCTTACTTCAGGAGATTCATTCCGGGCTACTCGAAAGTTGCCAAACCATTGCAAGCTCTAACAAAACTATAGGAAATTTGAGTTAGATGACAAATGTGTAACAATATTTAATTATCTCTGTGAGAGACTGGCCTCAGCACCAGTTCTAGCCCTGTATAGTCCGACTAAGGAAACAGAACTGCATTGTGACGCTAGTGCCGAAGGGTTTGGAGGAATTTTATTACAAAAACAGGATGATAACAAATTTCATCCAATCTCATATTTTTCTCAAGCAACAACGCCAGCAGAAAGTAGGTATCATAGTTATGAATTAGAAACTCTAGCCATAATCTACTCATTGAATAAATTTAAGATTTACCTTGAAGGAATACCGTTCCGAATAATAACCGATTGTAATGCCCTTACTCTAACCTTATGTAAGAAAACTGTAAATTCAAAAATTGCTAGATGGGCCCTTGAACTTGAAAAATTATGACTACACAGTGAATCATCGAAGTGGTAAAAACATGCCCCATGTCGATGGCTTAAGTAGATACCCCACAATAAGTCCAGAATTCAGTTACGAACCAAAAGTTTCAGTTCAGGAAAACAATAATAAGGATCGAATAGTTTCAGTTATAGATATAGATGACATCAATTTTCAGCTTCAGGTCACGCAAAATAGAGATAGCACTATAATTCAGTTAAAAGATAAGTTAGAAAGAGAACCAGTGAAAAATTTTGTATTGGAAGATGGTATTGTTTATAGAAGAGATGCTGATTTCGAATTGCTTTATGTTCCGTCAGAAATGGAAAATAATTTAATAAGAACTATTCACGAAAAATTGTGCCATTTGGGGTTGAAAAATGTGTAACCGAAATTAAGAAACATTATTGGTTTCCGAATATGACCGCAAAAGTTGATAGTTTTATAAAAAATTGCATTAAGTGTATTACATTTAGCCTTCCGTCCCATTCCAACAATCGCTCATTGCATAGTATACCGAAAAGACCAATTCCATTCGACACATTGCATATTGACCATTTCGGACCTCTCCCCTCAGTCATTAATAAAAAAGAAACACATATTGGTAGTCATTGATGGGTTCACAAAGTTTGTCAAATTGTATTCTGCAAACACAACTAGTACTAAGGAAGTTTGCGCATGCTTAACGAAATATTTTGAAAATTACAGCAGACCTAGGAGAATTGTCAGTGATAGGGGCTCATGTTTCACATCGTTGGAATTCAGCGAGTTCATGCTAAGTAACAACATTGAACATGTTAGAGCAGCAACTGCCTCACCACAGGCAAATGGGCAAGTGGAGAGTAAATAGAACAATGAAAAGTATGTTAGCAAAGATAACTGAACCATTGCAACATTCAGATTGGTGTAAACTACTCACAAAAGCGGAATATGCAATAAACAATTCAAAACATTCGGTTACTGGGGAAATACCATCGGTGGTACTATTCGGTGTTCAGCAAAGAGGCTGTGATATTGACGCTTTAACGGAATTTCTAGAAGACAAAAATAATCCAAAACCAAATAGAGACTTAATAGCAATTCGGAAAGGAGTATTAGATAAAATAACTGAAAACCAAACTAAGATAAAACACTATTATGATAAAAATATTAGAAAACATATAGAATTTAAAGAAGGAGACTTTGTTCTCGTACGAAACGTTGACACTACGATAGGTACAAATAAGAAATTTATACCAAAATTTAAAGGACCATACATTATCAAAAAATATTTACCAAATGATCGATATGTTATAACTGACATTGATAATTGTCAAGTATCTCAGATTCCGTACGACGGTGTAATAGAAGCCTGTCGACTTCGGAAATATGTAAATTGGCGTGATCAGTGTAGAACTATCTCTTACTAATCTGTATTTTATAATTTTAGCCTAGTAGATAATAAAAGTAACCAATTGTAAGGATCGAGGGCGATCCATTTGTCAGGATGGCCACTAACCATACAGTATATAGATGTGACAGTTCATACAAAGAATGCGTCACACACTGGCTAGCGCGCACAGTACCCCAGAGAGAACCCAAAGAGAACATCTTTGCATGTGTTAGTACACACGCAATATGTTTCGACAAAAATATGTGATTGTATGCTTTTTTCAGATTTTTTGAACTCTCTCAAGTCTTGTTCTGTTTTTTCTCCAGCATGTTTTAGTGTATGGGTGCACATGCATTCTCACGTACTTTGCGTGTGTGTGTTTAGTATTGCTGGCCACTAGAACTGAAATTTGAGTTTGGTTCTGGTGTTGGGCCTTTTGATGAACTGACCTACCGCCACAAAATAAATGAAAAATGGGCAGGGGGTGGGGGTATGGTACACTAGGGCGCGGGAAATAATATAAAAGCTGTTATTTGTTTGATTTATACTAAAAATATAAAATATTACATTAATATATGTAATTACACATTTATTTCCTTATTTTAAACAGGTTGATTATAAATTATAAAAATTATGTAAACGCCGTCGGTTCTCGACTTTATTACAACTAAAATAATGTATCCAAATATACGATATAAGAAAAAATATATATATACTAAAATAAATATGCATTCATATATGTATATGGAATTGGTTTTACATATATTTCGAAGCAATTGTCAATCGCGCGCTTGCCGACGGGAATCTGCAAAGCAAAAATTTAGATGCCGGTCGCACCTTGAATACTCTCATGGACAATACCCATAAATTTTCTAATTCAATTATGAAATATCTTATGTACTTACATATGTGCATAAATATATCAGTTTATTACATTCGTATATCGCATGAGGGTATTCAAAATGACAGTTGTCTTGATGTTAGGTGACAAGCTTCTTTAAAAAGTGTTAATACCCTAAAATACTGTAGGTCAAAGCAACGAACCAGAGCAAAATTCGAATTATGTTCATGTCTTTCTCACAAGATTCCGTGATTGCGCGCCCTTTAAGAGTATTCACACTTTTAAAAGAAGCTTGTCACCAAGACATCAAGACAACTGTAATTTTGAATACCCTCATGCAATATACGAATGTAATAAAGTGATATATTTATGTACATATGTATGTACATAAGATATTTCATAATTGAATTCGAAAATTTATGGGTATTGTCCATGAGAGTATTCAAGGTGCGACCGGCATCTAAATTTTTGCTTTGCAGATTCCCGTCGGCAAGCGCGCGATTGACAATTGCTTCGAAATATATGTAAAACCAATTCCATATACATATATGAATGCATATTTATTTTAGTATATATATATTTTTTCTTATATCGTATATTTGGATACATTATTTTAGTTGTAATAAAGTCGAGAACCGACGGCGTTTACATAATTTTTATAATTTATAATCAACCTGTTTAAAATAAGGAAATAAATGTGTAATTACATATATTAATGTAATATTTTATATTTTTAGTATAAATCAAACAAATAACAGCTTTTATATTATTTCCCGCGCCCTAGTGTACCATACCCCCACCCCCTGCCCATTTTTCATTTATTTTGTGGCGGTAGGTCAGTTCATCAAAAGACCCAAAAGAAGAACAAAACTCAAATTTCAGTTCTAGCGGCCAGCAATACTAAACACACACACGCAAAGTACGTGAGAATGCATGTGCACCCATACACTAAAACATGCTGGAGAAAAAACAGAACAAGACTTGAGAGAGTTCAAAAAATCTGAAAAAAGCATACAATCACATATTTTTGTCGAAACATATTGCGTGTGTACTAACACATGCAAAGATGTTCTCTTTGGGTTCTCTCTGGGGTACTGTGCGCGCTAGCCAGTGTGTGACGCATTCTTTGTATGAACTGTCACATCTATATACTGTATGGTTAGTGCTGTAAGGCAACACATATTAACCCTAACCAACCCCATATTAGCCCTTACCGATATTAACCCCGATCACGATACTATACTGCGATAGGTTTTATGCGATATTATACTGCGATAAGTCGGAGGCGATTCGACGATCGACAAGAAAAGAGAACAGACGTGAAATAAAGAAATTAATAAAAACTAAACCAATAACCGCGCCACAAAATTATGTTTTTACACAGATTAAAAGGCATGCACTCGCGGAATTGCATAGATTTCCAGATTGTAGGCTGGTTAGGGAGATAATTAAGGATTATTTTACGATAACACCGGCTGTTTATGTAAAACAAAAGGAAAACGAGGGGGAACGTTGTGAGTTGCTGCTGCGACCGCAACTCTACATTTATACCCGATACATAGTCAGTATGGCTCTCCTCCAGCAGACGGCGCTAATTTTGAACGACACGACAAAGAGTGCGTGCAAGAGAGACAGAAAACGTGTCTGAACGTGTCGTCGGGCGCTGCGTAGCCACTGCAAATTGATTTGTTCCTTTTGGCTATAAAAATGATCCGATCTGATCCAGATTCGGCAAACGGGTAGATATGGTAATTTTCTATGATTGTGCGTTTTTAATTTTCTCGTATCTTTAATATTGTGGATGCCACAGATTTTCGTAATTGTGGAGGCGGAAGGGGGTGGGGAGAAATTTGGAAATATACTTGTAACAGAGAGATCTAACAGTAGTGTGGATGTCAAATTTGGTTGCTCTAGCCTTAATAGTGTCTGAGATCTGTGGATGCCACACATTTTCGTCCTTTGTGAGGGCGGCAGAGGGTGGGGCGAAATTATGAAATTTACTTGTGCATTTTCGATATTACAGGAGTGTGGATACCAAATTTGGTTGCTCTAGCTCTTACAGTCTCTGAGATCTAGGCGCTCACTTTTTGCGATAGGCAAAGCCGACCATGAAACGTGTGTTAGAGAGAGACAGAGCGAGAGAGAATGAAATTGTTTTCTTCATTCTGGCTATTATAATGATACGATCTGGTTTAGATTCTGCAGTCTAGAAGATATTGTCATTCTCTACGATTCTGCGTTTTTGGTTTTCTCGTATCTTTAAAATTTTGGATGCCACAGATTTTCGTCCTTTATGTGGGCGGAAAGGGGCGGCGCGAAGTTCTGAAACACACTTGTAACAGTGAGATATCACAGAAGTCTGGATACAAAATGTCGTTGCTCTAGATCTTATAGTCTCTGAGCACAAGGCGCTCATAGGGACGGACAGACGGATAACGGACGGACGGACAGACAGACATGGCTCAATCGACTCGGCTATTGATGATGATCAAGAATATATATACTTTATGGGGTCGGAAACGCATCCTTCTGGACGTTACACACATCCATTTTCACCACAAATCTAATATAACCCAATACTCATTTTGAGTATCGGGTATAACAAAATTAGCATAGAAAAACAACCACACAGCCAGGCTCCGTTTTTCACTTTCACAAAAGTTTTCCGATTTACTTTTGAAATCACATAAATTGGGGCTCTCGTTTTCCCATTCCGCAAGATTTCTTCGTTCTCAAAACGAAAACATTTTTGTTGACGAAATGAAAAGTAAACGGCTATTTATACAACAAAACGAACCTTAATTGCAAAAGGAAAAAAATAGATGACTTATTGATGCATTAACATAAACTTGACACCTATATCAGGGTAATTTAACTTGTGCTTTCTTTATAAATAATTTTATTTTAGCCCAACCTCAAATTTGGTTCGGAAAAAATTGGCCACGGCAACAACAATTTTCGTTTTGGTGCAAACAGCTGACACATTCCGATTTGGTTAGTGGAACGTCGGCAAGAAATACATTTTTGCGCATCACAGCACAAATGTGCATGTAACAGCTCAGACTGTGCTTGTAACATGCGCTTAACAGAACATCTGGGTGAGCACAGCTGTTTCCCGCACAATTTAATTCGGACTTCAAAATGTATCATATCGATAACAAAAATATGTGAAAGCTGGAGCACCTCAAAACGAAAACGAAACGTTTTGGCTGAAAACGTAATCCGCAAAAGTAAATGAAAAACGGAGCCTGCCTGATAGTTCATTAAAAATGTCTACAACCCCAAGTCTATCAGAAAATTTCGGTTTGGTTTGAAACGTAAATATAGTGTTCCATGGTATTATAGTCAACGAAAATCGGATGATTACTTTTGCGCTACCCCGTAGTTACACCCAGCGAAAAAACAAAAATCGCACTTTAATATTCTATGCATTTTTGACTTCTTCATCGTGGGATCTCCACAAATGTTATCCGTTTCGGATAATTTTTTTTTTGTGTCAATAAATCAGTTCCTTACAGAAGTACATACTGTTTGATGTCATATTCACATAATTAAAACAAATATTTTTCAAAATAACATTTTTTTCAAAGGTCATTTAGTAATTTGATCAAACGAAAGAAAAAAACTCAGTACAATTATATAAACGATTTCTTTAACAAAAACTAAATTTTTTCCAATAGGTTTTTTTTCTTTCTATTAACTAATTGTTTGAGATGCCAAGCTTTTTTGGCACCTATTTGTTTCAAATGAAAAGAGAGTTTGGGTTAAACTTTAAAATTCGTTTTTAATCTTGGTGGCTTAGCGGAAGCCGATTGCTTGCTATGGCCAGATAAAATTTATGCGAGATCGATATGCAACCAATGCGCAGAGGGGTTAGCATAGAACTAAAAAAAGACGACGGCGTTAGATCAAAATGATTGCCGAAGTGGCGGCAGCAGATCAAAGTAATTGCCGAAGTGGTGGCGGCAGAGAGCCCCTTTAGCGGGAGAGCGCAGCAGCTCTGCAGAAAGTCAACGTTTTACAACATAGGCGGCTCTCTCTGCTCATACAATAATAATGCTTAAAGTTACGGCTATTCTTCGGCGGCTGGCCCGAACATACTCCCCCCGTTGGGAGCTAGTCTCTCAACAGATTCCTTAAGGGGCAGCAAACATAGCCGAGTGACGGCCCTCCTGATGTTTCCTGAGGATGTCTTCAGGTCAGCGACGCGACACACTCCGTCCTTGCCCATAACGACATCGACCACTCTAGCCAGTGGCCAACGCATTGGAGGAAGATTTTCGTCCTTCACCAGAACGAGAACGTTCTTGCAGATGTTTTGCGCGGAGGTACGCCACTTCGCGCGCTCTTGCAAAAGAGTGAGATACTCTTCGCGCCAACGGCTCCAAAATATTTGTTGTAGTTGGGTGACCCGCTGCCAGCCATCCAGACGATTGTAGTTCAGCTTCGTTAGGTCAGGCTCGAGGATTTGCTCATGGGGGCCGCCTAGAAGCAGATGAGCAGGAGTCAAAACGTCTAAATCATCAGGATTTTCTGAAAGCGAGAGCAAAGGGCGAGAGTTAACAATTGCAGTGATCTGACAGATCAGAGTGCGCAGCTCGTCGAAGCTAAGCACAGATGGTCCAACTGAGCGGTACAGGTGATATTTTGCGGTCTTCACGGCCGCTTCCCACAACCCGCCAAAATGCGGAGAGCGTGGTGGGATGAAACGCCAGTCGATCGAGTCAGCCAAGCAGGATTCATGGACCTCCTTCATATGCGGTTCGCTCAGACAAAGCTTCTTTAGCTCCAGAAGCTCGTTCTTGGCCCCAACGAAGTTTGTCGCATTGTCCGACCAAATTTGACTTGGCCTTCCTCGAGTGGAAGTAAAACGCTTTAGTGCGCCTAGAAACGATGCGGTGGTCAAATCCTTTACGAGCTCCATGTGTATAGCCTTAGAAGTGAAGCAGATGAATACGCTAATGTAGCACTTGATCGGAGGCCTCGTGCGGATTTCTGATCGGTAGAAAAAGGTCCACAGTAATCTACTCCAGTGACTTCAAAAGCTCGAGATCCTTCCAAACGTTCCTTAGGTAGGTCTCCCATGATGTGTTCAACCATGCGCGGCCTAGTCCTGAAGCATCTCACACACTTGCTGACGACCCTTGACACTGCTTTAATACCTCCAATGGGCCAATATTCCAGCCGAATTTTGGATAGCAAGGCGCGAGGTCCGGCATGGAGGTTTCTTCCGTGATAATATCTTATCAGCGCAAAGGTAATGGAATGTCCCTTTGGCAGAATGAGCGGGTGCTGAGCGTCAAATCCTAGCGATGAGTTGCCAAGACGACCTCCAACTCTAAGTAGTCCAGAATGATCGATGAACGGGTTGAGCGAACTAATAGAACTGGATTTCATGACTTGACCATTGCGCCGAATCTCCTTTATGTCCATCCACAAATTTGCCAGCTGAATGTGTCGAATTAAAAGATGCGTTCCTTGCCGAATATCAGAAACGGTGACTCCTGGATGCCTAAGACGATGTATAAATTTATGCATGTAGGCGAATGTGCGCTGCATGCGAAAGAATGAATTCGCAAATTTGCATCCGGACGTGAGATCGGCATGTGGAGACGTGATTAGCAATACTCTCTTGCGAAGCTCCAAAGTTTCTATGTTGTTAGCAGGAGATACAGGCCACCTATCCTTGGAGCCTAGCAAAAAGGATGGGCCGTGAAACCATAGCTCTGACTGGATAAGATGGCTGGAAAGCGAGCCTCTCGAGAGAATATCAGCAGGATTTAAAGATGTGGGAACATAGCGCCATTCCATGGCTGCCGTCAACTCCTGAATTGATGCCACTCGATTTGCCACGAAAACTTGAAATTTCGCTGGCTCGTCCCTAATCCAAGATAATGCTGTTGACGAATCCGACCAGCAATACATCCTTTACATTCTGCATGATTTTCGCAAGCAAATGGGCTCCACTTAATTCCAGCTTAGGAATCGATATAGTCTTTAGCGGCGCCACTCGCGACTTTGAGCACAAAATGTGGCTCGAAGACTGGGCTTCCCTGGACACGACATACACGCAAGCGCCATATGCTTCTAAGCTGGCATCACAGAATCCGTGAACTTCTGTAGCCACACTAGAACGAAGAACCAAGCGAGGAAATGAGATCCGAGAAATGCTTGCCAAACTATTTCTCAAGTCCATCCAAGTTGAATGCAACGCTGAGGGTAGGCTTTCATCCCAATCCAAATTTTCTCTCCAAAGCTGCTGAAGGAAGATTTTGCACCTGACAATGACTGGATTTATCAATCCAAGAGGGTCGTAGAACCGCGCAATCGTAGATAAAACCGACCGCTTTGATGGCTTTGAGTTTGTGTCCAGTGCGGACAAGGCAAAAAGCAGCTGATCCGAAGCAGGGTCCCACGCTAAGCCGAGAGTTTTGGCTATGTCGCTTCCATCATTAAACTTTAGGAACTTCTCTATGTCATCTTCAGGGGTTCCCTCAAGTACTTCCTGGTGACTGGAGCACCATTTCCTAAGTCTAAAATTACCACGGGACAGTAAAGCTGATGTTTGGTGCATCTTGTCCATGGCCTGTGCGACCGAATTACCGCCCGAAATAAGGTCATCCACGTAAAACTCCTGCCGCAGAGCAGCTGAGCCAAGAGGATAGGACTCACCCTCGTCGATGGCCAGCTGGTGCATTGCGCGGACCGCTAAAAATGATGCAGCCCTCGTCCCGTATGTGACGGTGTCTAATGTGTAGACTTGAACCTCGGACTCAATGGAATCTCGCCATAGGATGCACTGATACAAATTGTCGGGTGGAGACACTCGTACGCAGCGGTACATTTTACAAATGTCCCCCGTGAGAGCGACTGGATATGTTCGAAAGCGAATCAATATGTTAAACAATGCAGGCTGAATAACAGGGCCTGTCATCATCACATCATTTAGAGAATATCCAGTTGATGTAGCTGCGGATCCATCGAAAACGACACGGAGTTTTGTCGTCGTACTGTCCTCCTTTAGGACACAGTGATGAGGCAGGAAATATTTGCAGAGGCTACGGGAATCAGGGTTGACTTGGTGCATATGATGCAAATCAATGTACTCCCTCATAAAGGCGGAATACCGCTCCTTGAGTGTAGGATTCCGCTCCAGTTTTCGCTCCAGACTGATGAACCGTCGATAAGCCTGAGCATAAGATTCTCCTAAACGATCAGTATTGTTATTTAGTGGCAGACGAACTGCATACTCCCCGGATGGCAACCGTGAAAGGTGGCTTACGAAATGTGCTTCACAATCGTCTTCTTCTTAGGTATTCAACCCAGCCTCCCCACAATTCTCGACTTCCCAAAACATACGAAGAGTTTTATCCAACCTTGCTTCCATCTCAGCTTTCGAATCTGGACAATTGTGCGTGGCCAAAAGCGCCGAGCTTGATACCTTCTGTCCACCGCCAGATACGATCCACCCAAGCCGGGTCTTCTGCAGAAGAGGCAGGCCATCGGCGAGTTTGATTTGCCCTACGCAGAGGAGATCATAAAAAACGCTCGCACCAATGAGGAGATCAACCCGTTGAGGATTGAAAAATGCAGGATCAGCGAGCTGAATGTTAGATGGAATACTCCAATCGGATACATTTACTGTCATACTTGGTTGAGAATCGGTAATCGTGGGGGCGATGAGAGCAGTAAGCGTAGTTGTGTAAGCAGAGGTGCGAGAATGCATACAAATGCTTATGGTGGATCCCTCAGTAGAAACGCTGGTATCGCCCAGCCCAGACACAAGTGCAGACGATTGAGTTCTCCTAAGCTGTAGCTGCTGGGCGAACCTGGATGTGACGAGATGCAGCTGCGATCCTGAATCTAAGATGGCACGACAAGGAACTAAAACGCCAGACCGATTCTTCACGAGAACCACGGCTGTAGCCAGAAGCACGACATCAGAGTGAAGACCTTGGGCAGCAAGAGAGGTAGACGAAGGTAGAGGCGAGCTGCTAGCAGAACGGCCAGATCGGGAGGAGTAATACCTGGGCAGCTTTGTGTTGTGGGCTGTATACTATCGAAGTGCAACAAACTATGATGCCTACCGCCGCATACTCGACATTTTCCACTATTGCATGCGCGGGTCCGGTGCCCCGGTTTTAGGCAATTGAAGCATATGGAAAGCTTCTTCACTTCTTTGTGGCGCAGCAACGGTGAGAGATTTCCGAATATCTTGCACGAGTATATTCCATGGCCCGCTGGTGGCAAAAGACGCATACAGACGGGTCGGCGGAAGAGTTGGAAGCTACAAACGTTTTCTTAACCTGCGTATAGGAATGGTTTTTTCCCACCTGATCGCTACTAGCGTGTGTCGCTGTAGCATATTCCAATCGGTATTCCTCCTCGGTAGGTATAGCATCCGACGATGTGTGCTCCTCCCATTTGGTTTGCGTCTTCGAATCCAACTTCTGCAGCAGCATGTTGATGACCATGAATCCTGAAATCTCCTCAGCAGTTCCCAATGTCTGCAACGCTCGCATGTGTAAATTGACTGCATCCGAAAACTCCCGAAGCCTTTTAGCAGAAGGCGAGTCTACCCTCTTTAGCCCAAGAATCTTCTTGATGTGTGCCTGGAAAACAAGTCTTTTGTTATTAAAGCGTTTATTAAGTATATCCAGAGCCGCACGATAATTGGCACTGGAGAGCTCCAACGATCGAACCGAATCCAAAGCCGCATCAGCGAGGCAAGAGCGAAGGTGCTGGAATTTCTCGATGTCACTGAGATCCGCATCCGCTTCAATCACCGATTTGAACATTGCCATAAAATCCGAAAACTCGACGTATCCACCAGAAAACTTAGGCACCTTCAGCTCAGGAAGTCGCTGCTTGTGAGCCATGATGATAGTACTATGTCCGGAATGGTTTGGCAGAGTCGTAGAATGGGCAGCGGCGTGTGACTGGCTTACTTCAACAGCAGCCAGCAACTCAGCTTTCAACGATATGAAAAGAGTATCGAAGATTTCGCGCAGCTCACTCCCAATCTCGTTTTGATCGAGAGCCTCCAATTCATTATGGGCCTTATTGAATTCCTCTCGAATTTCTGCCAACATATCAAGGCGCACCTCGACTTCCGCGGCGGTCAACTTATCGATTTTATTCCCCGCGAAGGATTCGCCAAGCCTGTGCAATCGATCATATAATGACTGACTTTTACGCTTATACAGACTCAGTCTGGAATCAGCCACCACAATATTTCCGCCCGCGCCTGTATTCGGATCGTTGTCCATGTTAACCGTTGTGCAATTCGACACAACAACGGAAAATGAAATACCGCTTAAGCGACGATGTATAGACGCGAGAGAGAGAATGCAAGACACGAAAAGTCAAGAACCGCGGCTGCAGCTGCGCAGAGAATGAGAGATTCGACGCTTAAAGTACCGGAATTTGTATATAAATATTCCAGCCGCACTCTCACTGAATTTGCACTTTAAACTGTTTTTCACCGTGCACCCAAATGTACTTGTTGGTAGTTAAACTACCCAACAACAAAATATTGTATAATTAATAAGTGTTTTTAACGGAACGCGATTAAACAATGGTTTTATATCACGTCGGGGTCACCAATGTTTGAGATGCCAAGCTTTTTTGGCACCTATTTGTTTCAAATGAAAAGAGAGTTTGGGTTAAACTTTATAATTCGTTTTTAATCTTGGTGGCTTAGCGGAAGCCGATTGCTTGCTATGGCCAGATAAAATTTATGCGAGATCGATATGCAACCAATGCGCAGAGGGGTTAGCATAGAACTAAAAAAAGACGACGGCGTTAGATCAAAATGATTGCCGAAGTGGCGGCAGCAGATCAAAGTAATTGCCGAAGTGGTGGCGGCAGAGAGCCCCTTTAGCGGGAGAGCGCAGCAGCTCTGCAGAAAGTCAACGTTTTACAACATAGGCGGCTCTCTCTGCTCATACAATAATAATGCTTAAAGTTACGGCTATTCTTCGGCGGCTAGCCCGAACATACTCCCCCCGTTGGGAGCTAGTCTCTCAACAGATTCCTTAAGGGGCAGCAAACATAGCCGAGTGACGGCCCTCCTGATGTTTCCTGAGGATGTCTTCAGGTCAGCGACGCGACACACTCCGACACGACATCGACCACTCTAGCCAGTGGCCAACGCATTGGAGGAAGATTTTCGTCCTTCACCAGAACGAGATCGTTCTTGCAGATGTTTTGCGCGGAGGTACGCCACTTCGCGCGCTCTTGCAAAAGAGTGAGATACTCTTCGCGCCAACGGCTCCAAAATATTTGTTGTAGTTGGGTGACCCGCTGCCAGCCATCCAGACGATTGTAGTTCAGCTTCGTTAGGTCAGGCTCGAGGATTTGCTCATGGGGGCCGCCTAGAAGCAAATGAGCAGGAGTCAAAACGTCTAAATCATCAGGATTTTCTGAAAGCGAGAGCAAAGGGCGAGAGTTAACAATTGCAGTGATCTGACAGATCAGAGTGCGCAGCTCGTCGAAGCTAAGCACAGATGGTCCAACTGAGCGGTACAGGTGATATTTTGCGGTCTTCACGGCCGCTTCCCACAACCCGCCAAAATGCGGAGAGCGTGGTGGGATGAAACGCCAGTCGATCGAGTCAGCCAAGCAGGATTCATGGACCTCCTTCATATGCGGTTCGCTCAGACAAAGCTTCTTTAGCTCCAGAAGCTCGTTCTTGGCCCCAACGAAGTTTGTCGCATTGTCCGACCAAATTTGACTTGGCCTTCCTCGAGTGGAAGTAAAACGCTTTAGTGCGCCTAGAAACGATGCGGTGGTCAAATCCTTTACGAGCTCCATGTGTATAGCCTTAGAAGTGAAGCAGATGAATACGCTAATGTAGCACTTGATCGGAGGCCTCGTGCGGATTTCTGATCGGTAGAAAAAAGGTCCACAGTAATCTACTCCAGTGACTTCAAAAGCTCGAGATCCTTCCAAACGTTCCTTAGGTAGGTCTCCCATGATGTGTTCAACCATGCGCGGCCTAGTCCTGAAGCATCTCACACACTTGCTGACGACCCTTGACACTGCTTTAATACCTCCAATGGGCCAATATTCCAGCCGAATTTTGGATAGCAAGGCGCGAGGTCCGGCATGGAGGTTTCTTCCGTGATAATATCTTATCAGCGCAAAGGTAATGGAATGTCCCTTTGGCAGAATGAGCGGGTGCTGAGCGTCAAATCCTAGCGATGAGTTGCCAAGACGACCTCCAACTCTAAGTAGTCCAGAATGATCGATGAACGGGTTGAGCGAACTAATAGAACTGGATTTCATGACTTGACCATTGCGCCGAATCTCCTTTATGTCCATCCACAAATTTGCCAGCTGAATGTGTCGAATTAAAAGATGCGTTCCTTGCCGAATATCAGAAACGGTGAGTCCTGGATGCCTAAGACGATGTATAAATTTATGCATGTAGGCGAATGTGCGCTGCATGCGAAAGAATGAATTCGCAAATTTGCATCCGGACGTGAGATCGGCATGTGGAGACGTGATTAGCAATACTCTCTTGCGAAGCTCCAAAGTTTCTATGTTGTTAGCAGGAGATACAGGCCACCTATCCTTGGAGCCTAGCAAAAAGGATGGGCCGTGAAACCATAGCTCTGACTGGATAAGATGGCTGGAAAGCGAGCCTCTCGAGAGAATATCAGCAGGATTTAAAGATGTGGGAACATAGCGCCATTCCATGGCTGCCGTCAACTCCTGAATTGATGCCACTCGATTTGCCACGAAAACTTGAAATTTCGCTGGCTCGTCCCTAATCCAAGATAATGCTGTTGACGAATCCGACCAGCAATAGAACCGACCTGTAAAGATTCCCATGTCCTTTACATTCTGCATGATTTTCGCAAGCAAATGGGCTCCACTTAATTCCAGCTTAGGAATCGATATAGTCTTTAGCGGCGCCACTCGCGACTTTGAGCACAAAATGTGGCTCGAAGACTGGGCTTCCCTGGACACGACATACACGCAAGCGCCATATGCTTCTAAGCTGGCATCACAGAATCCGTGAACTTCTGTAGCCACACTAGAACGAAGAACCAAGCGAGGAAATGAGATCCGAGAAATGCTTGCCAAACTATTTCTCAAGTCCATCCAAGTTGAATGCAACGCTGAGGGTAGGCTTTCATCCCAATCCAAATTTTCTCTCCAAAGCTGCTGAAGGAAGATTTTGCACCTGACAATGACTGGATTTATCAATCCAAGAGGGTCGTAGAACCGCGCAATCGTAGATAAAACCGACCGCTTTGATGGCTTTGAGTTTGTGTCCAGTGCGGACAAGGCAAAAAGCAGCTGATCCGAAGCAGGGTCCCACGCTAAGCCGAGAGTTTTGGCTATGTCGCTTCCATCATTAAACTTTAGGAACTTCTCTATGTCATCTTCAGGGTTCCCTCAAGTACTTCCTGGTGACTGGAGCACCATTTCCTAAGTCTAAAATTACCACGGGACAGTAAAGCTGATGTTTGGTGCATCTTGTCCATGGCCTGTGCGACCGAATTACCCCCCGAAATAAGGTCATCCACGTAAAACTCCTGCCGCAGAGCAGCTGAGCCAAGAGGGTAGGACTCACCCTCGTCGATGGCCAGCTGGTGCATTGCGCGGACCGCTAAAAATGATGCAGCCCTCGTCCCGTATGTGACGGTGTCTAATGTGTAGACTTGAACCTCGGACTCAATGGAATCTCGCCATAGGATGCACTGATACAAATTGTCGGGTGGAGACACTCGTACGCAGCGGTACATTTTACAAATGTCCCCCGTGAGAGCGACTGGATATGTTCGAAAGCGAATCAATATGTTAAACAATGCAGGCTGAATAACAGGGCCTGTCATCATCACATCATTTAGAGAATATCCAGTTGATGTAGCTGCGGATCCATCGAAAACGACACGGAGTTTTGTCGTCGTACTGTCCTCCTTTAGGACACAGTGATGAGGCAGGAAATATTTGCAGAGGCTACGGGAATCAGGGTTGACTTGGTGCATATGATGCAAATCAATGTACTCCCTCATAAAGGCGGAATACCGCTCCTTGAGTGTAGGATTCCGCTCCAGTTTTCGCTCCAGACTGATGAACCGTCGATAAGCCTGAGCATAAGATTCTCCTAAACGATCAGTATTGTTATTTAGTGGCAGACGAACTGCATACTCCCCGGATGGCAACCGTGAAAGGTGGCTTACGAAATGTGCTTCACAATCGTCTTCTTCTTTGGTATTCAACCCAGCCTCCACACAATTCTCGACTTCCCAAAACATACGAAGAGTTTTATCCAACCTTGCTTCCATCTCAGCTTTCGAATCTGGACAATTGTGCGTGGCCAAAAGCGCCGAGCTTGATACCTTCTGTCCACCGCCAGATACGATCCACCCAAGCCGGGTCTTCTGCAGAAGAGGCAGGCCATCGGCGAGTTTGATTTGCCCTACGCAGAGGAGATCATAAAAAACGCTCGCACCAATGAGGAGATCAACCCGTTGAGGATTGAAAAATGCAGGATCAGCGAGCTGAATGTTAGATGGAATACTCCAATCGGATACATTTACTGTCATACTTGGTTGAGAATCGGTAATCGTGGGGGCGATGAGAGCAGTAAGCGTAGTTGTGTAAGCAGAGGTGCGAGAATGCATACAAATGCTTATGGTGGATCCCTCAGTAGAAACGCTGGTATCGCCCAGCCCAGACACAAGTGCAGACGATTGAGTTCTCCTAAGCTGTAGCTGCTGGGCGAACCTGGATGTGACGAGATGCAGCTGCGATCCTGAATCTAAGATGGCACGACAAGGAACTAAAACGCCAGACCGATTCTTCACGAGAACCACGGCTGTAGCCAGAAGCACGACATCAGAGTGAAGACCTTGGGCAGCAAGAGAGGTAGACGAAGGTAGAGGCGAGCTGCTAGCAGAACGGCCAGATCGGGAGGAGTAATACCTGGGCAGCTTTGTGTTGTGGGCTGTATACTATCGAAGTGCAACAAACTATGATGCCTACCGCCGCATACTCGACATTTTCCACTATTGCATGCGCGGGTCCGGTGCCCCGGTTTTAGGCAATTGAAGCATAGGGAAAGCTTCTTCACTTCTTTGTGGCGCAGCAACGGTGAGAGATTTCCGAATATCTTGCACGAGTATATTCCATGGCCCGCTGAGTGGCAAAAGACGCATACAGACGGGTCGGCGGAAGAGTTGGAAGCTACAAACGTTTTCTTAACCTGCGTATAGGAATGGTTTTTCCCACCTGATCGCTACTAGCGTGTGTCGCTGTAGCATATTCCAATCGCTCCATTTTCTGGCAGCGTTGCTGCAAGAATTCGAAGAATTCCTCCTCGGTAGGTATAGCATCCGACGATGTGTGCTCCTCCCATTTGGTTTGCGTCTTCGAATCCAACTTCTGCAGCAGCATGTTGATGACCATGAATCCTGAAATCTCCTCAGCAGTTCCCAATGTCTGCAACGCTCGCATGTGTAAATTGACTGCATCCGAAAACTCCCGAAGCCTTTTAGCAGAAGGCGAGTCTACCCTCTTTAGCCCAAGAATCTTCTTGATGTGTGCCTGGAAAACAAGTCTTTTGTTATTAAAGCGTTTATTAAGTATATCCAGAGCCGCACGATAATTGGCACTGGAGAGCTCCAACGATCGAACCGAATCCAAAGCCGCATCAGCGAGGCAAGAGCGAAGGTGCTGGAATTTCTCGATGTCACTGAGATCCGCATCCGCTTCAATCACCGATTTGAACATTGCCATAAAATCCGAAAACTCGACGTATCCACCAGAAAACTTAGGCACCTTCAGCTCAGGAAGTCGCTGCTTGTGAGCCATGATGATAGTACTATGTCCGGAATGGTTTGGCAGAGTCGTAGAATGGGCAGCGGCGTGTGACTGGCTTACTTCAACAGCAGCCAGCAACTCAGCTTTCAACGATATGAAAAGAGTATCGAAGATTTCGCGCAGCTCACTCCCAATCTCGTTTTGATCGAGAGCCTCCAATTCATTATGGGCCTTATTGAATTCCTCTCGAATTTCTGCCAACATATCAAGGCGCACCTCGACTTCCGCGGCGGTCAACTTATCGATTTTATTCCCCGCGAAGGATTCGCCAAGCCTGTGCAATCGATCATATAATGACTGACTTTTACGCTTATACAGACTCAGTCTGGAATCAGCCACCACAATATTTCCGCCCGCGCCTGTATTCGGATCGTTGTCCATGTTAACCGTTGTGCAATTCGACACAACAACGGAAAATGAAATACTGCTTAAGCGACGATGTATAGACGCGAGCGAGAATGCAAGACACGAAAAGTCAAGAACCGCGGCTGCAGCTGCGCAGAGAATGAGAGATTCGACGCTTAAAGTACCGGAATTTGTATATAAATTTTCCAGCCGCACTTTCACTGAATTTGCACTTTAAACTGTTTTTCACCGTGCACCCAAATGTATTTGTTGGTAGTTAAACTACCCAACAACAAAATATTGTATAATTAATAAGTGTTTTTAACGGAACGCGATTAAGCAATGGTTTTATATCACGTCGGGGTCACCAATGTTTGAGATGCCAAGCTTTTTTGGCACCTATTTGTTTCAAATGAAAAGAGAGTTTGGGTTAAACTTTATAATTCGTTTTTAATCTTGGTGGCTTAGCGGAAGCCGATTGCTTGCTATGGCCAGATAAAATTTATGCGAGATCGATATGCAACCAATGCGCAGAGGGGTTAGCATAGAACTAAAAATAGACGACGGCGTTAGATCAAAATGATTGCCGAAGTGGCGGCAGCAGATCAAAGTAATTGCCGAAGTGGCGGCGGCAGAGAGCCCCTTTAGCGGGAGAGCGCAGCAGCTCTGCAGAAAGTCAACGTTTTACAACATAGGCGGCTCTCTCTGCTCATACAATAATAATGCTTAAAGTTACGGCTATTCTTCGGCGGCTGGCCCGAACACTAATTGTTGCAAAATTTTGTTTTCAAAATTATAAATTTATTAATTTTTTTTTTTTTTTTGCGGTATCCCTCTTCCCTTACCCATAGACGCTATTGGGCATCCAATCATATAAAGCCTTCAGATATTCATCCGTTGAGTAAGAAGTCGAGAACCGACGGCGTTTACTTAATATGTGTGTAATTTATAATCAAGTTGTCTTTAATAAGATACAAATGTGCAATTATGCTATTGTAATATTTTTGTATTTTGTAGTATATATCAAGCAAAAAAAAGCTTTCATTTTATTTCCCACGTCCAAGTGTCACGCACCTACACCAGCCCTGCCCGCTTCATTTATTTTTTTGCGGTCAGGTCTTTTCATCAATAAGCTAAAGACTCAAAACAAAAACCAAGCTCAAATTTTGGTTCTAACATCCAGCAATCAATAATACACACGCAAAGCACGTAAGAATGCGTGTGCACCCATATATTAAAATAAGCTGGAAGCACAACAGAAAACAGAAAACCAGAACTCTAAATAGACTGCATAGATGGAAAATCTCGCTATAAGCATTTGGCATGATTGTACTGTGGATTTGCGGGGACCGGGACCTGAATGTCGACCGAGACAGATCCAACTACGGCTCTAGTATTATTTCTGCTACCAAGGCGCCGCACCAAAGCGGATTAAACTGGAAAATCTGGAGGAGATTGCTCGGAAAATGCTTGAAGTCCAGAAGAAGCAGCAGAAATTACAGGATGAGCACCAGGAAACAAAGCGAGAGATACTCCAGCAAATTGCGAGCAGCCAAGGCCAAACCAACTTCCAAACAGAGCTGCTGCAATTTTTAAGGGAGTCCAAAGAGTAATGCTTATTGTACATATATGGATTGTTTTGTTATAGTCAATAATATAGCCAATTTACTACTTTAAAATTGTGAAAATTTTACAATTCAGAACAAAACTTTGTAATTTTATGCTCATCAGCTGTTATTGACGGATGGTGCCAGTGTGAATCGAGGTTTCACATCCATCAAAAAATCCCACCGTTTCCCCGGGAATTGCTTAGTGTGCAGAGCCTATTAGCGCTATACGCTTACACATATATTCAATATATCGATAGTATCGCGAGGAGTTGACTGACCCAGCTCTACTTCGGCTTTGATGCTCTCTATATATTTTAGAGAGCATTTTGTTTTAGTGGACTACACGTATTATATCTTTATAAACATAACTTTAAAAGTGGAATGTGAGAAAATCTTCTTCGATGCTACACATGTATGTACATTTCTTTTAAGCATATACAAGTGTATGTATGTAGGTCGCACCCAGATAAATAGATGAAAGTGCTACCGAAAATTAATTTTAAAGATGTGCAACTATTCTAAGGCAAAATCTCGGTTGGCTATAGAAAATTCACAAACAAATTTTAGAAACTAAAATTGCATTTAGCATTTAGCCAAAATTCAGACGATGGCCACAAATCTCAAAACTCTCAACTGAGTCTTACCATGCACATGTGTATGTATGTATATATGTACATACAGTGCCGAACTTAAGTGTTGGCACAGCAATAACTTTTAAGTTTACTGCTGTTTTGAGAGTTCTTCCATCGCGATTTTTGAGAGAAAAACAGTTTTATCCGATAAATTAATCAATTTTCTATAAGAGGTGCAAATTTTATAATTTTTAAACGAAAAAAGGTCCAAAATAAGGCGAAGAAAAGTGTTCATACACTTAGCATTTAGCACTTTAATGAGCTATAAGCTATGTTGTAACTTGGCCTTGTAATGACCATATGGTCATTTTGTTTTGACAAGGACTCGCACTTAGTTCTAGTTTTTTGAAACTGTCCAAAACTCAATCGAACTTTATAGTTCTGAAGCTCTTTTGAACCGTTAAACGACGCGCTGAATGGAAGTTGATACCCCTAATTGTAATTTCCACAATATCAGATTGCGACTGGCCTTGGTTGGCAAAATGCAGAATAATTTTCTCACGAGGTTCTGTGGTTTCTTTTTTTCTTACCTCTTATTTTTTTTAAATGTTAGCGCTTTGGTTACTACTGGACTATTTTGAGATTTAAAATTAGACAATTCCACAGAAATAGAACTACAGTGGATAACATTAATATTCTGTATTTCTTTTTTGATACCCGATACTCAAAATGAGTATTGGGGTATATTAGATTTGTGGTGAAAATGGATGTGTGTAACGTCCAGAAGGAAGCGTTTCCGACCCCACAAGGTATATATATTCTTGATCAGCATCAATAGCCGAGTCGATTGAGCCATGTCTGTCTGTCCGTCCGTCCGTCCCTATTAGCGCCTAGTGCTCAAAGACTATAGGATCTAGAGCAACGACATTTTTATCCAGACTTCTGTGATATCTCACTGTTACAAGTGTATTTCAGAACTTCGCGCCGCCCCTTTCCGCCCACATAAAGGACGAAAATCTGTGGCATCCACAATTTTAATGATACGAGAAAACCAAAAACGCAGAATCGTAGAGAATGACAATATCTTCTAGACTACAGAATCTGAACCAGATCGTATCATTATTATAGCCAGAATGAAGAAAACAATTTCATTTTTTCTCGCCCTGTCTCTCTCTAACACACACGTATCATAGCCGGCTTTGCCTCTTGCTAACAGTGAGTTCCTAGATCTCAGAGACTATAAAAGCTACAGCAACCAAATTTGGTATCCACACTCCTGTGATATCGGACCTTGACGAGTTAGTTTCAAAATTTCGCCCCACCCCCTTCCGTCCCCGCAAAGGACGAAAATCTGTGGCATACACAGATCTCAGAGACTATTAGACCTGACTGTAGAGCTCTCACTGTTACAAAACTATTGTAATTTTTCACTGCAGAACTCACGGTTACAAGTGTATTTCATATTGCTCACTGTAGAGTGCTCACAGCTACAACTGTGTTTCAAAATTTCGCCCCACCCCCTTCCGCAGCCATAAACAACGAAAATCTGTGGCAACCACAATTTTGAAGATAGGAGAAAATTAAAAACGCACAATCATAGAGAATGGCCATATCTACCAGATTGCCGAATCTTGCCGAATCCGAATAAGATCGGATTATTATTATAGCCAAAAGTAACAAATCAATTTGCAGTGGCTACGCAGCGCCCGTCGACACGTTCTGACTGATTTTCTGTCTCTCTCGCACGCACCCTTTGTCGTTTAATGTAGCCATACTGACTATGTATCGGGTATAAATGTAGAGTTGCGGTCGCAGCAGCAACTCACAACGTTCCCCCTCGTTTTTCAACTTAAACACGAATAAAATGTATAAAACTACAAAAAATTTAAATAGTAGAATAAAGCTTGCAGTATTACCTTTTCAGAGAGGTTGATATATTAATAATTTTGTTTTAAATTAAAAGAAAAAATATTTAAAAAAAAAGAGCAAAATTTGCGTTACTTTAATATTTGGCTTTTTCTTATATGTCTATAAAAAACCTTCTTAATCTAGAACAAAAACGCAATTTAACATGTGGTATGATACCCATTATTTGTTAATGTGCCGGTTAGGCGTTTTGGCATTTTTGTTTATGATATTTTAGGTTTGATCATGGCCGATTATGGCCCTCTTCCTGAAGCCTTTCCTTTAACGCGGACATGGATGATATTGGTGTTTTGTGTACACGGCGGTCCAGCTAACTCTACAAATTTTCAATAGAGCGTAGATCAGGCGATTGGGGTTGCGTTTAAACTAATTTTGGGCAGTTATATAGCAGCCAAGAATTTATTTTATTGGCATAATGCTTCGGGTCATTGTCCTGATACAACTTGAATGTGTTGCCAATGCTCATTTTCTCCGCCGACTGATTACAATTTTCTTTAATATGTATCATATGTACATATATACCTCTCTGAAAAGGTAATACTGCAAGCTTTATTCTACCATTTACATTTTTTATTTTTTTGTGGTTTTATACATTTTGTTCGCGTTTGAAGTTGGAAAAACAAATACCGAATATTAATGTTATCCACTGGAAGTGTAAATACTTAAAAAAATTACTATATGTCCAAATTAAAAGAACAAAGCTCATTGAAAAGTGGTAAATGCTAAGAGTGCGAATAGTTTTGTTTGCCTTATTTAAGCCTTTTTTTCACTTAAAAAACTAAAAAATAATGCAACAAAATTACGCTTATTGAAATTAGCCAATCTTATAGAAAATTGATTCAATTATCAGATAAAACTATTGTTTTTCTTTTGCTCTTAATACAGCAGAAAACTTTTGGAGCCCAAATTCTATTAAAAACGAGCGGAAATTTCGTTTGTTCCTTCTGACTATAATAATATTCCGATCTGTTCCAGATTCGGCATTCTCTACGATTCTACGTTTTCGGTTTTCGCGTATCTTCAAAATTGTGAATGCCACAGATATTTGTCCTTTATGGTGTCGGAAGGGGCGGGGTGAAATTTTAAAATACATTTGTAACAGTGTAATACCACAGGAGTTTGGATACAAAATTTGGTTTTTCTAGCTCTTACAGGTTCTAAGAACTAGTCATCAAACAAGATGGACAGACAGACATGGCTATATCGACTCGGCTATTAATGGTGATCAAGAATATATACACTCTATGGGGCCGGAAACGCTTCCTTCTGGGTGTATTACACATCCACTTCCACCACAAATCTAATATACCCCTATACTCTTCTAGTACCAGGTATTAATATTTCGGGAGCACTTAATATGGTACCTATTGAAACTGTATTTCAATATTTCCCAATATGTAGAAATTGGTTAAAATTCGGTCGAATACAGAAAGCTAGCATGTTTTTGTCTAATCACAAACGAAAAAAAATGAACATATAGCAGGTAATGAGCAGGTTTGATTAAATCGTCCAAGACTAAGAGTTAATCATCGTCACCGAGCGACAAGGATATTAGATGGTTTGCAGAAGAGTATATTTAGAGTGCTCAATCATACCGGTGTGGGATGTAAGAGCAAGCAAAATAAACAGAAATACTTTGATATCGGTAGCTCATGCTTTAAGTTGTGTGCAAAAGAGGCTTTTGGTTGGAGCAAATAAATACTCAGCACCACAACTGCTTGAATGGCTGGAGTCCCTCAACTTGCCAAAAAAACGATTAAATGAATTCCCAGCTAAAATTCGTTCGTTCTCTTTCGTAGTGATCAGACGCGTTTTTGTTTTGCGCTCCGCATTTTTTCCTTTTGTTTGAATAAACAGCCGGTGTTTTCCTAAATAAACTTTAATTAACTTCCTAACCAGCCTACAATCTGGAAACCTATTCTATTCCGCGAGTGCATGCCTTTTGATTTGTGTTAAAACATTATTTAACTTTTTATTTTCGGCGTCGGCTTGTCGTGTTTGTGTTGTTGCAGTGAGTGAGTACGCATTACATTGCATTACAGTCCGCTCTCGCCTTGTAGCTTTTGTTGTACTATCACTCTCTCCCTATCACCTAAACTCAAATAACTGTTCTTTCTCTCTCGCTCTCGTAACTTTCTGTTCAGTAGCTCTCTCTCTCTCTCATTAGCTGCTGCTGCAACTGTTCTCCTCTCCTCCTATTAGCGTTTGTCTGGCACACTGGTTTGATAGCCATTTGTTTTGAAATATCATTTGATTTTATTTTTTTTTCAAATTTTTATTATGGAGTTTTCTGTTGTATGTGCCAAAAAATCATGCAATAAGCAGATCACCCACGATCAGCCGATTATCCCCTGCTGGCTCTGCGACAGCGTAGTGCACGCAAAATGCGCTGGATTTTCTGGCCTTGTGGGAGATGCCATTTCAAAGCGTAATGGTTTGCACTACAGTTGCGAGGCATGCCGTGCGGTTGAGAAAGACATGGTAGCTTTTATGAGGCAGACGCGGAGTGGCTTTAGGGAGCTGACCGTTGGTTTTAAAAACCAATACGATCGGCTCCTAGCCATGGAGGCTCAGTTTAGCGGTTTAAAACTGCTGTTGAGGAACGCAGACGATATTCTTGACTTCTCATATTTAGAAATAAGTCCATCGCTAAGCGACGAAGCAATCGGGAAAAGGGAGCAAGAGGAGAATGGAAGAGACGAAAAAATCTGTATACACACATATTCTTTTCGCCGCTGCGACGGCATTTTCAGTACCAAATAGACATCGAACCGGACAAGAACAAAATAAATACAGTCCACTAAAATCAAATCCCTCGAGCATATTATTCGCGAACATTCTTTGGTCATTCGAGACGGATTCTTGAACGGTTTTGTGTGCTTTGGTGTTCATTGAAAATTGTTTACAATGGAACAATTAAAGGCATTGGCAAAAGCCCGTGGCAGACTCAAGGCCATTATCACACGCGCATTGGCTTGGGCTGAACGGGAGGAACCAACTACAACGGCGGAGGTCACCTCACGGATGGAACTGCTCCAATCGGCTTGGAAAGAGTTCTCACAACTTGGAGATTCCATAGCCCTTCTCGAACACGTAGATGGGTATGGGGATCCAGAGGAAGACAATGCACTCTACGAGGAAAAGTATCTATTGGCACATGCAATGATTTTGGAAAAAAAAGGGGTTAGTACAACCAACTACAACTACAACGATCAACGGGAATGGCAGCAGAGAGCTTCATCTAAATAACGACGCAGTACTCAGCCTGCTACAACAACAACAACAGCTTTTTGAACAGTTAGCTGCAAACCAGAACACGACGAACATGTCTATGCGTGCTGCTGGAGAGAGCGAGAGCGGCGAGTTTAGAGGCGCGGCGAATTCGAATTCGGCAGTTGGTTCAGTCACACCAATGCAAAGCGAATTGCCAAAAATTCAAATCAAACGGTTCGCTGGCAACTACACAGAGTGGCCAGCTTTTCAGGATGTATATGAAAGTACAATTCATAGCAAGCAGCATTTGACGAACACACAGAAATTTCATCATTTGAAAACACTACTTATCGATGAGGCTGCCAACTTGATACGACATTTGGCGATCACTGACACTGCTTACAACACTGCATGGGAACGTCTCAAGGAAAGGTACAATCGGCCGAGGCATATCGTAAATTCGTTTTTGGAACAATTTATGAGGTTGCCCACAACTACTAAAATTGATGCGGCGATTTTGCGTAAAGTGTCCGACGGCGCAAACGAAATTGTACGTGGTCTGGATGCCGTGAATCAAACGGGACGCGACTGTTGGATTATATATCTAGCACTGGAGAAACTTGATGCCGACACGAGGCGCAGGTGGATTGAACGCAGTATGGATAAAGACTCACCCACTCTCGACGACTTCTTTAAGTTCTTGGATGATCGTTGCGAGGAATTGGAACTAAGCAAAGGGGAGCCTGCGTCTGCAGGGAAAACAGTAACTCAAGGGGACAAATCAAAAAGGTTCACACACTCGATGGTGACAGTTGAAGGCAGCAACTGCACCAAATGCCATTCGACAGAACACATTCTGTATGGCTGTCCACAATTTTTGGATATGACAGGTTTGCAAAGGCGATCTTTTGTAAAAGATAAAAATCTATGCTATAACTGTTTGAAGCCTGGTCATTTGAGCAACAAGTGTAAATCAAAATACACATGTAAACAGTGCAAAGGTCACCACCACTCACTACTCCATTTACTAGATACTACACCGGGTATTATCGGGACCTTTGATCAAACAAAAGGAGAGAATCAGAGCAATTCAAACGCGCATTATAACACTGCGGTGACTTGGAGTCACATTGCCCAAGCAGAGGGCACACCATCGATTGTATGTGCGCAAGGCACTGCACAATCTACTCAAGCAAAAGGATTGAACAGAAGCACATTACCCACGGCCATGGTTTATGTTAAAAACGCAAATGGGGACTACATAACATGTCGCCTCTTATTGGATACTGGCTCAGAACTCTTATATGTATCGGAACGTTGCATTCACGCTCTTGGGTTGGCACGTTCACAATCACGCATCCTTGTTTCGGGAATATCTTCAATGAAAGCTGACACCACAAGGGGATGCAGCACACTTCACATCAAGTCCCGGATTTCTGAGGATCATTTGACTGTAAACGCCCATGTACTTGGCAGAATCACTTCATCATTGGGAAGACAAAACATTGATGCATCGGCACTCGATGTGTTTAGTGATCTTCAATTGGCTGACACACACTTCTGCACAATCGCACCAATTGACATACTATTGGGTAGCGAACACGTATGGTCTACATTTACAGGAAGGAAGATGTATGACAGCAAGGGCAATCTTATCGCCATTTCATCAGTTTTTGGATGGGTTATGACGGCACTCATGACACCCCAAGCAAGCAACGCAATTGCACTAACAACAACATTGGATATAGATGCTTCGCTACAGAAGTTTTGGGAGCTGGAGAACGTCGACTGCACGACCAAACTTGAACCCCAAGATGAACAGGTCGAGAAACATTTTCTCACCACACACACTCGCGATGAAAAGGGGAAGTATATCGTGGAGCTTCCATTCCACACCACACACCCTGAATTTGGATATACTTTACAAGGAGCTCTCAAGCGTTTCAAATCGGTTGAACGTCGCTTGCAACAGAATGAGCAGCTACGAATACAATACATACATTTCATGCGAGAATATCAGACTTTGGGACACATGCGACAACTGCCAACGGAAGAAATCACCTCTGGGCAACATTTCTACATGCCACACCATCCTGTGTTGGGTCGAAAACTGCGAGTAGTTTTCGACGGGTCATTTCGCGACGCCAATGGTAAGGCTTTGAACGACACTCTCTTTACAGGGCCCAGCATTCAACGCGATCTATTTGCTGTGTGCCTGCGCTTCAGAATGTACAAATTCGTATTCTCAGCGGATATTGTGAAAATGTTCCGCCAAATATGGGTCTGCAATAAGCATCGAGATTTTCAAAGGATTGTTTGGAGAGAAGATCCAACCGATCCAATCAAGCACTTTCAACTATGTACCGTCACCTACGGAACTTCATGTGCGCCATTCCAGCGGTTCGGGTGTAGCAACAACTTGCTTCGGATCATCATCATGAATTTCCGAATGCTGCGAAAATCCTACTGGAAGATTTCTACGTTGACGATGTTCTTACTGGATCAAACAGTGAGGATGAGCTACTACGGAACCGGAACGAACTTATACAACTAATGTCCTGCGCCAAGCTAGAGCTCGGGAAATGGGTATCCAATACCAAAGGCATAACAGAGGATACCGACGCCTCCACACAACCAACTCAATGGTCACCAGTAAAGGTTCTGGGACTCTACTGGCATCCTGGAAAGGACACGCTAACATACAATGTGGGTCTATCTGCAAATCCTAACTGCACAAAAAGACAAGTCTTGTCCGATGTTTCACGGATATTCGACCCACTTGGACTCTTGGCACCCGTCGTGGTTCAGTTCAAGATTCTTTTTCAACGACTATGGCTACTCAATCTGGATTGGGATGATCCACTTCCAACAAAACTGGCGGACAATTGGCTGAAGTGGCGAGCTGACCTCGACACATTGCAGCAGTTTCAACTACCACGTTTGGTTGTCAACGACGCAGACAACATCGAGTTGCACGGATTCTCCGATGCTTCTATCAAGGCATACGCTGCTGTAGTTTACAGCAGAGTAATACACGACGACGGATCTGTGTCCGTATCTTTAGTGGCTGCAAAGACAAGGGTGGCTCCACTCAAGCAGCAATCCTTGCCACGCCTGGAGCTTTGCGGAGCACTTCTTCTGAGCCAACTCATACGATCAATTAAGGCTGGATTACGACACAGAGATACAACTGTATTTGCATGGTGCGACTCTACAATTGTTCTATCGTGGATATCATATGCACCAGCCCAGCTGAACACGTTTGTTGGGAATCGAACCTCGGAAATTCTGGATTCCATTCCATGCCATGCTTGGCGTCATGTGGACTCCAAACAAACCCAGCTGACTGTGCGTCCAGGGGCCTCATGGCTGCCGACCTCATCGACTTTCGGCTGTGGTGGACTGGTCCTTCATGGCTACGTGACAACGATCAATTCTTGGTAAAGTTGAACAACTCAAAGTTTTACGTTACTCTTTCAGAAAATGGCATACAAAACGAAGTCAAAACCAATTGTTTGTCTACATTGGTCGAATCAAAATTGGATAATCCACTGGAAGAACTAATAGCCCGAGTCTCTTCCTGGCAGAAGCTGGTGCACACTATTGGCTATGTTCTTCGCTTCATCCAACGCACAAAACATCCATCTCGGGACAGGAGCTCCCAATCTCTTACATTTCATGAGATCAGGACTGCACGGATTCTGCGTTTGCGTTACGCGCAAACCTGTTTTCAAGATGACTACCAATTGCTACTTGTCAAGAAGCCATTACGGAGCCGAACGCAGCTTGTGAAACTGTCACCAATCATTGACAAAGACAATCTACTCAGGGTCGGCGGACGAACATCCAATTTTGCAGAGGCGAAACATCCAGTTTTGCTGCCAAAGACTCATCGCATCACGAAACTGATCTTGGAACACGAGCACCGGGTCAATCTCCACCCTGGTGTTTCTGCACTCTTCGTAATTGTTCGGCAAAGGTTCTGGATATTTGGCGCACGTAACCTCGTACGCAGAATCACGCACGAATGTTTGGCCTGTTTTCGACAAAGACAGCATACATCACAGCAACGAATGGCTGATCTACCCAGCATTCGTATCACACAAGCACTGCCATTTGTCAACACCGGTTGCGACTATGCTGGGCCAATCCTTCTCAAGGATGGCAAGGTTCGCAAACCACGTATAAGCAAGGGCTATATATGCCTATTCGTTTGCCTGGTCACATCGGCAATACATTTGGAACTTGCCACGGATCTCACCACTGAAACGTTCCTGGCTGCACTGCGGCGCTTCATATCTCTACGTGGCAAGTGTGCCAAAATCTACAGTGACAACGGCACAAATTTCATCGGCGCGAAACGCTCACTCGATGAAATGCAAACCCTACTGGCGTCACAGCAACACACCGACCTGGTTACTCATGCCCTGGCGGATGAAGGCATCCAATGGGTATTCATTCCGCCTGGTTCACCTCATTGGGGTGGAAAATGGGAATCGGCAGTTCGATCGGTTAAACTGCACCTTCGACGAGTCGTCGGAACCTCAACGCTTACATTTGAGCAGATGCGTACCCTACTTGCGCAAGTCAGCGCAGTGGTCAACTCACGTCCTCTATGCTACACACCGGATACTGAGGTCAACTATTTATCGCCGGCTCACTTCTTAATTGGACGACCATTCACCACCATACCGGAGGCTGACTTGGGTCACATTCCTGTGGGTCGATTGGGGTACTGGCAGAGTATCCAGTCCATGTACCAAGGTTTCTGGAAACAATGGCATCAGGAGTACCTGACCACTCTGCAACAGCGTCCAAAGTGGACCACGTCAATCCCTAACATCTCGATCGGGGACGTTGTGCTTGTTAAGGAGTCCAACAGCCCACCGGCTTCATGGCACATTGCACGAGTTATAGAAGCCTATCCAGGAAAGGACGAACTGGTTCGAGCAGTCAAGCTCAAGACCGCATCTGGAGAATTAACCCGACCAATTACTAAAATTGCGGTATTGCCCCGTTCAGAAACTGTTTCAGGGCGGGCCGGGATGTTGAGGAACGCATACGATATTCTTGACTTCTCATATTTAGAAATAAGTCCATCGCTAAGCGACGAAGCAATCGGGAAAAGGGAGCAAGAGGAGAATGGAAGAGACGAAAAAATCTGTATACACACATATTCTTTTCGCCGCTGCGACGGCATTTTCAGTACCAAATAGACATCGAACCGGACAAGAACAAAATAAATACAGTCCACTAAAATCAAATCCCTCGAGCATATTATTCGCGAACAACTGCTGAATGAGTCTCCTAGGCGCAAAAAGGTCACTCCGCGGGATCTGCAAGTGCCAATAGTCGCTCAGCCGCTCGTTGCCGAAAATCGGACTCCGACCACTCAAAGTGTACAGCAGCTGATTTCGTTTGCCACCCTAAGGGCAACGACAGCTGCTGGCGATGCAGATTCGGTTGCCGAATTCATCGCTTCGGAGAATGTGCAGCTAAGTACGTCTGCAGCGTCCGTGTACGTAGTGTCCGCAAGCTCACTAGTTGTCCCGTCCATCCCGATCCCACCAGTAAATAGACGTTCCGGACCTCCGGATATTGCCACCACAGGTACTAGGCCTGTGGTGCCCAAACCACTGGTTTGGCAGGTCGGTACACAACTTTTAGAAAGGACCGTTCGTCTCGACGTGCAGGGGGGGTTCTAATTGCAGTGGACTCTTACTTCACGTCAGAACACTTCACAGTCCAAGTTCAACAGGAACTGGAATTCCTGTGTGTAAAACTGATTCTTCCCGCTTTCGCTATATTCATTACTTGCTCGTATATCCCACCTTCTTCGGATATTTCAATTTATGAGCAGCACTTGTCCGCTTTAACCGCTGTTTCTTCCTCGCTATCTGATAAAGATCGTATGATAGTTCTTGGTGACTTCAACTTGCCAGGAACTGTTTGGTCTTCGGTAAACGAGTCTAGTATCCTAGTGCCCATGTCACGACATGACTTTGTTGACGGCTTGCTTGACCTGTCCCTGTCTCAAGTCAATCATGTGAAGAATTCCTTGGGTCGATTGCTTGATCTGTGCTTTGTATCGGATCCGACCATAGTGTTGTTAACCCGAGCCCTTCCGCTCACTATACCTGAAGACGCCTACCATCCTACTTTCGAGGTGTCGCTAGATATAGGACCAACTGTATTGGATCGGTCGAGTAGACTACCTGAACGTGTCCGCTGCTTTCGTAAAGCCGAGTTTGCGAAGCTTATTGACCTCATTAGGGATTTTGATTGTTCCGCTTTGTACTTGTGCACTGATGTCATAAAAGGCACAAACATGTTTTACAATGCTCTTGGCACATTTTTTGATTCTTGTGTCCCGCTTTCTTGTCCGATTAGATCTGGAAAACCCCCTTGGTTTACCAAAGAGTTATCCAGTCTAAAAAACTTAAAATCAAGACTTTATAAACAATTTCAAGAAGTGGGTTCTCTATGTTCTATGTAATAGCTCGGTCAAACTTTTCAGTTCTTAATGCTCAATGCTATAAGAACTACCTATCTCGATGCAGGATACGTTTTTCTCAGGACCCTAAACAGTTTTACTGCTTCGTAAACAGTAAGCGTAGAACGTCCGCACACCCATCCTCGCTATCATTTTTTAATACGTCGGCAAATAATGATCAGGCAATTGCCGATCTTTTTGCCCAATTTTTCCAAACCACCTATTCTGAGGAAAGCTACTCTGGTCATCCGTACCCATACGGTTTACCGAGGTCGAACGGCATTTTCAGTCCCTTGTTAAATGAACGTTCTCTACTTCATGATCTTCGACTAGTTAAGCCGGTATTTTCACCGGGTCTAGACGGGGTTCCAGGATGTGTACTCAGTTACTGCGCCGAGGCTCTGTGTGGCCCCGTGCTTAAACTATTCAGCCCTGTCCATTGATTCTTCTTGCTTCCCCTCGATCTGGAAGGAATCGTTTATAATTCCTCTCCATAAAAAAGGTAGCAAGTCTGATGCAAAAAATTACAGAGGTATAGCAAAGTTATCCGCTATTCCTAAAATGTTTGAGAAGGTTTTAACTCCGCACTTGCAACATCTCTGCAAGTCACTTATATCTCCAACTCAGCATGGATTTATAAGGCGGCGATCAACCACTTAAAGGCTTTCAAGGTAACTTAGAGACGGATGTAATTTACACCGACTTCAGTAAAGCATTCGACTCTGTAAACCATTCCCTTCTAGCACATAAACTTGACCTTTTAGGGTTTCCGCCCAACCTCCTGAGATGGATTTCTAGCTATCTTTGTTCCAGGTCCCAAAGAGTCCTCTTCAAAAACTCCCTCTCTTCACCAGTAAAGGTTTCTTCGGGAGTACCACAGGGCAGCCATCTAGGCCCCTTACTCTTCACACTCGTTATTAATGAATTGCCTTCGGTATTAACATACTCTCGAGTACTTATGTATGCGGATGATGTTAAACTCTGTGTCCAGTATAAGGACATTTCATTTCATTCTCGCTTGCAATCCGATCTCAATAACTTTCAGTCATGGTGTTGTGCAAACTTGTTACAACTTAATGCCGCGAAATGCAAAGTAATGACATTTCATCGTTCTAGCCCCTTGTTGGCTCCCTATACTCTATGTGGCGGTTCTCTTGAGAGAATTACCCTGGTGAATGATCTTGGTGTCTTATTAGACGCAAAGTTAAAGTTTTCCGAACACATTTCTACCATGGTAAATAAGGCCATGGGCGTGCTTGGGTTTATAAAGAAGTGGTCAAAAGAGTTGGACGACCCCTATATAACAAAGACTCTCTATACTTCGCTAGTTCGTCCGATTTTAGAATACGGCTCCTGTGTATGGTGCGCTCAATACAAAGTACACCAGGACCGTATAGAATCAGTACAGAAAAACTTTTTAATCTTTGGGATGCGGGTGTGAGACTCCCATCTTACGCTAGTAGACTGCTATTAGTAAGCCTCCCATCCCATCCCAATGCTTGGTGTGATTTTTATGCACAACTTGATCAGGGGTGGCATAGACAGCCCTGACCTGTTGAGCCGCATAAACTTCACGATTCCTATTAGACTCACTAGAAACTATATAACGTTGCCTCTTCCACTTTGTAGATCGAATTATTCCTTGCATGAACCGTTTAGGGTCTTATGCTCGGATTATAATTCCCTTTACCATATTATATCCACCACTAATTCTCTTCCTCTTATTAAATTACTAATCCTTACACACCATTCTAGTAATTAGTAATTGTAGTGGTATTTGTATTTTGATTGCATGCTTAGTTTCTTAGTAAGTTTAGTGCTAATTTTCCTCGAATGTTAGTCTAACAGCTATCTTTCTTGCATGTTCGCGTTCGGTTCGGCTACGCGCCGTGCGTCATGCGGCAGCGCCCCTCGGTCGGTTGGGCGGGAGGAGGGCTGCGTTTTGCCTGGGATCCGCGCGTAACAGCCTTCTGCTGGTTTCACACGGGCCACTTGACGGTGCAGTAACTGCATCGCCACTTGAAAGATGCAGTCATTGCATGTCAGCGTCCAATTAAAAAAAAAAAATAAATAAAATACGGGGACAGGCTAGAGCGAGATAGAAGACGAGTCAATCCAAAAAATCCAGATTAGACAAAAAACAACACCGATAATGCGTCATCGGCAAACGCTAAGTAGCAACAACAGCGACGCGAAAGCAAAACCAAAGGGATAAGAAAAAACGAGGGGGAACGTTGTGAGTTGCTGCTGCGACCGCAACTCAATCGACCGCGGCTCAATCGCCTCGGCTATTGATGCTGATCAAGAATATATATACTTTATGGGGTCGGAAACGCTTCCTTCTGGACGTTACACACATCCACTTTCACCACAAATCTAATATACCCCTATACTCATTTTGAGTATCGGGTATAATAACTGCTCAAGCAGAAGACGTCGGAATCTTAAAACTACAAATTGAGCTTCTGTATCTGCAAAATAAAAAAGAGAGCAAAGACAATGGAGAGTAAGGCAACAGCCGTTAGCAATAATGAAATAAGCCGCAGTTCAAAGCAACGGCAAAGGTAAACAAAATAAAAAATGTAAATTTTTGTACATATGTCCAAATTAAAAGACAATGCACTAATGTGCCTACAATCTGAGGTGGAGCTCATATCCATGCCAATTGGTCAGCTATTAAAAGTCATGGAAAAAACGTTTCACCTCAAGGAAAGCAAATTGTCACTTCGTCGCAAATTCGAGTCACGGTCGGGAAGGCGTAACGAGGAGGTTTCCAGCTGCTTTAATGACAAAGCTCAGAATAGCCCATATGCAGTGTTTCGTCGCCACTCAAAGTACATGCCACCAGGAATAATGAGCAACACTGCAGGATCAAAAACACCGATTCGCTGCTTCAATTGTAACTCTTTGGGCCACGTGGCAGAGGGGTGTCTGAAGTCAAAGCGCTTAAAAAGAGCGTCCTATGGATGTGGCAGAATGAATCACCAGGTGTCACACTAAGGGCCGGTTTCCTGACTTCGGGTTAAGGTGCCGGTTAGTTGTCGTTCCGAAAAAGTTGACGACCAGATAAACTTATCGAAAAAACAATTCCGTTTTCTCTAAGGCCGGTTATTTATCGGAACGAAAAAGAATAACAGGGTGCTGTTAAGCGCACAAATGTGCAGCACAGCGCAAAAAACAGGATTGCTTTGATTATTGCATCAGCTGTTCATGCTTTGATAAGTAGTTTCGTTTGTAAAGCGGAAGCGGCTTTTCGAACAATTTGCTGCACAATCTGGAATAATTCACCTGTGGAATACGATAATTTAAAAAGAAAAACCCGAAGTGAATTTGCTGCCGTGAAGCGAGAAAAATATCTCACTGACTTTTTGAAATCAGCTGTCAATAGTCTCTTCTTCTTCATCTTTTTTTATGTCTGTCGGTTAAGAGTTAAATCTATAATAAGAATTTCAATAGCAAATGCGTATCCTCATTTCATCAGCTCAGGGAGCCTTATAGGATATATAAAAATATCGTGCCTAAAGCACATTATTAAGTTCAAACAATTTCTAAAAAATAAAATACAATGTCACAAAGCTCGGGAAAGGAAATTTAAGTTTATATAATTTTGAAAAATATTGTGAAAGCAAAGAAACCGAATTTATTTCAATAGAAGATGCGCATTACGCATATGTTGGATTAAACAGCAGGAAACTCAATATTTTCGGAAAAATATCCTGTTTCGTAATTTTTAATACAAAATAAATTAACTTGAACATGCTGGTAGTGGCAAACGAATCGATGGGCTATGAGGATGCTAAGTACCGATTTTATGAATTTATGTAAATTTAAAATTTTAAATAACATTTGCAAGGAAAATTTGTTTTTAACAGAAAACGAGTATAAAACAGAAAGTGAGGATACATTAGAAAACTAGTTTATATAGGAAAATAAGTGTGAAACAAATAAATATGTGAAACTGAAAATGAAATAAAAGGTAAGATGACGTAGAGATGAGAAGATAAACATGAGGCAGAAAATGCGTGTGGTACAAAGAAGTATATCCCTATGAACGCCTAGTGCCTAGAGACTAGAGCAACGACATTTTGTATCCAGACTTCTGTGATAAGTCACTCTTTTAAGTGTATTTCAAAACTTCGCCCCGCCCCTTTTCGCCCACACAAAGGACGAAAATCTGTGGCACCGACAATTTTAAAGATACGAGAAAACCAAAAACGCAGAATCGTAGAGAATGACAATATCTTCTAGACTGCAGAATCTAAACCAGATCGTATCATTATAATAGCCAGAATGAAGAAAACAATTTCATTCTCTCTCGCTCTGTCTCTCTCTAACACACGTTTCATGGTCGGCTTTGCCTATCGCAAAAAGTGAGCGCCTAGATCTCAGAGACTGTAAGAGCTAGAGCAACCAAATTTGGTATCTACACTCCTGTGATATCGAACCTGCACAAGTAAATTTCAAAATTTCGCCCCACCCCTTCCGCCCCCGCAAAGGTCGAAAATCTGTGGCATCCACAGATCTCAGAAACTATTAAGGCTAGAGCAACCAAATTTGGTATCCACACTCCTGTTAGTTCTCACTGTTACAAGTGTATTTAAAAATTTCTCCCCACCTCCTTCCGCCCCCACAAAGGACGAAGATCTGTGGCATCCACAATTTTGAAGATACGAGAAAATAAAAAACGCACAATCATAGAGAATGACTATATTTACCATATTTTCGAATCTGGATCAGATCGAATCATTATTAAAACCAAAAGGAAGAAATCAATTTGCAGTGGCTACGCAGCGCCCGACGACACGTTCAGACACGTTTTCTGTCTCTCTCGCACGCACTCTTTGTCGTGTCGTTCAACATTAGCGCCGTCTGGTGGAGGAGAGCCATACTGACTATGTATCGGGTATAAATGTAGAGTTGCGGTCGCAGCAGTAACTCACAACGTTCCCCCTCGTTTTCAATAAAAGTTAGGAATAGCACTTATTTTTTATGATTTTAATAAAAATAAAATATAAGAATTATATTTGATTTTGTATTTTGAAAGGTATAAATAAAATAAAAGCTAAAAAAAATCCAATATATTTTTTATTTTTTAATTGATATAATAAAAAGTATGTGTTGTGTCTAATTTGCATTAAAAAAAATCAGAAATAAGTGTTTGTTGAGCTACTGAGCTTCTTCAGAGGCGTAACTCGATTGATTTAAATAATCACAAAAACAAAAAGATTTCGATAAAGTAATTTGTTTTATTTCAATTTGTAATGCTATGGGTCACTGTGCCAGACGAAGGAGCTTATGCTTGCGATGACGATCGGTGTAGATGTGATTTCTGCTATGCCTCCCTCGCAGCTTTCGCCGGTGACGAACGATGAGAAAAGAGGGATACAGCGATTAAGAGCGTAAAGCTCGTCGACCCAGAGAAAGGTTTACAGTGAGATATAGTAATAGAAAGAGTAGAGCACGAGCCAAACGACACAATTCAAACCCCAATTAATGAACACCAAAGTCAAATGTTTTTCGGAGCTATGCAGAAAGGAAAAGTTTTAGATTTGCTAAGTGATTGTATAAAAGAGTTAAACGAACAACAAGTAACAAGGGACTTAGAAAAGATTAGGTCAGAAGCAATCACTCACCAAGAAAAGTACAGTTTTACAACAAAAAAGCAACACATGCAAAACGACAAAAGCCACACGTTCACAAAGATAATGATAAGCTATGGTTAAAACATCGATACTCATATATTTAAAAAACTCATTCAAAATGTCAAAGGACCTTATAGAATAAAAAAAGTAGAATGGAATGATAGATACGTTTCAGAGAATGTAGAAGGATTTAAGCAGTCAAGAATCATTTATAAAGTAGTGTGGGCAGTTGCAAATATGAAACCAAGGCTAGGCAAATGTCATGATACAAAGATCACATAGGTTGCAGGACGGTTGAGGCATCACTGGGGACGTCAACGTGCACCAGATTTGTCAGTAGAGGCACACCACAGGGCGGAGTCCTCTCGCCCCTCCTATGGAACGTGGCAGTGAACGCACTCCTGCGGGAGATAGAGGGGGGTGGCTGCCGTGTGGTGGCGTATGCGGACGATGTTGCTATAGCACTCTCCGGAAAATTTCCGCAGACGTTGTGTGAGTGCATGACAAGTACTCTCATGAAAATGTTGAGATGGGCAGACAAATGCGGGTTAGGCGTCAACCCGTCTAAAACGGAACTGGTGCTTTTCACTAGGAAGTACAAAGTTCCGGCACTGATTCCCCCAAGACTATGTGGGGAAGCGCTAGTCTTCAGCAATAACGCCAAGTATCTTGGCCTAATCCTCGATAGAAAGCTCGACTGGAAATTGAGCATAGAAGATAGAGTAAAGAAGGCCACAGTGGCCCTCTATACTTGCAGGAAAGCCATCGGACTAAAATGGGGAAAGACCCCCTATATAGTTCGGTGGCTTTACACCGCCATCATACGACCGATCATGCTCTATGGAGTGGTGGTATGGTGGCCAGCCTTAGAAAAAAGGAAATGCCTCAATAAACTCAGCAGAGTTCAACGCATGGCAGAGCTATGCGTAACTGGCGGGCTACGCACTACTCCAGGGAAGCCCTGGATACTGTGCTGGACCTCCTCCCCTGTAGATCTCATGGGAAAGAAGGTGGCAACACTTTCCGCCCTCAGAATGAGAGAAGCCAGACTGTGGAAAGCGTCTGCGGTTGGGCACTCGGGAATCTTGACGAGACTCCTGCAATTACCTGAGAGGACAGATTACTGTATCCCTAGTGATCACCTCTCGACGCCTTTCAAGGTATCAATCCCACCTAGGGAGGACTGGGAGATGCGCGAACCAGAACCCGCAAATGCGGTTCACTTCTACACTGATGGCTCAAAGTTAGACGGCCGCGTGGGAGGCGGCTCCCGGATCACTGTAGTGTGTTCCAAGCGGAGGTTAAAGCCATCAAGGAGGCCATTTCTATCGTCTCCAAACTACTTCTAGACACGCACTTAGTGTGCGTCTTCTCGGATAGCCAAGCAGCTATTAAAGCTTAAGGCTCTATATCGTCGAGCTCAGCGACTGTAAATGACTGCCGCAGGTCTCTGCACGAGATCGCAGAGCAGTTAGATCTCTTCCTTGTATGGGTCCCCGGCCACAGGGACATCGAGGGGAACGACGCCGCCGACGAGCTAGCCAGGCAGGGTACTACGATTCGTCTTCTATCGGAGAGGGAGCAAGTAGCGATGCGCTTGGCTACGTGCAGGCTCCTAACGCACGAATTGTTCGAGCAAAATGCCAATAGGAGATGGCAGCAAACCGTTTCCTGTAAAGTCTCAAGATTGATATGGCCATATCGATCGAAGAAGCGCTCAGCAGAGCTGTATAAACTCAGCAGAGCACAGTGCTCTGCAGTTACTAGAGACATTACGGGACACTGGCAGATCGGCACTCATGCCTCTACACTGTCAATCCCTCATAACGACTTCTGCAGGAGTTGTCGCGACGAGGAGGGGGAGGAATCGGTCACTCACTTCTTCTGCCACTGCCCAGCCCTTGGAAATCGTCGTCTTCGTATTCTCGGGGCCGCTTTCCTCACGGACATTTCGGACCTGTCCGAAATCAAGCCAGGGACCTTGTCCAAATTCATCCAAGCCTCCGGATGGGACTGCCCTTAACCTGCAGTAGTATGCTCTCACGGTTCGGGTAACGCGAAGGGGCACATGCCCATGCGGCAACACAACGGACCTTTTATAGGTCCAAGTGAGCTTGGGGGCGGGAGGCTCTTATCCCCCTCCTCCCGGCTACCGCCTTAACCTAACCTAACCTAAGATCACATATAAAAAGAACGAACAAAATGATTGAATACATAAACTTAGAATATTAAGGTAAAGCTAAACTAAACCCAACTAAGATAAATAAATCTAATAAGAAACTTACTTCAATGAAAGGAGTTCAGGAGAACTCCGGTCAGGATGGCCGAATTGTAGCAATAATAGAAATATATATACAAAATATTGGAATAATATGTAGCGCACATTGGTATCTCCTACACTATCGATATTATCCGTGAGAGATACTACCTATTTGAAAATTTTTTTTTCGAGCTCGTATTGATTCTTACTACTGTGGCAGTTTTCTTGTGTAATAAAGTCAGTTCAGTTTGATGATATTGGTACTATATAAAACAAGCTAAAGTTTTCTTAAAAATGAACATGAGAGTGCTTGGGTTTATGAAGGTGTTCAAAGGATTGCATGTATTTCATACATGGGGGCTCAAAAATCCTTCTGCGAATTTAAGCAGTTATTATGGTATTCAGCGTGCGTCGTGTTAATAAGCAAACATTTTTGAAGTACGTGTGCATGCTTGTATGCCTGCCAACATTTCGTGAGTCCTACCCCAAAATTTATTTTCACAATTTGATTTTGATTAATGATTTTGGATCAAAAATCTTTTTGCAAATTTAAGCAGTTACTTTATGTTTGAATTACTACTTATTACTAAGAAATTAAATATGAATAAAGAGAATATAATTATTTTATTATCTAAAAAGTCCGTCGAAAAAGGATTTTCGAAGAAGAAACATATTTTTGGCTCGGAAATTGGCTGCTTTGCATGTACATACACATACGTACTTGCAGGTTCTGTGCATACTCACACATTCAAGCTCATTCTATTTTTAGATTTGTATTCTCTCTCGACTTCGTGCGAGCGAGACGGTGTGGATTTCGTCGATTCAAAAAGCCTTGCTGCATATGACCATTGAAATGTATGGACGTTACTTATATTACTATTTCTACACTCCCCGACACTTGAATACGACACACTAAAAATGTACACTTCAGGCACTAATTTTCCTCAAATCTCTATTCAATTTAGCATAAATTTAAAAAAAATAATAGCAATATTCATTAAAGTATATTAAGGAAAACAATTTAATTGAAATAACTCAAATTTCCGTTCTTAAAAAATGCGACACTTGAATACGACACTCACATTAAAAAATTTTTTATTTTGGATGTGGTCGCGACCGAACATCGAACAAATTTTCAAAAATCAATTAGAGTATCCTTTTTAAAGGACGAAAAATGGAAAATTAAAGGAAGTCCCACCATGTTCATAAAAGGGGCCATAAGGTCCTGAGGGTCCATAAGAGCGACCTCTGCTGAAAAACGCTTTCTAACACTTCTCCAGTTACTCCATATGATCATTTTTTGTCTGTGATCTGGCTTGCTTCTCTAGAGGCCTGCTTTCGGTCTGTAATCTGGCCTGCTTCTCTAAATCGCTTTATAACGCTTTAAGGGAGACAGGCACATTCTCGATTCTCTCATTCGCCAGGCCGACGACTTCCTTTCTCATTCGCCAGGCCGACGCCTTCCTTAGCCAGGACGTCCGACGCCTCGTTTCCTTCGATGCCTTGCTGGCTGGGAACCCCACTGACTTTGTCGTGCTTAGGGTTTCTAGTGCCTCCCTGCTCGCCAAGACACTCCGCGGACGACTGCATGGATCTAATCGCCGCTTGGCTGTCGACGAATAGGTTGACCGCATCGTGTGCTCGTTTTATGAGCTGAGCGACCTCTGTTGCTTTCGTGATGGCGAAAACTTCCGCCTGGAATATGCTGCATCAGTCCGGTAGCTTATATGACACTGCTGATTTCCTGATGGCGAAAACTTCCGCCTGGAATATGCTGCATCAGTCCCATAACTTATATGACAACCTTATCTCAGGGGCTGTACAGTATAGGCCCGCACCTCAGTTTAGTCCCTTCCCTTTTTCCAGTTTTCGGGTCCCAAAGATGAGGTAGTTTTGATGTCGAGGGAAGTTTGGGGGGTCATGTAATCAGTAGATCTGGTATTGTCCCTGCCAATTGAACTATGCCCGTATGCCAGACGAGCGTGGATGTCCAGGGGGTCGATTCCAGGTAAGGTTTCGAGTGCTTTTGTTGGGGTTGACCCCAGTGCCCTTGTAATACAGAGCAGAGCCTGTCGCTGAGTCTTTTCCATAAGCTTATGATAGGTCTTCTTTTCGGTAGCTTGCTACCACACTAAGACTCCATACAGCAGAGTTGGTCGCACCACCGAGATGTAAACCCAGTGCATTAGAGCAGGTGACAGGCCCCATGTGCTGCTTAGCATCTTCTTGGATGCGTAAATGGTGGCCAATGGTGGCCTTCTTCACCCTTTCCACTACATTGGGTTTGCATGCCAGTTTGCTGTCTAGAACTGTGCCCAGGTATTTGACTTGTGTTTTTGGGGTTAGCCTAGTTTGGTCAATTTTCGGGGGGATCCATATCGGTGCCTTGTACCTCTTGGTAAAGAGGATAAGGTCCGTCTTGTCCGCGTTGATACTGAGTCCTACTTGTTCCGCCCACTCACGTATCTCCCTGAGAGTACGTTCCATTTAGGAGCTGAGGGTCCTAATAAGTAATAAGTGTTTGTAGGAGGGCGGATCGAGATTCAATTATCCAACGACGGGGCGTATGTTCCAGTTTAACTCCTAGCAGTCGTCACAGAAAGGAAAGGCAGGTGTAAAATCTTGAAATATGCATCAATCCTTGTGATTTTTTTTTTCATAGATTCTTTAATTTAGTAAGAAAGAAAAAAAACAATAATTTCAATTCAAAGAGATCCTTTTCCTTAAAATAATGATCCTTTTCAAAAAATAATAATTTTTTTTAAATATTTTTTCCGAAGGGCCTTAGCTTTTATCACACTCCGAATAAATTTTGGCATACTCTCGAATAAATTTAGTATGTGCTTGCAAGGTGTCATGTGCCACTCCGAATGCACGCATTCCCAAAAACTCATCCAATCCCTTTGATGCAGACTCGTACTTTTCCAATGTTTTTTAAGCAGAGCCCATCAATGTTCAATGGGATTTAGATCTGGTCTATTGGATAAAGTGAAAACGCGAATTATTGTGCTTCGGCTTACCGTCTTGCTAGAAAGTGATCTCGGATATGGGGTAGACACATTTGTCTATAAAATTTGACAAATTGGCTTCAAAAATATGAAGATAATATTCTTTCTTCATTATTCCATCGATTTTAACCAATTGGACAACGTTCCATGAGTGGACGCTCTGCACACGATCGGCTGACAGCGTCAGTTAACCAGAAAAAACCTGCCCTGTCTGACAAAAAGTTGCTGCGCGGCTTAAATTTAGCGAGGAGCACAGGAACTGGACCACAGAAGATTGAAAGAAGGTAATTTGGTCAGATGATACCAAAATAAACCGTTTTCAGTCTGATAGAAAAGAATACTACTGGCACCGCTCAAGTGGAAAGCTGAAAAAGCATCAGGTCAAGGAAACAATAAAGCATGAAAGAGGAAGCTTGATGGTGTAGGGCTGCTCCACTTGGTGGAATGTTGTCCAATTGGTTAACATCGATGGAATAATGAAGAAAGAATATTATCTTCATATTTTGGAAGCCAATTTGTCAAATATGATAGACAAATGTGTCTACCCCATATCCGAGATCACTTTCTAGCAAGACGGTAACCCGACGCACACGGCTAAATTCATGAAAAATCGTTCCAATAATTCGAGCTTTCACTTAATCCAGTGGCCTGCTCAATAGCCCAGATCGAAATCCCATTGAACATCGATTGGCTCTACTTAAAAAACATTGGAAAAGTACGAGTCTGCACCAAAGAAATTGGATGAGTTTTTGGGGGCGCGTGCAGTCGGAGTAGCGCATGATACCTTGCAAGCACATACTAAATTTAGTCGAGAGTATGCCAAAACTTATTCGGAATGTGATAAAGGCTAAGGCCCTTTTGAAAAAATATTTAGAAAAAATTATTAAAGTACAAAAATTTGAAACGTGCAACAGTGGATACATGGACTTTTTTTTGAAAAAATTAAAATCTCTTAAGGAAAAGGATATCTTTGAATTGAAATTACTGTTTTTTTTTTTCTTTCTCACTAAATTAAAGAATCTTTGAAAAAAAAAATCACAAGGATTGATGCATATTTAAAGATTTTACAGGCGTTTAAACTGAAAAGTGATGAACATGTATCCACATGTGCTCGCCACTGTATACATATATATATATATAGTATCCCTTATATATGGAAAAATTTTTTTTTTCCGAATTCAATCACGCATACCCTATTATATTTTTCCTTTTGCCTTAAAGTATAAGTGTTTTAAATATTTTTTGAAAATTTCGTCATTAACCTATGCCGAATCGCACTCAAAGTTTTACATATGTGCAATGTTTTTGAGATATTTTACTTAGTTACCGATTTATATATAAAATAGATCAAATATAGGTATCGGTAAAATGTTCATCAATGTACGCAATTTCAACATTTTATTAGGAATATTTTCTTCTTCAAGTCTCCTTTTTACAATCCGGGTAAACTTTTCAATGCTTCTAAGCGCAACGTAAGAAGCATTTTTTTTGTTCCTCATCCACTGTTAGACGGCCGTCAAAGTCTTGAATCAATTTACTCAGTTAATGCCTTAAGTAATAAACGACTCTTCTTGTAAGTAACTCTTTAAGTAAGATGGGTTATTGTTCTACGATAAAGGGCACAGACTCAAAAAACTGTCACCAATTTTAAGGCGATCCAATGATGTCCTGCCTTTTACAGATATAAAATCGTCCATGTTTTTGTCTTAAATGGAAAGAAAACAAAAAATTACATATTTGAGTTAATACTAAAAGGTTTTAATATTACTTACCAAAAAGTGAACCGTTAAGATCTTCCATCGATGGTACATATTGTATTTTTGAAAGGTCCAGATTTTTCCAAGTATCCTTAAATTTTTTAAATAGGGGAATATCTGGACTTCTTTCTATTTGCGCTACTTTTACTTCAAACCCACTTTTCAGTACAAGCTCGTAGATATGATGGCGACAGGCAAAATATAGCAAATCTCTATCAAATTTTTGCTCTAACAATAAGCACGTGCCGATAAACCGACCTGTGTTTGATGCTCTTGTATCAAAACAAAGAAGTTTTACACAATCTTCAAGATTCCATTTTAGAACCGCATTCCAAACCGCTTTTTCTGGCTCTTTACCTGTCGAGTTTTGCAGATGTGGCACTGCAATGAATTGTTCTGTATTTTCAAATGCGATTACAATTGGAAGACGTTCCTCCTTACAGGTTCGACCATCTAGAGCTGGTTAAAGCTTTCCATCCCAGTGCAGACTGACAACCTCTGGGATATTATCCTCTTTTATCGCTATCGCCCGTTTCTTCCGACTTTCTGTACGAATTCGTTGAATGGTAGACTTGTTAAAACTAAGCTCATCAAAATGATATCCAATTGCCTCTATTGTAGCTTGTAGAATGTAAACAGAGTAATTTACAGCTGGCACCTATCCAGGGCTACCACGAGCGTGATTAAAACGATGTGATTTAAATTTCAACTTTTTACTATATATGTATATTAACTATATATTTATACATATATATGTATATATGTAAGATATTAATTAGTGTATTGTTTATTTATATTATTATCGCGGTGGCCTGGTATGTGTGATTACAAGAGCTCTTAATTTCACGGCTTATTTATGCTGATTTTTCTGCTGCTGCTTGAGTCGCGTCCGAATGCTGCTGTTCTCTCTTTTGACTGCCTTTTCCGTTCCTCTTCTTCTCTGCTGTTGCTGCTTATCAGCTGTTCATCTGCTGCTGTTATTACTGCTGTTGCTCTGCTGTTGATCCGATGTTACTGCTGTTCACCACTGCTCCCGCAATGGGCCAGCTTGCCCACTCCTTCATACACTCGGTAATCCTGATTAGTCATCAGTCACTGATGACCATGCGTCTCTTTTTCTATAGAAAAACTCCACAGTTTCATGTTATCGTTGCTTGTGGTCGTATTGTCTGGTCCTTAGACGTCTGCTGCTTTCCGAACATTAGCGTCCGCCTCGTTTCACGTTGGTTATTTCGTATGGTTACAAATTGTGTTCTACGTATGGCCACGAGATCTGCGACCTTGTATCCGTACTCACATTTCCGCTTTTTATCGAATTGTTCCTTGTATCTGTTCTGGGCCTGCTGAATATTTTTTTTGCCTCTTGTCGCATCTTCTCTCTCGTCTTCAAAATTATCAACCATCTCCTTAACTATCAGCTGAAGTATATCGCTATCCGGTCCACAACGCATTTTTACCCCGATCATCAGCTCAAATGGAAAACGCTTTGTAGACACATGAACAGTGCTGTTAATAGCCCTCTGAACTCGCGGTACGAACTTATACCATCTTCCAGTTTCCTCCTCCGACAATTTGGAAATGATGCTCAGAATAGATCGGTTTACGCGTTCAATTTGTCCGTTTCCTCTTGGCACCCCTGTGGTGCTCCATACGTGTTCTATGTTATTTTCCTTCACAAACTCCTCAAAGCTCGAAGATGTAAATGCTGCTGCACGATCGCTTACTATACGTGCCGGATTCCCAAATACATCAGACCACTCCTTTAACTTCTTGAGAACTTCGTCTGCTCCTGTTGTTTTTGTGGGATACATCCATACGAACTTACTAAAGCTATCAACCATTGCGAATATGTACCTGTACTGCTTTGAAGTAGCATAAATAGGCCCCAGGTGATCCACATGTCGATTTGATGCAGAAATCCCTCTTTTTTGCCGAGCTTTTTATTGTAGATTATACATTTCATACAGTTTCCTATGAACAGTTTACTATTCCTTCCAGATGTGGAATCTAATAACTCTTCTGTACGGCATGCATTGTTTTTTGTGCGGCAAAGTGTCCTGCGTTGTGAGCATCGGTTATTATTTCTTTCTTTAATGATTTAGATATTGCCAGCAAGTCCGTGCCTTGCACCACCTTGTACACGAGACCAGCTTTCAACTTAAAGTTGTCATAGGATTCACTTTTCATAATTTCGGAAACTGCTTTGATCATCGTATCCTCCTGCTGGGCTTTCTTAATTCTTGCTGTGACTTTCGACGATGCCATCATGACATCAATTGGGTACCTACTCAGGCAATCCACATGCTTCAGACTTTCTCCTGGTCTGTGTTCCACCTCAAAATCTAAGTCCTGCAGTTACAGGACCCATTGGGCTACCTCCCGCGGAACGTCCTTCTTGCTTAACGTTTGCTTAAAAGCAGCGAAATCCGTTACGAGCTTAAAGTTGGTTCCAAGTATGTACTGACGAAATTTGTTGCACGCGAGAAAATTAGCTTTGGCTTCTTGTATATAGCTATTCTGTCGTGCTTCAGACTCCGAGGTTTTCTTACTCCAGAATAATATCGGATGCAATTGTTCTTCGTGCCATTGTAACAACGCCGCTGCAAGCCCGTCCTTTGACGCATCAGTGTGTATCTCGGTTTTTGCATTCCTGCGATAGAGTCTCAAGACCGGCTCTTTCACCAATGCTTCCATTAATGTGGCAAACGCCTGCTGCTCCTCCAGACTTATTTAAATTGGACATCTTTTCGCAGCAGATTCGTCAATGGTTTGGCGATTAGCGAATAGTTTCTTATGAATTTACGGAAAAACACAGTTAATCCTAAAAACGACTGCACAGCCTTTATGTTTTTCGGCATCGGGAACTTGCTGACGGCTTTGGTTTTCACCAATCCAGGCTTTATTTCACCTCCTCCAACTTGATGACCCAAAAATGTAATGGTCGACTGCAGAAATCGGCACTTCTTCCACTTCATCTTCAGCCCGTATTCAGCTGCTGCATCAAAAATCTTCTTCAGCTTTCCCAGGCATTCGTCGGCGGTTTCAGCGTGTATAACAATATCGTCCATGTATAGGTCAAGAAAGTTTTCATTTATGAGGTTTTAAAATACAAAAATTATAAAACGGATGAAAACTGCTGGCGGACTGCAAAAACAGAAAGGCGCACGGTTAAACGCAAAGAGGCCTTCCTTCGTTATGAACGCCGTATATTTTTTGCTGCTTTCCTCCACAGGAACGTGGAAGAACCCATTTCGCATTTTCCAGTTTCTCCAGCACCTCTTTAACGATTGGAACGGGAAAGCAATCTTTCAAGACCATCTTTTTCAACTGACGACAGTCCACGCAGAGCCGACTGCTCCCATCCTTGTTTGGCGATGTTAAAGAATTTCTTAGGGTTGTTCCTTTGGAGAGAAAAATCCCGGTTCCACCAGAGTGGCTTGGACCTCTTCTTTGTTCTCGAGGGTTTTGCACGATGCGTGGCAGGCATTCAGTAACTCCTTGGATAGAGTCTCTAGGGACTTCTCTATATCCTCCGCAGATTTCACTGAGCCTAGATTCGCGAGCTTCGAAGTAACTGTCTTTTTAAACTTTTCCCAGTTTGTATTCCGGGGGTTTCTATAGACTGCTTTCTTCGAAGAGTGTTTGAAACAGCACTTGAACTGAATGTACTTATGATCTGAGAAGGATGGTCTTTCGAGGACTGTCCAGCCAGATACCAAAGTAGTCTTTCACGTACCGAGTGTTAGGTCTAGCACGTTTGACGAGGTGGGATCTACGAAGGTGTGTTCCTCCCCCACGTTTGATACGTCTCACCTCTGTCAATTTTCGTTAAATCTAAGGGATTTATTTCGCAGCTATGCGATATAATGATCCAACTGTAAAAAATCTGTGTCAGTCATGTAAAAAATAGGTAAAGAAATGTGAACGTTTGGTTGGACTACACTATGCAAGATCCAATAAAATATATCCGGTACTCGAAAAGTATATTAGATTTGTGGGGAAAGTGGATGTATGTAACACCCAGAAGGCAGCGTTTCCGACCCCATAAAGTATTTAAATTCTTGCTCACCATCAATAGCCGAGTCGATAAAGCCATGTCCCAGAGACTATAAGAGCCAGAGCAACCAAATTTTGTATCCAGACTGCTGTGATATAACACTGTTACAAGTGTATTTCAAAATTGTACACCGCACCCTTTCGCCACCACAAAGGACGAAAATCTGTGGCATCCACAATTTTTAAGATACGCCAAAACCGAAAACGCAGAATCGGAGAGAATGACCATATCGAGCAGGTTGCCGAACCTGGATCAGATCGGGCTATTATTATAGCCAAAAGGAACAAACGAAATTTCCGGTCGTTTTTAATCGACTTGGGGCTCCAAACGTTTACTTCTGCTTTAAGAGCTTTATTTTTTCTGTTTTTATAAGCGTAATTTTATTGCATTGTTTTTTACAATTGTTTAAGTGAAAAAATTTCTAAAATAAGGCGAACACAATTATTTGCACACTTAGCATTTACCACTTTTTAATGAGCTTATTGTAATGTGGACATATGGTCATTTTTGTTGGACAAGGATTCACATTTAGTTATAGTTCAGTGAACCTGTTCAATATTCAATCTCAGAATACCTCCAATGGTCACTAAATCGCCAAAACTTGCACAGTTGTGACTAAAGTGTGCTGGTACGTGCGCTGTCGTCTTAAAAATTAAACTAGAATCAGACGTAGATATGATTTCGGTTTCATTTTAGGTTGATATTATTTTCCTCGCGTTGTTTGGCCTCATTGCTATTTAAGTGGGAGCTGCTGCATAAAACTTAAAATAAAATCGAAATCAAAAAGCTTTAGCCATGGTCATAAAAATTAACATTTAATTTGTATTTCCGATTTACATTCTGTACACTACAGGTGCTCTGCAGCTACGAAGAAAATTGGAATATCAATAAACAAAGTTAATTGAATTTTTCCTTGTGGCTTTGTTAACACAATACTACACTCCAATTTTAATGAAATGGAAAGCACAAGCGCCACTGGTCGCCGACGAAACAATACACGAGTGAATGCAGAGGATAACGCACTGGATCAAATCACAAAAGAGGTACGTATTCCTGATGCACGCTTGTAAAACCAATTCCCATTTATCTTCATAAATAATTTATTTATGGTTTATGTACAATTTAGATATTTTTTAATTTGATACACAAAAGAAGTGAAATATACTTCATACAATCAAAGATTTTAACTTTAAAATCATCTTGAAACATACATATATCTATATATACATTTATATTACTCTTTTCGCACGTTTTTTTTTATATAAGAGGAATTTTAAAAGGTGAAAGAAGCTATGTAGATAAAATATTACTGATGTATGTACATATGTATGTATGCATAACGTTAGGACTTGGTATTTTAACAAAACCATTCAAAAAACGAGGGGAAACGTTGTCAGTTGCTGCTGCGACCGCAGCTCTACAGTTATACGCGATACATAGTCAGTATGGCTTTCCTCCGGCAGACGTGCGTGCGTGCGAGAGAGACAGAAAATCAGTCAAAACGTGTCGTCCGGCGCTGCGTAGCCATTGCAAATTGATTTGTTCTTTTTGGTTATAATAATGATTCGATCTGTTCCAGATTCGAAAATCTGGTAGATATAGTCATTCTCTATGATTGTGCGTTTTTAATTTTCTCGTATCTTCAATATTGTGGATGCCACAGTAAGTTCTAAGAGGAGTATGGATACAAAATTTGGTTGCCCTAGCTCTAATAGTCTTTGCGATTTGTGGATGCCACAGATTTTCGTCCTTTGCGGGGGCGGAAAGGGGTGGGGCGACATTTTGAAATACACTTGTAACAGAGAGATCTAAGAGGAGTATGGATACAAAATTTGGTTGCCCTAGCTCTAATAGTCTTTGCGATTTGTGGATGCCACAGATTTTCGTCCTTTGCGGGGGCGGAAAGGGGTGGGGCGACATTTTGAAATACACTTGTGCAGGTTCGATATCACAGGAGTGTGGTAGATCTCTGAGATCTAGGAACTCACTTTTAGTGATAGGCAAACCTGTGTGTTAGAGAGAGACAGAGCGAGAGAAAATTAAATTTTTTTCTTCATTCTGGCTATAATAATGATACGATCTGGTTCAGATTCTGCAGTCTAGAAGATATTGTCATTCTCTACGATTCTGCGTTTTTGTTTTCTCTCGTATCTTTGAAATTGTGGATGCCACAGATTTTCGTCCTTTGTGTGGACGGAAGGGGGCAGGGCGAAGTTTTGAAATACACTTGTAACAGTGACATATTACAGAAGTCTGGATGTATAAAATGTCGTTGCTCTAGCTCTTATAGTCTCTAAGCACAAGGCGCTCATAGGGACGGACAGACAGACATGGCTCAATCGACTCGGCTATTGATGCTGATCAAGAATATATATACTTTATGAGGTCGGAAACGCTTCCTTCTGGACGTTACACACATCCAATTTCATCACAAATCTAATATACTCCTATACTCATTTTGAGTATCGGGTATAACAATCAAGTTTTATACATTTGAGCCCTGCATTTATCGACAGTATTCATAAAATCACAGCTATACTCATGCCCCTTTGATGCATTCGATCATTACAAATCCTTTCTTCAGTCAGATTCGAATCACACCGAATCACTAAAAACCGAATCCGAGCAGTAGGGATTAATATCAGTAAGTTTCGTTCGCATGTCTCTGAAATGACTCGAAACATACTACGCAGTTCCTATGCCTTAGGTTATGCACATTCGGTTTTTGTTTACACTGTTCAACGCTTACAATGTTCAGCGAATATTTGTCTTTTATTTAACGCTAAAAATTCTTTCTATATTTTTCTATAATCAGTGTAAAGCAACAAAGTTTCGCAAGCATATTGCAAGAAGCTTTGTGCCTGTTTTCTAAAGTTTTACCAAGCAAAAAAATCAGCAAATTTGTGTGTTGCTTTCTCGTTCTCTCTACCAAAACATTAGGAAAGTAAGCGACAAAACGAACTTTTCGGATCAGACACAGTTAAAATTACGAGAACTGCTACGTTCAGTCCGAGCGATTCGAAGTTATGATTAAGCGGCATCGCTGAGTCCCTCCCAATCGATTCGGTTGCCCTTTCATACAGGCCTCTAGTATACATATGGGCATTTCCGTGAAAATGTCAACCAACGCCAACAAATTAAGAGTAAAAAACAAATTTCCATATACTTTTGTCCCGATATTATTTTCTAAATTGATTGAAACTCATCTAATTTAACCAATTGGCATATAATTTCATTACTTTTGATCTGAAAACCTAATGAAATAAGCAAAAGATCACTTCTTATGTATTTTTATAGTCATGTTTTCCTTTACTATTTTCTCCTATAAGAAACATGATTCTTGATAATAGTATTCCCTTAAAATCTCTCTTAAAATCCAACTAAGTTGTTTATTAAGTGATTTATGAGAGAGTGTAAGGTGATAAGGTAACAAAACACATGGAAAAATCGTACGATCGCAACCCGTACGTTCGCGACCGGTACTTAATTAACGTACGGTCGCGACCCGCGGAAATGGCCATTAACATAATTTTATATCAAAGACATTTCTACTATCTGTTCCCAAAAAAAAGTAACATTTTCTACTTCTGTTATCCTTATACAAATTAACTAAAGCAAAAACGGAAACATTTCCAACCCCATATCATTTTTTCCAAAATATCCCAAAACAGGCTCAATGGTACCTACGTCAGGTGACTCGAGTGGAGTCGTCACTCAAAATATCATTGTGCATGTCCTTGTCCAGTTTTTCATTATTGACGACCATTCATTCAGCTCCAGCTGCACCTATACATTCCCAAGGCTTTCAAAAATTGAAACTGAGAAAATCGGATTTTCAGTTTAGGAGATTTGTATGAGCAGTCAAAGTTTAATTTTTTCAATGAGCAGCACTTTACTCTCTATTTTCTCTATTTTAAGGTGTACCTTTTTTATTTTTTTAAAACCCAATTAAGTTACAAATTCAATATAAAATTATTATTTATTGTGAAATTGACCTATAGAAAATGTATATCATGAAAAAAAAATGTATGATTTTCCTTGGGCAAATATGCATTGACAACAAAGTTCAACGTTGACAATTTATTGTAAAGCTTCTAGACATCTTTTATTTGTATTTCATAAGAATTAACATTTAATTTATATTCCCGATTTACATACTGTACACTACCGGTGCTCTGCTGCTACGAAGAAAATTGGAATGTCAATATACAAAGTTAATTGAATTTTTCCTTGCGGCTTTGTAAACACAATACTAACGCTCCAATTACAATTTTTGACAACGTTGAAAATGTATTGTAAAGCTTCTAGACATCTTTTATTTGTATATCTGAAACAGATTATTTCACGGTTTATTATAAAAATGAATACAAGTAATAAACAACGATAACAAACCTTACTGTTACTATTACCAGCATCTTTTACAGTGGGTTGCGAATAATTTCAATTTACAAGGTTTACAAAAAATCAGAAGAAGCAGGATTGACTCCATTTGGCTTCTTTAGATTCTTTGGATTTAGCTTCCTTGGCCAGGTCCAACGGATGTATTCGGGTCAGCCTCAGCCGGATCCTGGCCTAAGCAAGTCTCCTTGCCAGGACGTTAGGGTGGCTTCTGAGCCAGGTACCTCTCAGCTTGTTCATTGATGATCTCCCCGACTATGGGGACACGAAGGTCTTTGGCTCTTTCTTTATTGCGGATGTACCATTCCGCACCAGTAAATTTGCTGAGGTTCTTGCTCTGGAACACCCTTATCCTTTCAAGGTTTGCTTTGGCTGCTATGTGTAGCTGGAGAAGATCAGGCGGATGCCCAATGTGTTCGCCATGCAGGAAGACTCCAGGGCACGAGCGTATGTGTCTCCACAGCACACTTCTCCGAGTTGATGCAGACGTTCCAGCTAGCCCAATTTTCAAACTTCTTCAGATACCTTTGAAAGTTTTCTGTGGCGTCATAAACGCAGCCTGCCCTCGTCAGTACTGCAGTGTCGTCAGCAAAGGTAGCTATTTCAAGATCTTGTTCGGCAGGCTTCAGCCTGAAGTCATACTGGAAGTACGCGGTACTGGGTATCCAGGACTCTCCGCGGAATGCAGCGCTCAAGCAGCTTTCCAAACGTTCTTTCTTGTTTATTGTTTAGGGTTGTTTAATATTTAACAGTGCTCAAATGAACTATAATTGAAAAATTACATCAAAAATATTCGAACTAACTATGGTAATTACTCTGACCCGGTGCCAAATTCGTTCAGAGAAAAGCCAATAGCCTAACAATTTAGGACTACAGTTAATTTAATTAATTTGTTTATTAGAGAAGTTTTGACCTTAATAGCATGTTAATAGAAAGAAAGCAAATGGAAAAATTTCTTGTAATTACGGCAAAGGTTACAGAAAGATTCATGATCAGAGTAGTTAGAAAGACAGACTTGAAGATGAAGAGGAAACGGACAGAAATACTAATAAGACTGCTGAGGGCAGTGGATTCCACCACACGAGAGAGTAATTTTTGGAGAAAGAGAACTCGATAACAGATCGTACGGCTTTTAAAAGAGTGGATGTTAATGTGACGCTGCCTACTTTCGTAAAAAGGCTGATGTCTAGAAGGGTCTCAATTGAGTCCACGGAAAACAATGATGGGGAATTGTTTTTAAACGGACTCGAGCATATCTTGAAAGTTTTGGTAGTGAGAAGACCAGACAGAGGAACCATATTCCCAGATAGGCCGAATGAGAGAAACATTAAATATTTTTGTAGAATAAGGGTCAGTTAATTCCTTAGACCATCTTTTGACAAAACCGATGACTCCTTTAGCTTTAGTCAAAATAGTGGATATATGGGAATTATTGGGTTACGCAGCCCAATATTAGCCAATAATCCATAGATTATGGCCAGGGGTGCAGCAGTAGAGTAAAGTTGAAAAAAATAAGCGAATAGATCAGCAATATCACAATCGTTATCAGAATAAATGCCGTTTAGAAATAATGAAAAAAGAAATTGAGGCGAGATACGTTTGGAGTTAACAAACCTAAACGAGGAAGAACGTTGTGAGTTGCTGCTGCGACCGCAACTCTACATTTATACCCGATACATAGTGAGTATGGCTACATTAAACGACAAAGAGTGCGTGAGAGAGAGACAGAAAATCAGTCAGAACGTGTCGACGGGCGCTGCGTAGCCACTGCAAATTGATTTGTTACTTTTGGCTATAATAATAATCCGATCTTATTCGGATTCGGCAAGATTCCGCAATCTGGTAGATATGGCCATTCTCTACGATTGTGCGTTTTTCATTTTCTCCTATCTTCAAAATTGTGGTTGCCACAGATTTTCGTTGTTTATGGCTGCGGAAGGGGGTGGGGCGAAATTTTGAAACACACTTGTAGCAGTGAGCTATCAACAGTGAGTTCTGCAGTGAAAAATTACAAATAGTTTTGTAACAGTGAGAGCTCTACAGTCAGGTCTAATAGTCTTTGAGATCTGTGTGTGCCACAGATTTTCGTCCTTTGCGGGGACGGAAGGGGGTGGGGCGAAATTTTGAAACTAACTCGTCAAGGTCCGATATCACAGGAGTGTGGATACCAAATTTGGTTGCTGTAACTTTTATAGTCTCTGAGATCTAGGAACTCACTTTTAGCAATAAGCAAAGCCGGCTATGATACGTGTGTGTTAGAGAGAGACAGGGCGAGAAAAAATGAAATTGTTTTCTTCATTCTGGCTATAATAATGATACGATCTGGTTCAGATTCTGCAGTCTAGAAGATATTGTCTCGTATTCTCGTATCATTAAAATTGTGGATGCCACAGATTTTCGTCCTTTATGTGAACGGAAAGGGGCGGCGCGAAGTTCTGAAATACACTTGTAACAGTGAGATATCACAGAAGTCTGGATACAAAATGTCGTTGCTCTAGATCTTATAGTCTTTGAGCACTAGGCGCTCATAGGGACGGACAGACGGACAGACAGACATGGCTGAATCGACTCGGCTATTGATGCTGATCAAGAATATATATACTTTATGGGGTCGGAAACGCTTCCTTCTGGACGTTACACACATCTACTTTCACCACAAATCTAATATACCCCTAAACTCATTTTGAGTATCGGGTATAAAAATTGCTTAGGATCACTCTTAAAGGTAAACTAACATTTGGTGAAGTAATAATTCTAGCATATAGTATTAAATAAACAAAATCTAGACATTAAAATTGAATACTTTGTCTCGGTTGGTGATACCTAGCTTTGCAGCGTGCGCCGCAGCTTATCGCCGCTTGGCTGTCGACGAATAGGTTGACCGCATCGTGTGCTTTTTCTATGAGCTGAGCGGCCTCTGTTGCTTTCCTAATGGCGAAAACTTCCGCCTGGAATATGCTGCATCAGTCCCATAGCTTATATGACAACCTTATCTCAGGGGCTGTACAGTATAGGCCCACACCTCAGTTTAGTCCCTTCCCTTTTTCCAGTTTTCGGGTCACAAAGATGAGGTAGTTTTGATGTCGAGGGAAGTTTGGGGGGTCATGTAGTCAGTGGATCTGGTCATGCCCCTGCCAATTGAACTATGCCCGTATCCTTGTGACGACATGTTTCCTGATGCGATGAGGCGCTGTGCTGCCTTTCCTGCAGTCAGACGAGCGTGGATGTTCAGGGGCTCGATTCCAAGTACCTGTTTCCCTCGATGTCGCTGTGACCGGGGACCCATATAAGAAGAGATCTAACTGCTGTGCGATCTCATGCAGAGACCTGCGGCAGTCGTTTACAGTCGCTGAGTTCGACGATATTGAGCCTAAAGCTTTAATAGCTTCTTGACTCTCCGAAAAGACACACACTAAGTGCGTGTCTAGGAGTAGTTTGGAGACAATGTAAATAGCCTTCTTGATAGCCACAACCTCCGCTTGGAACACACTACAATGATCCCGGAGCCTGAAGCAATAACTGATGTTCAGCTAGTTACAGTAGACTCCGCCTCCTACGCGGCCGTCTAATTTTGAGCCAGGGCCTGGTTCGCCCATCTCCCAGTCCTCCCTATGTGGGATTGATACCTGGAAAGGCGTCGAGCGGTGATCACTAGGAATACAGTAATCTGTCCTCCCCTGTAATTACGGGAGTCTCGTCAGGATTCCCGAGTGCCCAACCGCGGATGCTTTCCATAGTTTGGCTTCTCTCATTCTGAGAGCGGAAAGTGTTGCAACATTCTTCTTCTTTCCCATGAGATCTGTTGTCAGGTCGGTACACAACTTTTAGAAAGGATCGTTCGTCACGACGTGCAGGAGGGGTTCTGATTGCAGTAGACTCAAATTTCGCGCCGGAACGCTTCACAGTCCAGGTTCAACAGGAACTGGATCACAGTCCAGGTTCAACAGGAACTGGAATTCCTGTGTGAAAAACTGATTCTTCCCGCTTTCGCTATATTCATGTGGGGTTTTTATTTACTTTAGGTTTAATAATTAGTTTGTATTTAATGTTTGATAAATTTAGGATTAATGTATTCTTTATTTTGCGTCGTTTGGTTCTTCTTTTTTGCGGCCGTCGTCGTTTTTGCGTCTTTTCGGTACCGTCGTCGTTTTCTTTCTCCCCTTGTCTCTTCCTTGCCCGTCGTCTTCTTAGTGATGGCATAATCGTTGTTCGTCGTTCTTTTTAGTGATGGGATCATCGTTGCTCGTCGTCTAGGGATCTTATCTTCATTTGGGATTTTGTGTGGTACACCAACCCACATTCGGCCATTCTGATTAAGCATTCGGCCCGAATGCGTGGTCGTCGTCGTCGTCGTCGTCGTTGCTAATGGACCATGGCTTCATGTACTCCGCGCACGATGAGGTATTCTTTGGGCCATCGCAGTTTCCGGCTTTCTGAACATCATATGCATTGTTATGTTTGATTCCAACAACTTGGTAGGGTCCCAAAAACTTTGCTTTTAATTTCAGGCCACTACCAAACTGTGTACGTTTGATGGCAGCAAGTCACCAATATTATATTGTCTTTCAGGTTTTCGTCATAGATTATACGTCTTCTTATTTTCGTTCTGAAGCTTCACAATTTGAGCCTTTGCCTTTGCTCTTATGTCGCTGCGTTCGTCGTTAAATATTGTTGCTGCTTCTTTGTTGATCAATTGTCGTATCTGGAGGTCTTCTTTTGTCCGCATCTTAACTCCAACTAGCATTTCAAAGGGTGTCGTATCAATGCTTCTCGTAAATATTGAATTTACAGCTTGTTGAACTTTGCTGACATGCCTGTACCATTTCGTGGGGTCGTCGATACTCAGTTTTGAGAGCACTGAAATTATGATTGCGTTCAGTCTCTCAACTTGACCATTTACGCTCGGTAGTCCTGTCGTCGTCTTCACCAGCTTAATCCCTTCGTCGTCACAATACTTTACAAAGTCTTGCGAGGTGAAAGCGGAGCCCTTATCCGAGATTATAAACGCTGGATTACCAAATGTAATACTTTGACTGCTAAGCTTCGAAATAACCTCATTTGCGGTAGTCGATTTCGTGGGATACAGCCAGCAATACTTCGTGAATGAGTCTATAACAGCAAAGGAATGTTTGTAGTCCTTGTGCGTCGAATCCAGAGGTCCCAAAAAGTCAATATGATAAGTGTATAATGGAACGTCTTCTTTCTGGAGTGGGTGTAGTAGCCCTTCCTGCTTGCCTCTCTTTCGGTTCATCAAAATACATGGAATACAGCACTCAATATATTTCTTGATCTTTTCTTCGACATTTGGTATGTTGAATTCTCTGCAAATCAAATCCTTCGTCTTCTTTGCTGCAAAATGACCTCTATCATGTGCACGGCTAATAATTTGTTTCTGCATGTCATTGGGTACCACCATAAGTTCCTCGTCCTGTACAAGTCTATTTAGCATACCTGATTTCAGGAAATAATCGTCGTAAGTCTTCTGTTCGTCGTTCAGAATTTTTTTAATAGCCTTAATCTTTTCATCTTTCGACTGTGCATCTTTTAAAGCGATGATTATGCTGGCTTCAGTTATCATCATGATTGGGTAGCGGCTGAGAGCATCGACATGCTTCATTTTAGTTCCTGACCGATGTTCCACAGCATAATCGTACTCCTGCAGGAACAAAATCCATCGCGCCACCCTAGTGCATAAGTTTTGTTTCTCCAGCGTCTTTGTAAAAGCATTGCAGTCTGTTATCAGTTTAAAATGAATGCCTAAGAGATATACTCTAAACTTGGTTAACGCTTCTATTACTGCCAAAATCTCTAATTCGTAACTGCTATATTTCCGCTGTGCATCAGTAGTCTTTTTGGATATATAATAGACCGGGTGTAGCTGTCCGTCAT